>BQMB01000124.1:0-520414 GCA_027943415.1 Closterium sp. NIES-67 | reverse complement strand
GAGAGGCATAAAGAGAAAAGCAAAGTGAAAGAGCATAATAGAAAGCGAGAGAGAAAGAGAGAAAGAGAGAGAGAGAGAGAGAGAGAGAGAGAGAGAGAGAGAGAGAGAGAGAGAGAGAGAGAGAGAGAGAGAGAGACACAGAGAGAGAGAGAGAGAGAGAGAAAGCAAGAGCGAGAGAGAGAGAGAGAGAGAGAGAAAGACAGCGAGAGAGAGTGAGAGAGAGAGAGAGAGAGAGAGAGAGAGAGAGAGAGAGAGAGAGAGAGAGAGAGAGAGAGAGGGGTGACAAAGGCTCGATCTCTGAGGGGAGAAGGCATGAATATCAGCCATGCCCCCTTTGCAAATGAACATGAGCCACTCCCTCTTTGCCAACTGAATGGGAGTTATGCTCCCGCTGCAATTGACTATGACACACCCACCCTTAAGGCAAATTTTCGGGTCTCGCGCTGAGACAGCCAGTCGCCGTGGCTGCCGCAGCGCAGTTTCGTCCGGGTAAGGGTCACCGCCACAAGGTTGGGTGCGGCGGAGGTAGCAGAGGAGGGGGTGGAGGCGGTGGTGGAGGTGGTTCGCCCGCTGCTAGCACTGACGAAGGGGCTGGCATTGGTGCCTCGGAGCAGTAGCAGCAGCAGGCACCGTAGCAAGACCAGCGCTAGCAGCAGCAGCCGCAGCAGCAGCAACAGCAGCCGCGGGTCGGTTGTCTCCCGGCCGGGAGGCCTGGCGCCGGTGGTGGAGGTGGTTGCGGTGGTCGTGCATGCAGCGTGACGTCGGGTGGTGGTCCGAGTGACGGGCGCTGCCAGTACCAGCTCTAGACCAGTCCTCGCCGCGGCCTCGTGTACGGTAAGATCGGTCATACCCCCACTCGTTGTTTCAGTCGCCTAGAGGACCTGTTTCGTCTCCGCTTCGGCTCGGCGCTAGACCTCCCCGACTGGCACAGTCTGCTCCGCCGTGGTGTTAGGATCTTCTGATATGGACATAGATGAGATTAGCTCTGCTTTGTATGTGCTCTATGTGGATGACTCTAGTGTGTCTGGTTCCTATTACCCCGTGTTGCCTAGTGTAGGTGTGCCTAGTGTGCCCAGTTGGAGATACACCGGTACCTTTGTCGATGCAGTTCCCCCACCTGGGGTAAACGTAGTCGACGGCCGATGGTTCTTCAAAGTGAAGTGCCCCCCTGGAGGGCCGCATGTCTTCAAGGCGCGCTACGTTGCTCGAGGCTTCAGTCAGCATGAGGAGGTGGACTTCTTTCAGACCTTCGCTCCCACCCCGAAGATGACTACTCTTCGGGCACTGCTACGAGCTGCACTCCCTCGACTTCTCCACAGCCTTCCTCCAAGGTAGTCTACACAAGCAGGTCTACCTGCGCCACCCCCAGGGCTTCTCCGGTACGTTTCCCCCTGGTACCAACTGGCTCCTGCGGTGCCCCGATTACGGCTTGCGACAGGCGCCTCGTGAGTGGCACAACACGCTGCATGCTACACTTGCTGACCTGCAGTTCTTCCCATCGTCCGCAGACCCCTCACTCTTCGTCCGTTCCGGCCAGACTCTGTTCTACATCCTTGTCTACGTAGACGACCTGGTCTTTGCTACTGCAGACAGAGACGCGCTGGCCTCCGTGAAGGCCGAGCTGCTGGGGAGACACACCTGCACTGACCTAGGAGAGCTGCGCTGCTACCTTGGCTTGCAGATCTCTAGGAACAGAGCAGCGTGCACCATCACTCTCACACAGTCACACTTGGTGCGCCAGGTCCTTTACAGGTTCGGCCTTCAGTTCTCTTCCGCACAGCCCACCCCTCTGCCAGTAGACCACAGACTCTCTGCGCCTGTTTCAGAGGAGGCTGTAGAGCCTAGTGGTCCTTACGCAGAGCTGGTGGGTTGCATTATGTACATGATGACTTGCACTCGTCCAGATCTCGCTTACCCTCTCAGCATCCTGGCTCGCTTTGTGGCCACCGGCAGACACCGACCATAGCACTGGTCGGCAGTTAAGAGGGTTTTGCGTTATCTAGCAAGTACATCGGGCATGGGGCTAGTGCTAGGAGGACGCAGACCAGTGGTCCTTACCGGGCAAACAGACGCTTCTTGGGCAGACGACGCCGAGACTCTCAGGTCCTCCTAGGGCTACTGCTTTAGCCTTGGTTCAGGTGCCATCTTGTGGAGGTCAACTTGCTCGTCGTCTGTTGCCCAGTCTAGCTGTGAGGCTGAGATCTACGCCGGTGCCATGGCGGCACAGGAGCTCCACTAGCTGACCTTCTTGCTCACAAACTTAGCTGAGCGGCCTAGCTCTGCCCCGGTTCTGTGCGCTGACAACAAGGCCATGATCCTCCTATGTGAGGAGCCCAGACTTGAGGGCAGAGCGAAGCACATCCAGCTGCGGTACTTTCTCCTGCACGAGCTACAGCAGCCTCGCCAGGCCCACGTAGTACACTTGGCCTCCGGCGCCAACACAGCTGATATCTTTACGAAGGCACTTGCGCCTAAAGATCATCAGCGGCACTGTGTACAACAATGTCTCATTCCTGTCGCCTCTAACTTGCTAGGACCTTGATTGTGTACACACCTTTACATATATATTACCCTGACTTGGCCCTCAGATTCCTTTTAGGCCAAAGGGTCGGGTGGCAAGAATCACATAGTAAGTGCACTGAGCAGGGGTACAGCCTCAAAAGATAGAGACCGGCACAGTACCGCTAGACTGGGCGATAGAGCACTGACGAGTCTCTATGGCAGACAGGGTGTCGACAAAGTCAGTATGGGTAAGGTCGCGGGGTGGAGACTAAGAAAGTGATCGTGGGCGGAAGCAAGGCGGTCAGTGACGCGGGTGGCAAGCATGTAGAGGATAGAGCATATGGGGGGCTGAAACATACGAAGCTGGGCCTCAGTGCACGAAGCGCGCCAGGTCGCGTCTAGCGTGCGCAAGTGGGCGGCGAAGTCAGCGACAGTGGGGAAAGACGCGAGATCAGGAAAGAGCATGGGCACGATCAGGCGACCGACGGAGGCAGAGGGTGAGGTGGAATAGCCCGCGACAACAGCCTCTAGATACTCCTGCGCAGTCTTGACCAACCTAAAGCGGGGGCGCTCCGGCAGGGGGGGAGCATGACTCATCGCGAGCTGTGCGACAGCGTCACGCGACAACCAGACAGCACGGGCAAGGGCAGCAGCGGCAGCGGGCTCATGGTCAGCAGACGTGGGGTCAGCGGGTAGAGCACCAGGGGGGTCAGGGTAGGAGAGTGTACCGTTGATGTGGACGGCCAGGGAGTGGACGTCCTGCCGCTGACCGGTAAGGTGACAACGGAGGTCGACGAGCCACGTGTCGAACTCGACCGGCTGACCCTCCGCGTCAAAGCGCAACACCGAGTCCGCGATCATGGTTGCTGTAGCAGCAGAAAGGCGGTAGTGGGCTGTACTGAGCGACAGAGTGGGCAGGAAGTAGTGGCATGCGGTGAAGTGCTGTAGACTGCGGTAGAGTGAGGTGCAGGACGGTAGGGTGCGGTGCAATGCAGTGCAGTGCGGTGTAGTGTGGTGCAGAGCGGTGCAGTGTGGTGTAGAGGGCCGATGAAGCTAGGTGGGAGCTGAGGGAGGGGCAGCTGAAGGACGGGGCCGTGAGGAGGCTGAGCGGCGAGGCTGAGGGGCGGCTGGTCAACAGGCGCCGCGTGGCAGCTAGGAGACAGGGCCACGGGCGGTGAGGCGACGGGGCCGGCTCGGCTGCTAGGTGACGCGGCCGGCTGGGTGACGGGGCCGGCTAGGCAACGCGGCCGGCTGGGGTACGGGGCCGGCTGGGCGATGGGGCCGGCTGGGCGACAGGGTCGGCTGGGCGACCGGGCCGGCTAGGCGACAGGGCCTGCTGGGTGACGGGGCCGACTAGGCAATGGGGCCGGCAGGGCGACGGGGCCAGCTAGGCGACGGGGCCGGCTAGGCGACGGGGCCGGCTAGGCGACAGGCCTGGCTAGGCGACGGGGCCAACAAGGCGACAAGGC
Source organism: Closterium sp. NIES-67 (assembly GCA_027943415.1). Taxonomy (NCBI): domain Eukaryota; kingdom Viridiplantae; phylum Streptophyta; class Zygnematophyceae; order Desmidiales; family Closteriaceae; genus Closterium; species Closterium sp. NIES-67. The sequence continues at coordinate 516,443 of BQMB01000124.1, read as the reverse complement.
CGGCTCCCGGCTTAGGCGACGGGGTCGGCTGAGGCGACGGGGACGGCTAGGGGACTGGGCCGGCTAGGCGACGGAGCCGATTAGGCTACGGGGCCGGTTTAGGCGACGGGGCCGGCTGAGGTGATGGGGTCGGCTAGGCGACGGGGCCAGCTGGGCTACGGGGCCGGTTGGGCGACGGGGCCGGCTAGGCGACGGGACCAGCTAGGCGACGAGGCCGGGTAGGCGACAGAGCCGGCTGGGGTACGGGGCCGGCTGGGCGATGGGGCCGGCTGAGCAACGAGGCCGGCTAGGCGACGCGGCCGGCGGGGAGACGGGGCCAGCTAGGCGCTAGGCGACGGGGGCCACTAGGGGACAGACCAGCACAGGCGGGAGGGCGGCGGGAGGGCGGCGGGGGGGCTAGGACCTACGACGAAAGCGCTGGTGGGCGGGGGGGGACCTAACCTACTCATGATACCATATCAAAGTTAACGAATGACTAGAACCATGGCATACAAGGGTGTATAACCTAGTGGGTTGTACTCTCTAAGGCACAACCCTGTGTGACCTATAATAATATACAAGAATATGTTTGACACCCTTATGTGAAAAAGTACAAATATTTAGGACCCTACAAAGTAGCTTAAAAATATACCCTTACAAAAAAAGTGGTAGCAAGAAAGAGTACTACTAATCCTATCCAGAGGCGTGGTTGAGTACCAGGAAACCAACTTCGCAAACTACCAAATTTAACCGTACAAGAATTTGCGTTTCGGCCCTCGGAACTCTCTGTACCGCGTTGCAGACTCGATTTCGGGTCTGGTGGTACTGAACACAGTCTTGTAGGAATACGCCCTTAGTTTGCAGGATGCTGAGCTCGGGTTCTTGCTTGCTCAGAAGATCTGACAGCAACAACCCGTCTTTTGACCCACCTTGACCAACCTTGCTTGTTTGTATAGGCAACTCAAAAGGTGTTCTAATTTACCATGCCAACAAAGCAGGTGACTGTTAGAATGAGAGAATGAACTAGAATGGGAGAGTACAAGGGAATATAACCTAAAAGCTGTACCCTCTAAGACACAAACCTATACAGTCTATACAAACATAACAATATATGTTTGACACACCCCCTAGACTGTATAGGAGCAGTTCCTAACGAGAGAACGAGCAGCTCAGGGTGGCACTACTAGTCCGACCTCTGAGGCAAGGGTCTAAAGACCAGTCAAACGAGTACAGACACAAGCCAAAAGCAAAACCAGGGCGGCACTACTAGTCCAGCCACTTGAAGAGGCCACAAGGCCAGTCAGAATAAAATATATAAAAGGACTGTACAAAGTCAAGGCCATAGCAAGTGAGAGGCTACAGGAACAAGACCTAGCTGTACACAGTGCCGCTGAAGATCTTTAGGCGCAAGCGCCTTTGTAAAGATATCAGCTGTGTTGGCACCGGAGGCCAAGTGTACTACGCGAGCCTGGCGGCGCTGCTGTACCTCGCGCAGGAGGAAGTACCGTAGCTGGATGTGCTTCGCTCTGCCCTGGAGTTGCGGCTCCAGACACAGGAGGATCATGGCTCTGTTGTTACCGTACAGGACCGGGGCATAGCTAGGCCTCTCACCTAAGTCAGTGAGCAAGAAGGTCAGCCAGCGGAGCTCCAGTGCCGCTATGGCACCGGCATAGATCTCGGCCTCACAGCTAGACTGGGCAACAGACGACGAGCGAGTAGCTCTCCACGAGACAGCACCTAAACCAAGGCTAAAGCAGTAGCCCTGCGAGGACCTAAGGGTCTCGACGTCGTCTGCCCACGAAGCGTCTGTGTGCCCAGTAAGGACCACTGGCTTGCGCCCTCCTAGCTAACCCCATGCCCGATGTACTTGCAAGATACCGCAAAACCCTCTTAGCGGCAGACCGGTGCTGAGGTCGGTGCTTGCCTGTGGCCACAAAGCGAGCCAAGATGCTAAGAGGGTATGCGAGATTTGGGCGAGTGCAAGTCATCAGGTAATTGAGTCAAACCACTAGCTCTGCGCAAGGGAATAGACCCTTCTAGAAATAGAATCACCATGCGTATAGCCACGCAAGGCTATTGGCTTTAAGGGATTACAGCAGGATTACGCTAGATATAGCGCGCCAGTGCATCCCGAGCCTGGTCGGTGATATAATTATAATAACAGGATAAACCAAAGGATTATGGAAAAGGCGGAATAGGAAACCAAATGATATGAGATAAAAACCAAATGAATCAGGATAAAAAGAGGAATGAAATAGACATGAAATATGGAAAGGGGAAATTGGTGTAACGGGGTCATACTCTCACACTCTAAGCTGGGTCTCAGTGCAGGCAGAACGCCAGGTCGCGTCTAGCGTGCGTAGGTGAGCGGCCAGGTCAGCGACAGTGGGGAAAGACGCAAGGTCAGTAAAGAACATGGGCAGGATCAAGCGACCTACAGAGGCAGCGGGGGGGGGGGTGGAATAGCTCTTTATAACAGCATCTAGGAACTCCTGTGCAATCGTAACCGACCGAAAGCGAGGGCGCTCAGTCAGGGGAGGGCATGAGTGAACGCAAGCTGTGCTACGGCATTACGCGACATCCAGACTGAGCGGGCAAGGGCAGCAGCTGCGACGGACTCACGGTCAGCGGACAAAGGGTCAATAGGCAGGGCTGCAGGGGGGTCAGGACAAGGAAGCGTACCGTCGAGGTGGACTGCCAAGGAGTGGCCATCCTGCCGCTGACCAGTGAGATGAAGGCGGAGGTCGACCAACCACGTGTCAAACTCGAGCGGCAGACCCTCAAAGTCGAAGCGGAGCACGGAGTCCGCCATCAGGATCAATGCAGCAGCGGTGCAGTGCAGTGCGAAGCAGTGCAGAGCGGTGCAGTGCGGTACAGAGTGGTGCGGTGCGGTGCAGTGCGGTACTGTGCTGTGCAGTGCGGTCCTGGGCGGTGCTGTGCGATGCAGTTCGGTGCTGTGCGGTGCAGTGCGCTACCGAGGGGTGAGGTGCGGTTCAGAGCGGTACCGAGTGGTGAGGGGCAGTGCAATGCGGTGCGGTATGGCGCGCAGTTACACAATGGACGCTGGGGTCGGCGGCGGGCCGGCTGACGAGAAGGGACGGCCCGCCCTGCGAACCCCCCGGTACCGTACTAAACCGCCTTGCATTGCACTGTTCCGCGCTGCACCGCATTGCATCGCACTGCACCGCACTGCACCGCGCCGCACCGCACCGCACCGCACTGTACCGTACTGCGCCGCACTGCACCGCACTGTACTGCTCTCCACTGCCCTCTATTGTCACTGATGGCGGAGGTGCTTCGCTTTGACGCTGAGGGCCAGCCGATTGAGTTTGATGCGTGGCTTGCTGACCTTCGTCGCCACCTCACTGGTCAGCAGCAGGATGGCCACTCTCTGTCTGTCCATCTTGACGGTACTCTCCCTTGCCCTGACCCCCCCGCTGCACTGTCTACTGATCCCTCGTCTGCTGAGCATGAGTCCATTGCGGCCGCTGCCCTTGCTCGCTCTGTCTGGCTGTCCCTTGACGCTGTCGCACAGCTGGCTATTAGCAATGCCCTCCCCCTGTCCGAGTGACCTCGCTTCAGGTCTATCACCACTGCCCAGGCTTTCCTAGATGCTGTTGTCCAGCACTATTCCACCCCGCCTGCTGCCTCGGTAGGTCGCCTGATCCTCCCCATGCTCTTCACTGACCTTGCGTCGTTCCCCACTGTCGCTGACCTGGCCGCCCATCTGCGCACTATAGACGAGACCTGGCGCGCTGCCTGCACTGACACACAGCTTCGCGCTCACCAGCCACCCCTCTGCTCTGCTCTCTACCTGCTGGCCACCCGCCTTCCTGACCGCCTTGCCACTACCCACGACCGCTTCCTTAGTGTCCACCCCGGAGACCTCACCCTCATTGACTTTGTTGACACCCTATCTGTTATGGAGGCCCGCCACCGCTCTATCGCCCAGACCAGCGGTACTATACCGGTCCCTATCTTTCAGGGTTGCGCCCCCCCTCAGTGCACCTTCTCCGACAGTTCTGCTGCTGTGGCTTAGACTGCCGCTGCAGCACAGGTCCGTCCGGGGAAGGGTCGCCGCCCCAAGGCTGGGCGTGGCGGCGGGGGTGAGGGTGCAGGTGTAGGTGGTGCTGGAGCTGGGTCTCCTGGTGGTGGTGCATGCGAAGGGACCCTGCCAGGTGCAGCCGAGCAGCCGTCTCAGCAGCCGCCGGCGTTGCAGCTGGACTCGCGTCAGCCGCAGCAGCCGCAGCAGCTGCAGCAGCTGCAGCAGTTGCAGCCGCAGCAGAGACGGGTGAGTGGTCTCCCGCCCGGGTGGCCTGGCGCTGGTGGTAGCGCTGGACACGGTGGCGGTGCGCGTGGTGGGCTGCCGGGTGGTGGTTCGGGTGACACGCGCTGTCAGTACCTACTCCAGACCGGTCCTCGCCGTGGCTTCGTTTGCGGTAAGATCGGTCACACCTCCGTCCACTGTTTCCCTCGCCTGGACGACCTGTTTCGTCAACGTTTCGGCCCGTCGCCCGAGCTCCCAGACTGGCACAGTTTGCTTCGTCGTAGGGTTCAGATTTTTTATATGGATATGGAAGAGATTGTTACTAGTCTGCATGTGATGTATGCTGATGACTCTAGTGTGCTTCTGTCTTATTACTTGGTGCTTCGGTCGCTGCTTCGCCTCCGGCCGCCACTGCCGCGCTCTCCTTCACCCTCGACTTTGGCGCTTCCAGGTGCTTCTTCTGCAACTCCATCACGTTAACACCGCTTCCTGTCCCTGCCGCGGTCTCTCTTGCTGACCCCTCCTCCGGCCCTATAGTCTCCCGCAGTTCCACCACCCTCCCCTGCCCGGTGGTTCCTTTGGGCTCGCTCACAGTACTGCACATCCCCTCGTTCTCCAGGAACCTAGTTGGTGTCGGCTGCCTTCAGACCTTGGCGTCACCACTATGTTCCCTGGACACGAGCTGTATGCTCTCTGTACCGAGGCCGCCATTGGTGCCCCCCTGTCCACGTTCCCTCGGGACCCGGTGTCTGGTCTCTTCACACTGGACACGGTGACCCCCCCGGCTGGGACCCCCCCTCAGGTGACTGCGTCTCCCCCAGTTGCTGTTGCCTGCTCCTGTCGGTCTCTCTTTCACCCGACTCTTCTCTGGAACCACCGCCTAGGTCACCCTGCGCTCTCGCGTCTGCGTCACATGTCACAGCACGGTCTCATCCTAGGCCTCCTCGGGTCGTTCCCCGAGTTTCCCTCCTCCCCAGCCCCACCTTGCACGCCCTATGTTGAGGGCCGGCTCCGCCGTGCCCCTCGCTCCTCCTCGTTTCCCCCTACTGCAGCACCGCTACAAACTCTGCACATGGACGTCTGGGGCCCCGCCCCCGTCCTTGGGCCGCGTCGAGAGCGCTACTTCCTAGTGCTTGTCCACAACTACACGCGCTACACCATTGTGTTTCCCCTGGAGTGGAAGGCCGACATGCCTGCCCTTCACATCCTGTGGCTTGTCTCTGCGCGTGTCCACCGCGGTCTCCCTGTCTTGCGTCTCCACTCCGACCGTGGTGGCGGGTTTGCCTCTGGTGTCCTTGGTCGTTTCTGTCGTACAGAGGGCATCACCCAGACGTTCATCTTGCCGGACTCCCCGCAGCAGAATGGGGTCGCTAAGCAACGTATCGGTTCGGTCATGGAGGTGGCTCGCACCTCCATGATCCATGCCGGTGCACCCCATTTTCTGTGGCCGTTCGCCGTTCACTACGCCGCTCACCAGCTTAACCTATGGCCGCACCCCCAGCAGCCTCAGGTTTCGCTGACCCTCCTCTGGTCTGGTTCACCTGGTGACGCGACTGCGTTCCACGTCTGGGGCTACCTTGCTCACGTTTGAGCCTCTGGCACGGACAAGCTCACTGCCCGCACCCTTCCTTGTGTCTTCCTCGGCTTCCCCCTTGACGCGTCTGACTGGCACTTCTACCACCCTCCGTCTCACCGGTTCTTTCACTCCCGTGACGTCACCTTTGACGAGTCCGTCTCCTTCTTCTGCCGCTTCCCCCACCGAGGTCCCCCGGTAAACCCCCCCCTGTTCCTCGTCACCCCTTCCCCGGTCGTCGTCGCCCCTCCTCCTCCCCCCCCCCGTCCTGCCCCCTCTGGCGTGTCCCACGTCACCCCTCTTCCGTCGGTTGTCCCGGTTGAGGAGTCTGCTGACTCTGGTGGTCGTGCAGCGCAGTCCTCGCCGCCTGCCCCTTCTCAGGTGTCTCCTCCTCCGCCGCGTCCGCAGCCGCCGTCGCCACCGCTGTCGCAGCCGTCGTCACCACCGCCGCCGCCGCCGCAGCTGTCGTTGCAGCCGCCGCCGCCGCAGCCGTCGCCGCCGCAGTTCGTTGCCTCTGGGGGTGCAGGAGTTGGGGTGGGTACTAGTCCTGGGACTCCTGTCGTGGCTTGTCCCGGCGGGCCTGGGGGTGGTACCAGTGCTCGAGGGGTTCTGCACTCTGGGGGTGTTCCTTGTGGGGGTGCTGGCGTGGAGTGTTCTGGAGGTAGCCGCCAGGCAGCTTGCGGTCCCAGTGTTGGTGTCACACCGCCGCTGCAGCAGTCCCCGCCGGTGTCCGCTCTTCGCCTGCTCGGCCTTCTGTCCCCTGACCCCGTGCCTGTGCCTCCTCCAACTCCTGTCTACGGCCCTGTGTTCCCTCCTCCGGACTCGTCTCCGGCCCGTTTCCCCCCTCGTTCCCCTCCAGTGTCCCCTCCTCTGGTCTCGCCGTCCCTCCCGTGCTCGACCTGTCTCCCCTGTCTCTCGCTCTCACCCTATGTTGCTTCGTTCCCACGTGTCTCGTCCTCCCCTTTTCCCGTTGCCCCCTCCGTCATCCCTTGTCGTTGCTCCCCCCCCTCTGTCTGACTACATGCGCGCCGCTCGTCCTCTTGTTCCTCGGGTCCTTGCCTCTCTCGTTACCGACCCGTCTGTTCCGGTTTCGAGCCTTGACGCCCTTGTCGCTGCGGTCGCTGACTTTGCCTCTACCTGCCGCCTTGACTACGCCACCGCTCTGGTCCCTGACCCTGCCTATCCTCCGTCTGTCGTGGGTGCTCCTACCCTCGACAAAGACGTCCTGGAGGACCGCCAGTACAAGCTTGCTTTCCTGTCCGAGGCTGCTCCCAATCTCTGTTCCATGCTGCTAGTCCCTGAGGGTGACCCAGACGCTTTCGACATGACCCCTCGCACTTACGCTGAGGCGGCCTCGGGACCCTGGGCCTCTTAGTGGATAGCTGCCATGGAGCAAGAGATGGCATGTTGGAGATCCACCGGCACCTATGTCGACGCAGTTCCCCCACCTGGGGTGAACGTAGTCGATGGCCGCTGGCTCTTCAAGGTGAAGCGCCCTCCTGGAGAGCCGCCTGTGTTCAAGGCGCGCTATGTAGCTAGAGGTTTCAATCAGCGATCGGGGGTGGACTTCTTCTTGACCTTAGCTCCGACCCCGAAGATGACTACTCTTCGGGTGCAGCTACACGTAGCAGCTCAGCGTGACTACGAGCTTCACTTCCTCGACTTCTCCACTGCGTTTCTTCAGGGCCGTCTACACGAGCAGGTCTACCTGCGCCGCCCTCAGGGCTTCACTAGTACCTTCCCTCCAGGGACCCAGTGGCTCCTGCGGCGCCCCGTCTACGGCCTGCGGCAGGCTCCCCGTGAGTGGCACGACACGCTGCATGCTACGCTTGCTGACCTGCAGTTCTTTCCGTCCGTCTGCAGACCCCTTGCTCTTCTTTCGTGCCGGCCAGACTCCGTTCTACATCCTTGTTTACGTAGACGACTTGGTCTTCGCCACGGCAGACAGGGACGCACTGGCCTCCGTGAAGGCAGAGCTGCTGAAGAGACACACTTGCACTGACCTTGGAGAACTGCGCCACTACCTTGGCTTGCAGATCTGTAGGGACAGAGCAGCGTGCACCATCACTTTGACTCAGTCACACTTGGTGCGCCAGGTCCTTAAGAGGTTCGGCCTTCAGTTCTCCTCCGCACAGCCCACTCCTCTGCCTCTAGACCACAGGCTCTCCGCTCCAATTCCAGAGGAGTCTGCAGAGCCCAGTGGTCCTTACGCAGAGCTGGTGGGTTGCCTCATGTACCTGATGACTTGCACTCGCCCAGATCTCGCATACCCTCTCAGCATCCTGGCTCGCTTTGTGGCTCCATGCAGACACCAACCTCAGCACTGGTCTGCCGCTAAGAGTGTTTTGCGTTATCTTGCAAGTACATCGGGCATGGGGTTAGTGCTAGGAGGATGCAGGCTAGTGGTCCTTACTGGACACACAGACGCTTCTTGGGCAGATGATGCCGAGACCCTCAGGTCCTTGCAGGGCTACTGCTTCAGCCTTGGTTCAGGTGCCGTCTCGTGGAGAGCTACCCGCTCCTCGTCTGTTGCCCAGTCCAGCTGTGAGGTCGAGATCTACGCCGGCGCCATGGCGGCACAGGAGCTCCGCTGGCTGACCTTCTTGCTCACTGACTTAGGTGAGCGGCCTAGCTCTGCCCGGTCCTGTACGCTGACAACAGGGCCATGATCCTCCTGTGTCAGGAGCCTCGACTCGAGGGCAGAGCAAAGCACATCCAGCTGCGGTACTTCCTCCTGCGCGAGGTACAGCAGCGCCGCCAGGCTCGCGTAGTACACTTGGCCTCCGGTGCCAACACAGCTGATATCTTTACGAAGGCGCTTGCGCCTAAAGATCATCAGCGGCACTGTGTACAGCTAGGTCTCATTCCTGTAGCCTCTCACTTGCTAGGGCCTTGACTTTGTACTGTCCTTTATATATATATTTTACCCTGACTGGCCTTGTGGCCTCTCCCAGTGTCTGGACTAGTAGTGCCGCCCTGGTCTTGCTCTTGTCTTGTCTGTACTCCTTTGACTGGTCTTTAGACCCTTGCCTCCGAGGCTTGACTAGTAGTTGTGCCCTGAGCTGCTTCTTTCCCTGTTAGCCACTGCCCCTATATAGTCTAGGGGGTGTGTCAAATGAACTTAGGTCGTTACTATAGACTATACTGGGTTGTGCCTTAGAGGGTACAACACCCTAGTCTATATACCCTTGTACTCACACATTCTAGTTCAATTATTCATTCTGATACTAGGAACGGGCGCGAGGGGCCGGCGGGACAGGCGCGAGGGGCCGGCGAGAACGGGCGCGGGGGCCGGCTAGGACGGGCGCGACGGCTCAGGGGGCCGGCTAGGGCGGGCGCGACGGCTTAGGGGGCCGGCTAGGAACGAGCGCGACGGCGCGAGGGGCCGGCTAGGACGGGCGCGACGGCTCAGGGGGCCGGCTAGGACGGGCGCGACGGCTACGGGGGCCGGCTAGGACGGGCGCGACGGCGCGGGGGGCCGGCTAGGACGGGTTCGACGGCGCGAGGGGCCGGCTAGACGAGCGCGACTGCTCAGGGGGCCGGCTAGGGCGGGCGCGACGGCTCAAGGGGCCGGCTAGGAACGGGCGCGACGGCTCAGGGGGCCGGCTAGGAACGGGCGCGACGGCGCGAGGGGTCGGCTAGGACGGGCGCAACGGCTCAGGGGGGCCGGCTAGGATGGGCGCGACGGCTACGAGAGGTTTTAAATCTGCCTCGGGTTACTATAGACGACTCGGGTAACTGCTCGCGCTGTATTACGGGGTCAATTACGTGTCCTTGCTGTCGTGACAGACCCTTGAACTTTTGTCATTTCGACTGTCGGTCAATGGTCAACGACCGTTGCACTTCGTGGTTCTTGTCATTGACTTCACCTAGACAAGGTTTATTGCTCGAGAGTCACTTCCCGGAATGCAAGCAATTTCTTATCGTAATAATTCCCTTTATTGCTGAAGGTATTTGAGCTTGGCGTACTTGGAGATTCCATAGAGCTGGGCGCAATACAAGTCTGTTGATGCAGCAGCTTCTTGGTGAGGAATTCAGCTGGCATGCCACCTGGCATGCTTCTTGGCAAATCCTCAAGTGTTGGTCCAGGATCTTTGCTGGAAAGGTAGACTAGTAAGACAGCGGAAGTCTTGCAAAATATAAAGGTCAAGGTTGAATAACCTGAGTACGTGAACTTGTGTGTAATCAAAGTTAATAATGAAAAGGCCTGACAGAGATTTATAGTTCTACGAAAAGTACCTATTCACGAATGTACCTGTTCGTCACTATCGCGCTATGCGCCCTAGATGATAATGAAGAGGTGCGACTGTTCGCGTGACTGAAACGACTGTCCTATGACGAGCGCTATTTGCTGACGTCATCCTACGAACTTATGTTCTACAGTAAGATTCGACACTAACTATACTTAATCGACTTACAGAAATGCTATGTACCAATTATATCACAACACTCCCCTTCATTTCTGGAACATCGATAGTGTCACTTCTTGAAGATTACGCAGAGCTTGTTACAGTACTGAAACTTCTGTCGTGTCAGCTTCTTCGTGAGAAAATCGGCAGCCATTTCGTTGGTCGAACAGTAGACCAATCGCATCCTCCCCTTCTCGACTTCATCTTTGACGAAAAAGTAACGAAGCGAAATATGCTTCGTCCTGTTGACGAAACCAGGTTGATGTGCGATGCGAATTGCACTTTGATTGTCACACTGTAGGGTAAACTGAGTAGTTGTCGTCAGCTTCACTTCTTCCAGTAGTTCCTATAAGTAAAGTCCTTCGCGTGTTGCTGTGCAGACAGCAATAAACTCAGCTTCAGCAAAGGAGAGAGCAATTAGCTCCTGCTTCGTAGAATTCCAAGAGATAGGTCCGATAGGTTCCTGTCTATAGATGAACCCAGTACGTGACCGTCGATTAGTAGAATCAGCAGCATTATCGGCGTCGACAAAACCATGTAGATAGAGTGTTTTACAGCCGATGACGTTGTAGACTAATCCGACGTCAGGTGTCGAGATAAAATACTGAAGCGCACGAAGTAGATCAAGCTGATGCTCCTCCTCAGGACGGCGTAGGAACTGAGCGAGCTGACTGGCCGCGTAGGCTAGATCAGGACGACAAGTGACAGCTGCGAAGAGTAGACAACCTAGGTGCTGTTGATAGATCTGTAAATCGGTTGAAGTTAACAGTGCGGTGTTCGGTTTGTTGTCAGTCGGTAGTGAGCGGTACGGTGTAGAGACTGTAGTAGGCGTGAGGTTGAAGCGGGCAGCGGGAGTTGCTGCATACTTCGAAGCGGTGAGATGAATAGTTGTCGGTGAACAGGTAATGTTCAGTCCAAGAAACTGTGAGACTGTATCGGAGACGGTAAGCTGTAGATTTTTCTGTAGTTTCAGTATGAAGGTCTCGGCAAGAGAATCAGTAGTACTGACATATAGGATGTCGTCGACGTAGGCAACGAGTAAATTGTAGTTTCTGCCGTCGGTCAGTCGATACATTCCTTGATCATGCGGTAGTTGACGAAAACCGGCAGTGATCAGCTGCGAGTGAAGATACTGCTGCCAGAGTCGTGGTGCCTGTTTAATGCCGTACAAGGACTTTCGTAGACGGCAAACGCTCGGTGGGTTAGTAGTATAAGAATGCGGGTACTCTACCAGAACAAGTGCGTCGACAGGCGCGTTGAGAAATGCATTCGAAACGTCGATTTGTCGAAGTCGGAGATTACGGCAGGCGGCGACACAAAGCAGAATCCGAACGCTTGTATGTCGACCAACAGGAGCAAATGTTAGTTCATAGTTGATGCCGTAATTCTGCTCGAATCCGCGGACGACCCATCGTGCTTTGAACTTTTCAAACGACCCATCTGCATTAGTCTTGATGCGGAAGACCCATTTTCCGGTAAGTACCCTCTTCCCTTTAATCTCTGAAGTCGGTATTAAATCCCATGTGCCGCGACTCTTGAGTGCTGCTAGCTCCTTGTCCATGGCTTTGCGCCATTTTTCTCGGTGAGGACTCGTAAGAGCTTGTCGGACGGTTTTCGGTTCAGGTATCTTACTGTCGTTGCGCTGTACTGCTACTGCAAATCCCAGTATCTGCAATCCTGTTTCTGTAAATCGCGGACGTTCTTCGTTTGCACCTGCGAAATTTTCTTCTGCTCCTTCTTCCCCCCCAATTTCGTCAGGTGTAACACGAACGGCTTCGTCGAAGACGACGGGCATCGGCTGCTGTTGGCGATCGCGTTCATAACTGAAACGAACTTCGCGAACATCTTCCGAGTCAGTATCTGCAAGAGGAATGAACTCAGGTATGCCAGTCGAGGCTACAGGTTCGGGAATGTCAGTTGCGGCAGCTTCAGATGCATTAGAAACGGCTTCGTCCTGTACATCAGCTTCAGCCTCGTCAGTGGCAAACGCACGCGAGCCTTTGAACAGCCTGGCAGGGTTGGCAGCTGCTGCCGGGTGGGCACGAAAAATGCGCAAGGTGAGTCTTTCATAGAAAAGACAATCACGTGACGGGATGACTTGGTTTGAGCGGAGATCCAAAATCTTCCACGCGTGATACTGTTTTTCGATGCCGAGATGTACCTGTTGGTGCAACCCTATGGCTTGCACTCGGCTTGTCGTCCTTGTTTGTGTGTGTGCATGCATGGCATGGAATGAATTGTGAGTCTATGTCATTGCTATCCAGTGCTTGTGTGTGTGTTTGAATGGTGTATCACAATGTGGTTTGTGTCGGTCAAGACATTAGCGAGTTTTTACAACTCTCATGTCAAGTCGTCGTTTGCGTGTCGCATGTGTTTTTTCTATTTTGTCGAGTGTGAAGTGTCCATCGTGTCGCAGATGTGTGCAGCAAGCCCCCATCAACTCAAGAAGAATTTATCTTGCAGATCCAAGACCAAGAGCTCAAGCTTTCAAGCCCAAGGGACGCGGATAAATATTAAATAGTGAAAATAGTAACGTTACTTCGTGTAGTGTTACATTTCACTTGGTGTAGCCCCTTGGAGAGTTGGTTTCGAGACTCTTCATGGTTGGGGACTTTGTGGTGGTGTACCACCAACCTGGACCTCGGCTCTAGGGGTATGTAGAGGCTGGGAACCATCTCCCTCTCGAACTCTTCTTGCTAAGTTTGTACTCCTAAGACTATAGTGGCTACTGTACCTCCTGCCAGTCAAACCGCCATAGCGTCGTCAAATCTTCATGGAATTTTATGATTCAACTTGCTGCTGATAGACGACAGCAACGCGCTCCAGATCCAACTTGCAGATCACAGTTTGACTCAGCCAGCATATCGTTATCAATATTTGAAGCCGTCTGACAGAAATCCGACTGTGCTCTCTATCTCTCATTATAGGCACATCTGAGCCTATTGTGACTATAACAAGTGGTATCAGAGCCCCTTGGAGCCGTCTCGACCATGCCTAGACCTGAGGAAGGGGGTGGCAGAGGTGCTGGAGGCAGAGAAGACGCCCAAGCACAAGGTCAACACCAAGATCCACCCGTTGCTCCGGTGCAACCTAGCCTTGGACCCTCTAGGGATGAGCCTAGAGTGTTTGGCCTTGACAAGTTCAACGGTGACAACTTTGCTGAGTGGTCCTTCAAGATGGAGAACATCTTTGACCACTATGATCTGCTGGAGGTGATGGAAGGAACGGAGAAGCGCCCCGAGAACGACCCGGAGAAGAGCCCGTGGGTGCGGAAGAGCGCACAAGGCTACCTTCTACTTGGGCAAGCGTTGGGGAGCAGCCAAATCCGTCACATCAAGCCTTTTCAGCGTGAACCAGCAATGGGACCAAAGGCATGGGCTGCTCTCAAGGGTGTACACGCTCCTGCAACAGCGGCGGTGGCTGTGGTTTTGGAGCGGCAAATGGCGGCACTTCGAATTGACGAAGGCGAACCGGTGGAGGAAGGAGTGCAGAAATTCTTCGACTTGTTGACACGGCTCCAAGGAGCTGACCTGAACTACAGTGACCTTCAAAAGAAGACCAAGCTGCTGGCCTTACTTCTGGACTCATGGTCCTCGCTCATCATCAACCTAAATCGAGATCTGCCCCGTCTCTCACTCGAAGATGTGAAGCGGGAAATCTTACAAGAAGATTTCCGCCGTCGCGAATTGGCGGGTCCCGATGGTGCTGGAGTTGCAAGCATGGGCCGTGGGCACGGCCGTGGAAGGGGCAGAGGGCGAGGAGGAAGATTTGGCAGCAGTAACTTCAATGGAGGCCGTGGTAATTGAGGATATGGCAGCAACAACAATGGCTACGGGCGTGGGCGCGGTCGATTTGATGGCGAATGCCACTTTTGCTGCAAGACCGGCCACATGTGGAGAGATTGCTTCAAACTACCTGATGGCTGGACCCCTTCTCAAGGCCAAGAGGGCAGAGGAGCAAGGGGAGGAAGAGGCAGAGGTCGTGGAGGCCGTGGTGGTCGTGGAAGCGAAGCGGCAAGCATGAAAGGTGGAGACTACGACAAGGACTCGACTGAAGATCGATACCCGGGCCAATTCTTCTTTGTCTCCACGCAAGCGGCAGCTGCAGCAGGAGGTGTGGAAGGCTTTGAGGAGCCAGCTACTGTGGGAAAGGTCACCCTTCACTCTCTGGACTTTTGGGTGATCGATAGCGGCGCCACCTATAGCATGACACCTCGTGCGGACTTGCTCACCGAACTCGAACCGTCGCCGGTCAAGCATGTTACATCGGCTTTGGGGCAGCGAGCAGAGGTGAAAGGCATGGGCAAGGCCATGTTCAAGGGTGCTGATGGGAAGATGGTGGGACTCAAGAACGTGCTTTTGGTGCCCAACCTAGCAGCCAACCTGATTTCCGTTCGGCGTTTGCAAAAGGCCGGCATGGACACATCTTCCAAGGGATCCAAAACCTATACCGCAAGGCTTGGTGAGCGGAAGCTTTGGGACCTTCATGAGGACAGGGACATCTACAATGAGATGTGGCAAATCCCAGTGGTCCCCATGCCTAAAGAGAGGCAAGTGGCAGCAAGCGTCAGCACCAAGCGTGAAGCGGTTGGTGGCGGTGATCACGGAAAACAAAGTGACACCAAGAGTGACTCGAAGGAGTGCAACCTTGGAGAGACCAGCAAGGCGTGTGAACCCAAGGAGAATGGTGCAGCAGCCAAAGGTGGTGGAAATGAGGAGGAGAAGGCTAAGATCAACAAAGCAGCAGCGGCGAAGGAGAAAGGAGAGAGCTTATGGGGCACAATTGCGAGTGCCGCTTTCTCCAACCCGACTTCCGCTACGGGAGAGTGTGATTGGCTGACCTTGCATCGGCGAATGGGGCATGTGGCATTGCCCATTTTGCAGCAGATTGTTAAGCAAGAGATGGTCAGTGGGATACGTGTCAAGGGGGAGCCCAATGAGGTGCTTGGCTGTCCAACATGCATGCAAGCCAAGTTCACCCGCTACCCGTTCCATAGCTCGGAGACAACGGCGAAGGCACCACTTGATGAAGTGGTGATGGATGTGGTGGGCCCCTTGAAGCTTGGAGCTGCTGGAGCAGAGTACATCCTCACCATTGTGGACGTCTACACTCGCATGACCTGGGTGTATGTGCTGCCCAAGAAGAGTGACGTAGCTGAAACGGTGAAAACCGATTGGTTGCCGATGGTGGAGCGGCAACAAGACCGACTTGTGAAGGCGATTCGCACTGACCGTGGGGGAGAGTTCCTGAGCAAGGATTTCTCAACTTGGATGAAGAAGCAGGGCATAAGACACTCTCTTACCATGCCCTACTCTCCTGCAATGAACGGCATCGCCGAGCGTGCGAATCGGACACTCACGGAGACGGCACGGGGACTTCTCATTGAAGCCGGTCTTCCCAATTACTTTTGGCCGGATGCGGTGCGACATGCTTGTGTGGCCAAGAACAGAGCCTTGACTCATGTGGGAGAAGACCAATGGGTGCCCTATGTGGAGTGGATTGGAAGGAAGCCGAAGGTGGATATGCTTCGGGTGTTCGGGTGCATGTGCATGGCACTTGTGCCTAAGAAACTTCGGCACAACAAGCTTGATGCCAAGGCAACATGGGCCGTGCACCTGGGCATGGCTCAAAACAGCAAGGGATGGCTTCTTTGGGACCCATTTACCAAGAAGTTCCTGGTGAGCAGAGATTGCAAGTTCATGGAAAACTTACCGTACAAGGAGTGGAAGGCGGAGAACCAAGCGAAGATTGGTGTGCGGCTTGGAGAGGTGAAGAGGACTGGCTTGGAGCATGTGGAGCTGCCCTTGGAGCTGAGTAGCAGCAGCACAATCACGAGGCAATCTCCCCAAATGAATGGGGATGAGGAGGAGGAGGAGGTGCAGCAAGGTAATGAGCGTGCACCGCCACTTCCGCCTCGTGCTACAAGTGCTCGCGGGAACCGACCGGACTTACCGCAAAGCCATGAGAGCATTCAAGTCCCTGCAGCAGAGGAGGAAGGAAGGGGAAGAAGGAGGACTCAGCCCCCCAATAGGTTGAGCTATGAACGGCTTGGAGGACCAGCCAACTCAACCTTGACCGGTTCGGCTCTCATGCTAGGCGATGATGCGGAAGATGAAAGCGAGGAGTGCGCCTTTGCCTTCTTCTCTCCGGTGGAGATACCGGGGGAGCCCACAAATCCCAAGGAGGCTTGGGAGGGCCCCAATGGGAAGGAGTGGAAGAAGGCCTCAGATGAAGAAATGGGGAGCATCATAGAGAACGACACATTTGACTTGGTGAACCTACCTCCGGGGCGGAAGGCGATCTCTTCCAAGTGGCTCTTCAAGCGCAAGACCGACGCCGACGGCAACATCGAGCGCTACAAGAGCAGACTTGTAGCCAAGGGGTATCAGCAGCAAGAGAAGAAGGACTACAATGAAGTGTATGCCCCTGTGGTGAAGGGTACAACCCTTTGAACCCTCTTCGCCGCGGCGGCCATCAAAGGATGGGTGGTGAAGCAAATGGACATTGTAACGGCCTTCCTCAACGGCGTTTTGGAGGAAGAGACCTACATGGAGCAGCCAGAGGGGTACAATGATGGGAGTGGCAGAGTGTGGAAGCTGAAGAAAGCACTCTATGGCCTCAAGCAAGCCCCTAGGCAATGGTACATCAAGCTGCGGGAAGTCTTGGAGGCGATCGGCTTCACTCCCTCAACGGCCGATCAATCCTTGTTCATGCTTGGCGAGGGGGAGCAGAGGAGCTTCATGGTGGTTTATGTGGATGACATCCTCATATTCTCACCCTCCTCTGACCTTGTGAAGGAGGTGATGCTGAAGCTTCAAGACAAGTTCAAGTGCAAGACCCTTGGTGACGTCAACTACTACCTTGGGCTTCACATTGAGCGAGATGTGGAGAAGCGGTGGATGCGAGTGCATCAAAAGAAGTACTTGGAGGCCTTGGCTGCAAACTTTGGGAAGAGTGAAGGTCATGTGGCTACTCCTCTTCCCTCAGGGTTCAAGTGTGTGAAAGGACCAGCGGAGGAAAGTGTTGGTGAAGAGGAGAGGCGCCGTTTTCACTCCTTGGTGGGCAGCCTCATGTATGCGGCCGTTCACACAAGGCCGGATGCAGCCTTTGCTATCGGGCAGCTGGCTAGGGTTGTCCAATGCCCTAATGAGGAGCAGTTAGCAGCTGGAGAGAGGGTGGCCAAGTACCTTGGCCAAACAGCAACTGTTGGACTGCAATACTCCGCGGCGGCACAAAGGCGTCGAAAGGGTGCGGATGGAGTCGAACCCGGGAGGCTCTTTCTCACCGCCTTCTCTGATGCATCTTGGGCATCAGAACCAGAGGACATGACAAGTGTGGGAGGCTTCATCTGCTATGTTGGTGGAGGTCCAACAGCTTGGGAGAGCAAGAAACAAGTGGACCAAGCATTGAGCTCGGTGGAGTCCGAGTAAAAGGCACTCTTCCGTGCCATAAGAGAGGTTGTGTGGCAGCGGCGTTTGCTAGCTGAATTGGGGGAGGAGCAGCAAGGACCTACCCCACTCTACTGTGATAGCCAGGGTGCTATTGCATTGGCTAAGAACCCGATTCTTCATGGCCTTACCAAGCACATGAAGGTGAAGTGGCATTGGGTGAGGAGCATGGTAACCGCGGGTGAAGTGGAGTTGCACTACGTGAAGACGACGGCACAGCCTGCGGATATGATGACCAAGAGGCTGGTTGAGCAGCAGCATTGGAAGTGTTGCAAGCTTTCTGGGATGGCTCTGAACTAAGGGGAGCAGATTCTAAGGCCAACAATCCGAGGGGGAGTTTGTTGGTGCAACCCTATGGCTTGCACTCGGCTTGTCGTCCTTGTTTGTGTGTGTGCATGCATGGCATGGAATGAATTGTGAGTCTATGTCATTGCTATCCAGTGCTTGTGTGTTTGTTTGAATGGTGTATCACAATGTGGTTTGTGTCGGTCAAGACATTAGCGAGTTTTTACAACTCGCATGTCAAGTCGTCGTTTGCGTGTCGCATGTGTTTTTTCTATTTTGTCGAGTGTGAAGTGTCCATCGTGTCGCAGGTGTGTGCAGCAAGCCCCCATCAACTCAAGAAGAATTTATCTTGCAGATCCAAGACCAAGAGCTCAAGCTTTCAAGCCCAAGGGACGCGGATAAATATTAAATAGTGAAAATAGTAACGTTACTTCGTGTAGTGTTACATTTCACTTGGTGTAGCCCCTTGGAGAGTTGGTTTCGAGACTCTTCATGGTTGGGGACTCTGTGGTGGTGTACCACCAACCTGGACCTCGGCTCTAGGGGTATGTAGAGGCTGGGAACTATCTCCCTCTCGAACTCTTCTTGCTAAGTTTGTACTCCTAAGACTATAGTGGCTACTGTACCTCCTGCCAGTCAAACCGCCATAGCGTCGTCAAATCTTCATGGAATTTTATGATCCAACTTACAGATCACAGTTTGACTCAGCCAGCATATCGTTATCAATATTTGAAGCCGTCTGACGGAAATCCGACTGTGCTCTCTATCTCTCATTATAGGCACATCTGAGCCTATTGTGACTATAACAAGTGGTATCAGAGCCCCTTGGAGCCGTCTCGACCATGCCTAGACCTGAGGAAGGGGGTGGCAGAGGTGCTGGAGGCAGAGAAGACGCCCAAGCACAAGGTCAACACCAAGATCCACCCGTTGCTCCGGTGCAACCTAGCCTTGGACCCTCTAGGGATGAGCCTAGAGTGTTTGGCCTTGACAAGTTCAACGGTGACAACTTTGCTGAGTACCCCCCATTTTGCTCGTTCGGAAAATTTTCTGAGTGCTGCAGTTGGAGGACGAAACTGTACAACACACCCGAAAACTCGTAAAAGTTTTGTACTCCCCACTGTACGTGTCCACTGCAGGTGTGGAGAAGAAAACTCGGGCAGGGACGTTGAAGAAAGAAGATTGTGTAATAGCACGGCGTGGTCCATCGCATACGGCCAAAAATGCGGTGGAAGGGTTGCCTGCGTAAGCAGAGCACGCATCTTCTCCTGCAGAGTTCTGTTCATTCTTTCTGCTACCCCCATCTGTTGGTGTGCATGTGGCAGCGACTGCTTCCGTTTGATGCCGAGTGTCTGAAGGTAGTCTGTGAAGGTGTTGCTGGTGTATTTCACTGCACCATCGCTCTGAAATTCTTGCAGTTTCACTCCTGACTCTCGTTCAGCGACAGCGAGCCACGCGACAAAGACGGAGTGAGCGAGATGGCGCGCAGGTAAGTTGGCTGTCCAGACATAGCGGGTAGACGCTTCGATGAAAGTGATTACATACTTCTCGTCTTTAGGTCCTGCTTCAGACAAGTTGAGTATGTCGCTGTAAACT
Source organism: Closterium sp. NIES-67 (assembly GCA_027943415.1). Taxonomy (NCBI): domain Eukaryota; kingdom Viridiplantae; phylum Streptophyta; class Zygnematophyceae; order Desmidiales; family Closteriaceae; genus Closterium; species Closterium sp. NIES-67. The sequence continues at coordinate 496,889 of BQMB01000124.1, read as the reverse complement.
TTCTGCATCAGTTGATAACGGGTTGAGCCAGGAAAGTGACTTGGAAATGGATCGTGCATAAAGTTGGCAACTGGACAGGTGGTGCAAACCGTCGGATGAGACTGCGGCTTCATCTCCGTGCCATCAGGTAAAAGTAAACTGTTTTTATCAAGAACTGCTGCTCGAATTGAATGATTTAGAATCTCTTGTGAAGGATGTCCTAACCGTTGATGCCATATATCTTCTGTGGTTTTGTGTCCTGATGATCACAGGTAAAAATCGGAGTTAGTATAAATAGAAGAAAGTATGAAAGGAGAAAGTGCTGGTGACTTGTCAGTTTCTCCTTCGATGAAACGGGTAAGAGGTAAAGTGACATTTGTTGGCACTATTGTAGTTGCGAGTATAACTGTTGATGCTGCTTCTGTTGATGTTGTGGCAGGGATTTCGGCAGCAGCGACTGTTGGACTCAGCTGCTCAGCTACTGCTTCCTGTTCTGCTGCACCAACGACATCTGGTTCATCAGCTGCAAGTCCACTTATCTCTCCCCAAAGTGGTGCTGGAGTTCCTTGAAAGGCTGCTCGGGTATTATAAAAGGTGCGCCAAGCGTTGGCGCTTTCATCGGCGGTATTAAATTCCCAAGTATCCAACGCGGTAAGTACGGCTGCTGCAGTTCGAGAAGCTGTTGGTACAATTGTTGCTCGAAAATCAATGTCCACGTGTTGATAGTCTGTTTCTTCTGGGTGATCCCAGGGACCAAGTGCAAGGACGCGTTCAGAATTGCCAGAAGTTCCCTGTGCTGCGAACTGAAGTACCGACATGCCATGTTGAGTGGCGGCACGACCAAGATAGGTATTACTTGTACTGTGCCAAAGCTCTTGATCCATCGTCTCACAATTTCCTTGTGTGCGGATTTTGTGTGCCAGGAGTTGAGCTGTAGAAAGAAGGTTGAAGCCAAGACCGGCGACGATAAGAACATTCGTAACATGAAGTGAGTATCCCGTGTCGATAGATTCGAGCATGACACTGCCAACTGATCGTGCCATTATCGTTTGTCCGTTGGCGACTGTGACAGGTATCGGACGACAAAGCGGACGCTGATTCGTGATAAAGCTTGTTTCGGCAGAACACATATGCCATCCGCAGCAGCTGTCGAGATACTAGGTATTTGGTCCTGAAATTATGCGAGCAAGGTTAGCGTAAACTTGAGGTAAAGGAATGCCGTCAGCACTTGTTGTTTCTTCAAGTCGGGTTTCGAAATCTTTTTCTGAAACATCAATTGTTGTAACACATCCAAAAACCCCTTTTCCTGATGTGGCAGATGCGAAGACCGGGGGGCGCTGCTGCGACGTTGATGAACTCTGTGGCGGTTTCAGCATCTGCTGCTGCTGAGACGATAAGTGCTGCTGTGGCGGTTGTGTCTTCGGTGACTGCTGCGATCGGTGATACGGCTGCAAAGTGCTGCGACGTTGATGACGGCTGCGACAGTTTTTGTAAGTATGTCCTGGTTTCTTACATAAATGGCAGAACGGATACTTTGGTAGATGTCGATGCTGTGTTTCTGGATTGGAGTAAAAACTTAAATGAACCCCCCGTTTCTGGTTGCGTTGTGACTGCAGATCAAGATCTTGCTGCTCGGCTTGAAGATAAGAAGAAATTTCACCTTCGGAGAGGTTGGGATTCATGCGGAGGAAGGCGCGCGTCTGTCGCCATTCGGGTCCAAGTCCAGCAAGAAGGACAGTGAGATACATCTCACGAGGGAAGTATCCTCCGCTCTTTTCCAGTTGATCGCGTAGTGTACGGACTCGGTTAACGTAGTCCATGACATTTTCGGTTGTCATCATCTGCACACTTGTCAGCTGCGAAAGGATTTTACTCACTGTTATCATATCCTTTGCCATGTATACCCCTTTCAGATGGTTCCATGCAGTTTCAGCTGGTGTGAAACTTGAGTGAAATGATCGAACGCCAAGCTGCTCCTTCGGCGACAAGTTCCATACAAGAACTGTGTACGCCCCGAGAGAGGCGTGCAAGAAACTCTGCTGCTCCAATGGTGTTCCCACGACAGGATACGTAAATTCGCCAGTGAAGAACGGCCATAGCCCAGTGGACTGCGCCAAAAGCTCAAAAGCAAAGCTCCAGGAGTAGAAGTCAACACCATTAAAAGGTACGGTTGTCTTGATCTGAGTATTGTTAAGTAAATTTGGAGGCTGAAATACAATGCCTGGCTGTTGCTGTTGTTGCTGTTGTTGCTGTTGTTGCTGTTGTTGTTGCTGTTGGGGTACTTGCTGTGGTTGCTGAGCAGGAGAACGTCCGAAGATATAGAAAGGATGCTGAAACTGCTGCGACTGCGGCTGCTGTACGAAAGGTGAGAAGGAAAACGAACCAGTGTTTGGAGCTGTAGCTCCACGCATGTAGCTTGAGCCGTCAAGGCTCATCCCACTAAACGCAGATAAAATTGATTGCGTTGAAACTGGTGGCTGTACTGATGCTTGTTGCTGTGCTGTTGTCTGTGATTGCTGCTGTTGCATTGCAGGTGCAGTCGATGGAGCACCTGGAGCATTCACAGAAGGCGGATTCTGCATACCGATGTTAGCGTAGTCTGGTGGAAAGTGCCCAGAGGCTGAGAGACCAGCGGCTGTAGTGGAGGAATGTGCTCCAGTAGTCCCAGTAACTGATCCAGCAGATGGTGCTGGTGTTGGACCAGTCATAGTTGACGGTAGTCTTAATTCCAGATAGCTCTCATACCATGAAGTAAATCGACAGATGTTGTAGTATGTCAAACATGTGTATCTCCTATGTTTGCATAGACTGTATAGGGCCACCTCTTAGAGGGTACAACACTTAGGTATATTCACCTGTACTCTCTCTCTACTCGATTATTCAGTTCTCATTCTAACATGGTATCACGCGTAGGTTAGGATCCCCCACCTACCGCTTCCGCCCGTACCCTAGCTAGGCCGCGCCGCTTCCCCCTGGGCCCCGTCGCGCCTCCTAGCCCCGTCGCGCCCCTCCTAGGCCCTGCCGCGCCTCCTGGCCCCGTCGCGCCCCCCTAGCCCCGCGCGCCCCTCCCGGGCCCCGTCGCGCCACTAGCCCAGTCGCGCCCCTACTGGGCCCCGTCGCGCCCCTCCTGGGCCCCGTCGCGCCTCCTGGCCCCGTCGCGACCCCCTAGCCCAGTCGCGCCCCTCCTGGGCCCTGTCGCGCCCCCCCTAGCCTCGTCGCGTCCCTTCTGGGCCCCGTCGCGCCCCTCCTGGGCCCCGTCACGACTTTTGGCCCCGTCGCGCCCTGCCTGGCCCCGTCGCGCCCGCTCGGCCCCGTCGCGCCCTGCCCGGCCCCGTCGCGCCCGCCTGGCCCCGTCGCGCCCTGCCTAGCCCCGTCGCGCCCTACCTGGCCCTGCCGCGCCTGCCTGGCCCCGCCACGCCTGCCTTGCACCCGTCCCAGCCGGCCCCGCGCCCACCCTCGCGACCTTTGCGCCCGTCTGCTCGGCCCCTGCGCCCGTCCCAGCCGGCCCCGCGCCCGTCCCGTCGGCCTGGTGCCCGCTGCTTCTGGCCCGAGCTGTGTGCGGCCCGCTCGTCGTCCCTGCCCCGGCCCTGCATCCTCCCTGGTACGGTTCCCCATCCCTGCACCGCACTGCACCGTCCTGCACCGCACTGCACCGCCCTGCACCGGACTGCACCGCGCTGCACCGCACTGCACCGCACTGCACCGCACTGTATAGTCCTGCACTGCTCCTGATGGCGGCGGAGCTTTGCTTCGACGCTGAAGGCCAGCCTCTGGAGTTCGAGGCGTGGCTCGCCAACCTCCGTCGCCACCTCACTAGCCATCGGCAGGATGGCCACCCGCTTTCCGCACACCTTGACGGTACGCTCCCCTGCCCAGACCCCCCTGCTGTTCTGCCCGCTGACCCCACACCCGCTCAGTGCGAGTCTACTGCAGCCACTGCCCTTGCGCGCTCTGTCTGGCTTTCTCGAGACGCTGTCGCTCAACTTGCCATTAGCAATGCCCTTCCCCCGTCCGAGCGCCCTCGCTTTAGGTCCCTCACTACCGCCCAGGCTTACTTAGATGCTGTCATCAAGCGCTATTCCACCCCTCCTGCTGCCTCGGTGGGTCGCCTCATCCTCCCGATGCTCTTTCCCGACCTTGCGTCTTTCCCCACTGTCTCTGACCTAGCTGCCCACCTGCGCTCGATAGATGAGACCTGGCGCGCTGCCTACACTGACACACAGCTTAGAGCCCACCAGCCGCCTATTACCTCTACCCTCTACCTACTTGCCACCCGCCTCCCTGACCGCCTTGCCGCCGCCCGCGACCGCTTCCTTAGCATCCACCCCGGTGAGCTCACCCTCCCCGACTTTGTAGACACCCTGACTGTTATTGAGACCCGCCACCGCTCCATCGCCTAGGCGAGCGGTACCGTCCCGGTCCCTATCTTTCAGGGTTGTGCCCCCGCTCAGTGTACCTTCTCCGACGGTTCTGTCGCTGTGGCTGAGACTGCTGCTGCAGCGCCGTTTCGTTCGGGGAAGGGCCGCCGCCCCAAGGCTGGGCGCGGCGGAGGAGGCGGGGGTGCAGGAGGGGGTGGTGGTGGAGTCGAGTCGTCTGGTGCTGGAGCGGACGAGGGGACCCTGCCCAGTCCAGCTGAGCCGCCGCCTTCGCAGTCGCAGCAGCAGCAGCAGCAGCTGCAGCAGTCGCAGCAGTCGCAGTCTCCGCAGCAGCCGCAGCAGCCGCAGCAGCCGCCGCAGACGAGGCAGGCGAGTGTCCTCCCGCCCGGGTGGCCTGGCGCTGGAGGTGGTCGGGCGCGTGGTGGTGTGCCGAGTGGTGGTTCGGGAGGCGTGCCTTGTCAGTACCAGATCCAGACCGGTCCTCGCCGCGGCTTCGTTTGCGGTAAGATCGGTCATACCACTGCCCGCTGTTTTCGTCGCCTAGACGACCTGTTTCATCAGCGCTTCGGCCCGTCGCCAGACCTCCCGGACTGGCACAGTTTGCTTAGTCGTAGGATTCAGATTTTTGACATGGACATGGATGCCATTGTTTCTGCTCTGCATGTGATGTATGCTGATGACTCTAGTGCGCTTCCCGCTTATTACTCACTGTCGTCTAGTGTAGGTGTGCCTAGCTTAGCCTCCCCTGCTGCGTCAGGCGTAGGATCCCCTGCTTTGTTTAGCTTTGGTGCTTCCGCCGTTGCCCCGTCGCCAGACGCCTCTGCTTCGCTTTCCTTCACCTTGGACTCTGGCGCTTCCCAGTGCTTCTTCCGCGAATCTACTACACTGACGCCGCTTCCTGTTCCTGCTGCCGTTTCTCTTGCTGACCCCTCCGGCGGTCCGGTAGTCGCCCGCAGTTCCACCACCCGTCCCTGTCCGGCGGTTCCTTCGGGCTCTCTTACAGGTCTGCATATCCCCTCGTTCTCCAGGAACCTAGTTGGTGTCGGCTGCCTCCAGGACCTTGGCGTCACCACTACGTTCCCTGGTCACGAGCGGTATGCTGTCTGTACCGAGGCCGCCACTGGTGCCCCCGTGTCCACGTTCCCCCGGGACCCGGTGTCCGGCCTGTTCACTCTGGACACCGTGACCCCCCCTGCTGGGGCGCCCCCTCAGGTGGCTGCATCTACCCAGGTTGCTGCTGCCTGCTCCTGTCGGTCCCTCACTCACCCGACTCTCCTTTGGCACCACCGCCTAGGTCACCCTGCTCTCCCGCGTCTGCGTCACATGTCCCAGCACGGTCTCGTCCTTGGTCTCCCTGGTTCTCTCCCCGCTTTTCCCTCCTCCCCAGCCCCACCTTGCACGCCTTGCGTCGAGGGTCGGCTTCGCCGTGCCCCTCACTCCTCCTCGTTTCCCCCTACCGCCGCGCCGCTGCAGACCCTGCACATGGACGTCTGGGGCCCCGCCCCCGTCCATGGGCCGCGTCGAGAGCGCTACTTCCTTGTGCTTGTCGACGAATTCACTCGCTACACCTCGGTCTTTCCCCTGGAGCGGAAGGCCGACGTGCCTGCCACTCTCATCCTCTGGCTTGTCTCTGCCCGTGTCCACCGAGGTCTCCCTGTCTTGCGCCTTCACTCCGACCATGGTGGCGAGTTTGCCTCAGGTGTCCTTGGTCGCTTTTGTCGTGCGGAGGGCATCACCCAGACGTTCACCCTACCGGACTCCCCACAGCAGAATGGGGTCGCTGAGCGACGCATCGGTTTGGTCATGGAGGTGGCTCGCACCTCCATGATCCATGCCGGTGCACCCCATTTTCAGTGGCCATTCGCTGCGCGCTACGCTTCTCACCAGCTTAACCTGTGGCCGCACCCCCAGCAGCCGCAGGTTTCGCCGACCCGTCTTTGGACTGGGTCTCCTGGTGACGCGTCTGCGTTCCACGTCTGGGGCTGCCTTGCTCACGTCAGTGCCTCCGGCACAGACAAGCTCACTGCCCGCACTCTTCCCTGCGTCTTCCTCGGTTTTCCCTTTGACGCGTCCGACTGGCACTTCTACCACCCGCCGTCTCACTGCTTCTTTCACTCTCGCGACGTCACCTTTGACGAGTCCGTCTCCTACTACCGTTGCTTCCCCCACCGCGGTCCCCCGGTTACCCCCCCCCTGTTCCTGACACTGCGAGAGGACACAAGTCCAGTCTGAGTATACGTCTAAAGGACAGTACAAAGTCAAGGTCCTAGCAAGTGAGAGGCTACAGGAACTAGACCAAGCTGTACACAGTGCCGCTGATGATCTTTAGGCGCAAGCGCCTTCGTAAAGATATCAGCCGTGTTGGCACCTGAGGCCAAGTGTACTACGCGAGCCCGACGTCGCTGCTGTAGCTCACGCAGGAGGAAGTACCGCAGCTGAATGTGCTTCGCTCTGCCCTCGAGTCGAGGCTCCTGACACAGGAGGATCATGGCCCTGTTGTCAGCGAACAGGACCGGGGCAGAGCTAGGCCGCTCACCTAAGTCAGTGAGCAAGAAGGTCAGCCAGCGGAGCTCCTGTGCCGCCATGGCACCAGCGTAGATCTCAGCCTCACAGCTGGACTGCGCTACAGACGAGGAGCGGGTAGCTCTCCACGAGACGGCAGCTGAGCCAAGGCTGAAGCAGTAGCCCTGGGTAGACCTGAGCGTCTCAGCGTCGTCTGCCCACGAAGCGTCTGTGTGTCCAGTAAGGACCACTGGCCTGCGTCCTCCTAGCACTAACCCCATGCCCGATGTACTAGCAAGATAATGCAGAACCCTCTTAGCGGCAGACCAGTGCTGCGGTCGGTGTCTGCCTGTGGCCACAAAGCGAGCCAGGATGCTGAGAGGGTATGCGAGATCTAGGCGAGTGCAAGTCATCAGGTACATGAGGCAACCCACCAGCTCTGCGTAGGGGCCGCTGGGCTCTACCAACTCCTCAGACACTGGAGCGGAGAGTCTGTGGTCTACAGGCAGAGGGGTGGGCTGTGCAGAGGAGAACTGAAGGCTGAACCTCTGAAGGACCTGGCGCACCAAGTGTGACTGAGTCAGGGTGATGGTGTGCGATGCTCTGTCCCTAGAGATCTGCAAGCCAAGGTAACGGCGCAGTTCTCCAAGGTCAGTGCATGTGTGTCTCTTCAGAAGCTCTGCCTTCACGGAGGCCAGTGCGTCCCTGTCTGCTGTGGCAAAGACCAGGTCGTCGACGTAAACAAGGATGTAGAACGGAGTCTGGGCAGCACGAACGAAGAGTGAAGGGTCTGCGGAAGACGGAAAGAACTGCAGGTCAGCAAGGGTAGCACGCAGCGTGTCGTGCCACTCACGAGGAGCCTGGAGCAGGCCGTAGACGGGGCGCCGCAGGAGCCACTGGGTACCAGGAGGGAAGGTGCCAGTAAAGCCCGGAGGGCGACGCAGGTAGACCTGCTCGTGTAGGCTGCCCTGAAGGAAGGCAGTGGAGAAGTCGAGGGAGTGAAGCTCGTAGTCACGCGCTAGGTGTAACAGAACCCGAAGAGTAGTCATCTTCGGGGTCGGAGCGAAGGTCTGGAAGAAGTCCACCCCCTCGCGCTGACTGAAGCCTCTAGCCACATAGCGCGCCTTGAAGACCGGCGGCTCTCTAGGAGGGCGCTTCACCTTGAAGAGCCAGCGGCCATCGACTACGTTCACCCCAGGTGGGGGAACTGCGTCGACGAAGGTGCCGGTGGATCTCCAAGATGCCATCTCCTACTCCATGGCAGCTATCCACTGTGAGGCCCAGGGTCCCGAGGTCGCCTCAGCGTAAGTGCGAGGGGTCGGGATGTCGAAAGCGTCTGGGTCACCCTCAGGGACTAGCAGCATGGAACAGAGATGGGGAGCAGCCTCGGAGAGGAAAGCAAGCTCAAACTGGCGGTCCTCCAGGACGTCACTGCCAAGGGCAGAAGCACCCCCGACAGACGGAGGACAGGCAGGGTCAGAGACCAGGGCGGTGGCGTAGTCAAGGCGGCGGGTAGAGGCGAAGTCAGCGACAGCAGCGACAAGAGTGTCAAGGCACGGGACCGGAACAGACGGGTCGGTAACGAGAGAGGCAAGGACCCGAGGAACAAGAGGACGAGCGGCACGAAGGTAGTCAGACAGCGGGGGGGGTGCAACAACAAGGGAGGACGGAGGAGGCGACGGCAGAAGGGGAGGGCGAGCGAGTGGGAACGAAGCAACATATGGTGGGAGCGCAAGACAGGCGAGGCAGGACGAGCACGGGAGGGGCGGTGAGACCAGACGTGCGACGGAGGAGTCGGGTCAGGAGACAGGGGAGGTGACACAGGAGGGGAACAAGGGGGGAGACGAGCCGGGGACGAGTCCGGCGGAGGAAAAACAGGGCCGTAGACAGGAAGAGGAGGAGACGGTGGGGGAGGAACCGACGCAGGGTCGGGGGACGGAAGGCCGAGCAGGCGAAGGGCGGACATCGGCGAGGAGTGCTGCTGCGGCGGCACAACGGCGACACCTGGACCGCAAGCTGCTCCTCGGCTACCACCAGCACTCTCCACACCCGCACCCCCAGAGGGACCACCCTCAGGGCGACCGGGACGAGCACCCCCAGAGTCAGCGAACGGGTGCTGCGACGGCGGCGGCGGCGGTGGCGGCGGCGGTGAGTGAGGGACCGACAGGAGCAGGCAGCAGCAACCTGAGTAGACGCAGCCACCTGAGGGAGCGCCCCAGCCGGGGGGGTCACGGTGTCCAGAGTGAACAGGCCGGACACCGGGTCCCGAGGGAACGTGGACACGGGGGCACCGGTGGCGGCCTCGGTACAGACAGCATACCGCTCGTGACCAGGGAACGTAGTGGTGACGCCAAGGTCCTGGAGGCAGCCGACACCAACTAGGTTCCTGGAGAACGAGGGGATATGCAGACCTGTAAGAGAGCCCGAAGGAACCGCCGGACAGGGACGGGTGGTGGAACTGCGGGCGACTACCGGACCGCCGGAGGGGTCAGCAAGAGAAACGGCAGCTGGAACAGGAAGCGGCGTCAGGGTGGTGGAGTCGCGGAAGGAACACCGAGAAGCGCCAGAGTCCAAGGTGAAGGAAAGCGAAGCAGAGGCGGCTGGCGACGGAACGACGGCGGAAGCACCAAGACTACACAAAGCAGAGGATCCTACGCCTGACGCAGCAGGGGAGGCTACTCTAGGCACACCTACACTAGGCAACAGTGAGTAATAAGCTGGAAGCACATTAGAGTCATCAGCATACATCACATGCAGAGCAGAAACAATGGCATCCATGTCCATATCAAAGATCTGAATCTTACGACTAAGCAAACTGTGCCAGTCCGGGAGGTCTGGCGACGGGCCGAAGCGCTGACGAAACAGGTCGTCCAGGCGACGAAAACAGCGGGGAGTGGAGTGACCGATCTGATCGCAAACGAAGCTTGGCGAGGACCGGTCTGGATCTGGTACTGACAGCGCCCGCCGCCAGAGCTACCACTCGACACACCACCACGCGCCCGGCCACCGCCAGCGCCAGGCCACCCGGGCGGGAGGACACTCGGCTGCCGCGTCTGCGACGGCTGCTGCGTCTGCGGCGAAGGCTGCGACTGCGGCGGCTGCTGCGGCTGCTGCAACTGCAGGGGCGGCGGCTCAGCCGGACTGGGCAGGGTCCCCTCGTCTGCTCCAGCACCAGACGACGCGACCCCACCACTACCCCCTCCCGCACCCCCGCCTCCGCCGCGACCAACCTTGGGGCGGCGGCCCTTCCCCGAACGAGACTGCGCTGCAGCAGCGGTCTCAGCCACTGCGACAGAGCCGTCGGAGAAGGTATACTGGGCGGGGGCACAACCCTGAAAGATAGGGACCGGTACGACACCGCTCGCCTGGGCGATGGAGCGGTGACGGGTCTCTATCACAGTCAGGGTGTCTACAAAGTCAGTGAGGGTGAGATCGGCGGGGTGAATGCTAAGGAAATGGTCGCGGGCGACAGCAAGGCGGTCAGGGAGGCGGGTGGCAAGCAGGTAGAGGGTAGAGGTAATGGGCGGCTGGTGGGCTCTAAGCTGTGCGTCAGTGGAGGCGGCGCGCCAGGTCACCTCTATCGAGCGCAGGTGGGTAGCGAGGTCAGAGACAGTGGGGAAAGATGCAAGTGCAGGAAAGAGCATCGGGAGGATCAGGCGACCCACCGAGGCAGCCGGAGGGGTGGAATAGCGCTGGATCACAGCATCTAAGTATGCCTGAGCAGTAGTGAGGGACCTAAAGCGAGGACGCTCGGATGGGGGGAGGGCGTTGCTAATGGCAAGCTGGGCGACAGCATCGCGAGAAAGCCAGACAGAGCGCGCACGGGCAATGGCAGCAGTAGACTCACGCTCAGTGGGTGTGGGGTCAGCGGGCAGAATAGCAGGGGGGTCTGGGCAGGGGAGCGTACCGTCAAGGTGTGCGGAAAGCGGTTCACCATCCTGCCACTGGCCAGTGAGTTGGCGGCGGAGGTCGGCAAGCCACGCCTCGAACTCTAGGGGCTGACCTTCAGCGTCGAAGCGAAGCTCCGCCGCCATCAGGAACAGTCCAGTGCGGTGCAGGGCAGTGCAGCTAGGTGGGGTGCGGTGCAGTGCGGTACAGTGCGGTGCAGTACGGTACAGTGCGGTGCAGTGCGGTGCAGTGCGGTGTAGTGCGATGCCAGGCAGTACAGTGTGATGCGAGGCGGCACGGAGCAGGGCGGGGTGGGGGGGAACCGTACCAGTGAGGAGGACGGGGCCGGGGCTGGCCCGACGGGGCCGGGCGGGCGCGACGGGGCCGGGCTGGTGCGACAGGATTGGGACGGGGCGACGGGGCCGAGCGGGCGCGACGGGGCCGGGCTGGGGCGACGGGGCCGGGCGAGTGCGGCAGGGCCGGGCCGGTGCGACGGGGCCGGGCGAGCGGGACGGCGGCCGGGTGGGTGCGACGGGGCCGGGCGGCTGCGACGGGGCCGGGCAGGGTGCGACGGGGCCGGGCGGGTGCGACGGGGCCGGGCGGCTGCGACGGGGCCGGGCAGGGTGCGACGGGGCCAGGCGGCTGCGACGGGGCCGGGCGGGCGCGACGGGGCCGGGCGGGTGCGACGGCGCCGGGCGGGCGCGACGGGGCCGGGCGGCTGCGACGGGGTCGGGCAGGGGCGACGGGAACGGGGGGGGTATGACGCGGCCCAGGAGGGGCGCTACGGGGCCCAGGAGGGGCACGACGGGGGCCCAGGATAGGCGCTACAGGGGCCCAGGAGGGGCGCAACGGGGCCCAGGAGGGGCGCTACGAAGCCCAGGAGGGGCGCGACGAGGCCCAGGAGGGGCGCTAAGGGGCCTAGGAGGGGCGCGACGGGGCCTGGGAGGGGCGCGACGGGGCCCAGGAGGGGCGCTACAGGGCCCAGGGAGGGCGCGACGGGGCCCAGGAGGGGCGCTACGGGGCCCAGGAGGGGCGTGACGGGGCCCAGTAGGGGCGCTACGGAGCCCAGGAGGGGCGCGACGGGGCCTGGGAGGGGCGCGACGAGGCCCAGGAGGGGCGCTACGGGGCCCAGGAGGGGCGCTACGAGGCCTAGGAGGAGCGCGACGGGGCCCAGGAGGGGCGCTAGGGGGCCTGGGAGGGGCGCGACGGGGCCTGGGAGGGGCGCGACGGGGCCTGGGAGGGGCGCTACGGGGCCCAGGAGGGGCGCTACGAAGCCCAGGAGGGGCGCGACGAGGCCCAGGAGGGGCGCTACGGAGCCCAGGAGGAGCGCTACGAAGCCCAGGAGGGGCGCGACGGGGCCCAGGGAGGACGCGACAGGGCCCAGGAGGGGCGCTACAGGGGCCCAGGAGGGGCGCTACAGGGCCTAGGAGGGGCGCGACGGGGCCTGGGAGGAGCGCGACGGGGCCCAGGAGGGGCGCTAGGGGGCCTGGGAGGGGCGCGACAGGGCCCAGTGAGGGGCGCGACGGGGCTAGGGGGGGTCGCGACTGGGCTAGGGGCTAGAGGGGTTAGCGGAAGCGGTAGGTGTGGGGGGATCCTACCTACGCGTGATACCATATCAGAATTGAAAATTGAATGATGGATAGAGTGAGAGTACACAAAGATATACCTAAGTGTTGTACTCTCTAAGAGGCGACCCTATACAGTCTATACAAACATTACAAATACACATGTTTGACAGTATCTCCTATGTTTGCATAGACTGTATAGGGCCACCTCTTAGAGGGTACAACAATTAGGTATATTCACCTGTACTCTCTCTCTACTCGATTATTCAGTTCTCATTCTAACATAGTAGACTAAGTATAAAACTAAAAACACGAACACTTGGCAAATCCTCAAGTGTTGGTCCAGGATCTTTGCTGGAAAGGTAGACTAGTAATACAGTGGAATTCTTGTAAAATATAAAGGTCAAGGTTGAATAACCTGAGTACGTGAACTTGTGTGTAATCAAAGTTAATAATGTAAAGACCTGACAGAGATTTATAGTTCTACGAAAAGTACCTATTCGCTAATGTACCTGTTCGTCACTATCGCGCTAAGCGCCCTAGATGATAATGAAGAGGTACGACTGTTCGCGTGACTGAAATGACTGTCCTATGACGAGCGCTATTTGCTGACGTCATCTTACGGACTTATGTTCTACAGTGAGATTCGACACTAACTACACTTAATCGACTTACAGAAATGCTAAGTACCAATTATATCACAACAAGAATGAACTAGAATGGGAGAGTACAAGGGAATATAACCTAGAAACTGTACCCTCTAAGACACAAACCTATACAGTCTATACAAACATAACAATATATGTTTGACAGTGACAAGGTACAGCAGAAGAAAAACTTAGCCCAAATAAAGAACGGCATACAGCACGCTATAAAAAAGCAGCATCCAGTAAGAGACCATCGCACCGGAGGGAATCTTGTCCAGCCTTGGCACTGCTCTGCGACATGGCATCGCGGGCGTCATGTGTCGTTGAGTGCGTTTTTTAGCTTCTTGCTGCCCTTGGGCTTCTCCAGCGGCTTGTCCATCCCCGCCATCTTGTTGTTGTACCGCGCCCGCAGGGCGTCGCTGTACGTCCACCTGCCACCATGTAACGGCGGGGGAGACACATGTGAGAGGGTGTTATGTGTGGCCGGCCTGTGCTATGCTGTTGAGGGAAGGCAATTCCGTGAATCGGATAATGGATGGATGCAACCACGGTTGTTGAGCTGTTGGTTTGAGTGTGGATGGGTGCAGGGGCATGGGTGCCTGACTCACGGAGTGTCCCACTCGGTGGTGTCCTCGTTGACCAGGTGTGTCCACTTGCTGCGCCCACTGCGCCCAAAGTGCTTCACCTGCTCGCAGCAGCATGCAAGGGAAGAAAGGAGAAAAAGGGGAGTGAAGACAAGGTCGAGAGAGAGGAAGTTAAGAATAAGAGCAGGGGCTAGTGGAGGAGTGGGAGAGAAACGGAGGCACATGCCTGCCCTCCCCCCTGCCTGCCCTCCCACTGCCTGCCCTCCCCCCTGTCTGCCCTTCCCCCTGCCTGCCCTTCCCCCTGCCTGCCCATCCCCCTGCCTGCCCTTCCCCCTGCCTGCCCTCCCCCCTGACTGCCCTTCCCCCTGCCTGCCCTCCCCCCTGTCTGCCCTTCCCCCTGCCTGCCCTTCCCCCTGCCTGCCCTTCCCCCTGCCTGCCCTTCCCCCTGCCTGCCCTCCCCTGCCTGCCCTCCCCCCTGTCTGCCCTCCCCCCTGCCTGCCCTTCCCCCTGCCTGCCCATCCCCTTTCCTGCCCTTCCCCCTGCCTGCCCTCCCCCCTGACTGCCCTTCCCCCTGCCTGCCCTTCCCCCTGTCTGCCCTTCCCCCTGCCTGCCCTTCCCCCTGCCTGCCCTTCCCCCTGCCTACCCATCCCCCTGCCTGCCCTTCCCCCTGCCTGCCCTCCCCCCTGCCTGCCCTTCCCCCTGCCTGCCCTTCCCCCTGACTGCCCTTCCCCCTGCCTGCCCTCCCCCCTGTCTGCCCTTCCCCCTGCTTGCCCTTCCCCCTGCCTGCCCTTCCCCCTGCCTGCCCTCCCCCTGCCTGCCCTCCCCCCTGTCTGCCCTTCCCCCTGCCTGCCCTTCCCCCTGCCTGCCCATCCCCTTTCCTGCCCTTCCCCCTGCCTGCCCTTCCCCCTGACTGCCCTTCCCCCTGCCTGCCCTCCCCCCTGTCTGCCCTTCCCCCTGCCTGCCCTTCCCCCTGCCTGCCCTTCCCCCTGCCTGCCCTTCCCCCTGCCTGCCCTTCCCCCTGACTGCCCTTCCCCCTGCCTGCCCTTCCCCCTGCCTGCCCTTCCCCCTGACTGCCCTTCCCCCTGCCTGCCCTCCCCCCTGTCTGCCCTTCCCCCTGCTTGCCCTTCCCCCTGCCTGCCCTTCCCCCTGCGTGCGCTCCTCGGCGTTGCAATCTGACCCCACAAGCATCTCATCCCCTCCTACAACCACCCACCCCACCTCCAACCAACCTAGCCACCCCTGCTGTCTCCCGCCCCATCTTCTTCCTTCCCCATCTCACACTCCTCTCGTGAACGCACTCGCCTGCACTCACCTGCACTCACCTGCATGGCGGAGGGCAGCGCGTTCACCTGCGTGGAGGAGGGCAGCACGCTCACCTGCGTGGCGGAGGGCAGCGCGCTCACCTGCATGGCGGAGGGCAGCGCGCTCTTGTCCAGCCTGTCCTCGCCGGTGGCCTCCGAGTAGTCGCGCGTGAAGATCTCGTCCGTGCCCGCCGTGCCGCCCTTGTCGTCGGCGCCGGCCTGGAAGAAGGCGCCCTTGTGGTAGTACTTCTGCATGAACTTCCACTTCTTCTTTGCCCCGCCGCCTGCCACCACCTTGGGGTTGCGCCGCTCCCACTCGCGCCGCTGCTCCTCCGTCATGCGCGCCACGCGCTCGCGCTCCTCTTTCTCGCGCGCCACCGCCTCGCGCTCCTCGCGCTCCCGCCGCACGCGCGCCTTCTCGCGCGCGCGCCACCGCTCGAACTCCGCCTCCGCATCCGTCTCGTCGTCCGTCTCCACGTCCTCCGCGCCCCCCTCCCCGCCGTCCCCCCCGCCGTCCTCCGCGCGGCGCTGCTCCTTCTCCTCGTCACGCCGCACCTCCTCCACCACGAGCTGCCGCGTCTCCGCCTTGCGCTCCTCCACGCGGCGCCTCACCGCCTCCTCCAGCTCGCGCTCCTCCTGCTCCGCGCGCTCCCTCTCCGCCACGGTGTCGCGCTCGCCCTTGGGCACGAAGACGGGCTTTATCATGGCCATGCCGCCGCCCTCCTCCTCCGAATCCGTCTCGTACTCCGACGACTCCTCCTCCTCCTCCTCCTCCTCCTCCTCCTCCTCGCCCTCCCCCAGAGCCGCCAGTTCCTCTTCTTCTCTCTGCCGCTGCAGCAGCCGCTCGCGTATTCTCCTTCGCCTCTCCTCGATCGCCTCCTCGTCCTCCTCTTCCTCCTCCTCCTCCTCCCGCTCCTGCTGCTTCCTCTCCTCCTCCTCCCGCGTCGAGACAATCTCTGCCGCCCGTATCTCCCGATGCCGCGCTACAGCCTCCTCCCTGTCCCGCCGGCTCTCCCCCAGTCGTCTCAGCCGCGCGTCGTTCTCCGAAACCCTAACGCGCGTGAGGCGGTCCCCGATGTCCTCGCGCTCGTCCTCCGCCTCTCCGAACACGCCCCCCCGCGCGTCCTCCGCGTCGTCCGCCCATTCAGGCGCCTTCCCCGGCCAGTACCGCTTCACCTTCGTCTGCGCGATCCTTCCGCGCAGTTTCTCCCGAATCGCGATCGCCGCATCGCTAACGCCAGCCGCCACCGACATGGCGGGAAAAAGATCGCGGCGGTCAGAAAGGAGTGAAAGAAATAACGCGAATTCCTGAAAGAGGGGAGACGCCGGATTCGAGTCTAGGTACCGTTGGTGAGAACCCGCTTGGCTCGCTGGACACGGTGTTGGCCTACAGCGCAAGGAAAGGATCGCTTTCGCGGTGGTCTCTCGTGAGAGTCCCTCGAGTTAGAGCGGCCGGCTCCTAGGCGCGGAGGGTGGTGGAAACGTAAGAGGGAGCGGTGACCTACTTCGGTCGTGGCGCACTTGACGCTCTGCTCCAGCCTGCCTGCCCTCACTACTGCACGGCGCAATAGCGGCTGGGCCAGAAAAAGGTCACACGTACGCGATAAAAGTTGCTGTGGCGTAGATATGCCATTCAGGTTATGTTCGGAAAACATGTTCATCAATGCCTCCACTCCACGCAATTCCAGATTTGCATGTAGCGTCTTTTCGATGCAGGGTTATGCCCCTCACCCCGCCCACAATCCACGCGTGGCTGAAGCAGCCAGCAAGGTCCGCGCCGTGAGTGCCGCCGTGTCCCCGCATGGACCGCCCTCTGGTCGTCGCCGCGCACCTCGCCTCCGCACACCCTGCCCCAGCTTCCTGCGCCCGCGCCTCTTCCTTCTATCCCGCGGCTCTCCCCCGCCACGCGCAGCCGTTTGCCTCTCCGCACCCCCCGTCCACATCCGCCGTTACCCCCACCTTCGTCGGACGCGTCGCCCAACGAAACGTGTCCCTTCGCCAATGTCGCACGGCGATCGTCACAGCGACAGCGGGCAGAGCGGCGGCGAGCAGCGGAGGGGAGGGCGCGGGCGGGGGCGGCGGGCGCGCGGCGATCGATGTGGAGGGGCTGAGCCTGAGCCTGGGGCGCGCGCAGGTGTTGCGCGAGTGCAGCCTGCGCGTGCCCGAGGGGCAGCTGTGGATGCTGCTGGGACCCAACGGGTGCGGCAAGTCAACGCTGCTCAAGGTGGGCGAGTCAACGCTGCTCAAGGTGGGCGAGTCAACGCTGCTCAAGGTGGGCGAGTCAACGCTGCTCAAAGTGGGCGAGTCAACGCTGCTCAAGGTGGGCGAGTCAACGCTGCTCAAGGTGGGCGAGTCAACGCTGCTCAAGGTGGGCGAGTCAACGCTGCTCAAGGTGGGCGAGTCAACGCTGCTCAAGGTGGGCGAGTCAACGCTGCTCAAGGTGGGCGAACAAGTCATCCATGCACTCACAAGCAGTCTGCTGCCCTTCCCTTGCCTCTTCTATCTCCTTCTCCACTCCGAACCCTCCCCCGTGCCCACCTCGTTTCTTCCCCCTCTGCACCCACCCCCTCTGCTCGTCCCAGCCCTACCACCCAAACGCCCCCTCCACAGCAGCTGGTGCTGCCAGCCTGTTGTGGGCTTATACTTAGAGCGTTCGTGTGCTGCACGTGATGCTGGGCGCAGTTGACGCCCGCTCAGCTGTTGTGACGCCACACATTCCACCCTCCTCCCTCCTCCGTGCCTCGTCCGCCCTGGCAGGTGCTGGCGGGCTTGCTGCAGCCTAACAGCGGGCGGCTGAAAGTAGATGCGCCTCGCTCCTTTGTCTTCCAGAACCCTGACCACCAGGTGAATGTCAGGTGCTGTTTCAGATGCTGTTTCAGGTGCTGTTTCAGGTGCTGTTTCAGGTGCTGTTTCAGGTGCTGTTTCAGGTGCTGTTCCAGGTGCTGTTCCAGGTGACCGCCGAGCAATTGCGGACTACCAGGAAAACGCCCTGGTGAAGCGGGGCTGGCTACCAGGTGATTGCGGAAATGAGCCTTTGGACTGGATGCTTTTTTGACCTCATGCCTCCACTCTCTCACTTCCTCTTCTCACCTCCTCCGCTGCCGCCATTGCAATGAGCGTGCGCGCGCTACCGCTGCTTCTCCCCTCCCCGCTCCTCCACCCCTTCCTCCCCTCGTCATCCTCTCCTCTTCGCCCCTTCGCCCTCTCACTTCCACACTCCCCTCGCTGCCACCAGGTCATCATGCCTACTGTCAATGCTGACGTGGCGTTTGGTCTGGGTCGCCTGCACCCCCCCCTCCCAGAGGCGGAGGTGCAGCGGCGGGTGGCAGAGGCCCTTGAAGCCGTGGGCATGGCGGAGTATGGCGAGGTGAGGGCGGGGTGCGGAGAGGTGAGGGAGGGGTGCGGAGAGGTGAGTGCGGGGAGCGGAGAGGTGAGGGCGGGGTGCGGAGAGGTGAGGGAGGGGTGCGGAGAGGTGAGGGCGGGGTGCGGAGAGGTGAGGGAGGGGTGCGGAGAGGTGAGTGCATGCCGCCGTGTGCGCCACCAAGCCTGGTGAGTGCAGGGTATGGGGAGGTGAGTGCAGGGTATGGGGAGGTGAGTGGGCCGTATGGGGAGGTGAGTGCAGGGTATGGGGAGGTGAGTGGGGCGTATGGGGAAGGGCGTGAGTGGTATGTTAACGATGGCTGCGCGGGGCAAGTAAACTCTTCAGGGAGAGCCCAGTGTATCTAGAAGCACGTATCAACAGGCGTGTAATATTCCAAGGTGGGTGAAGGAGCAGCAAAGGGAAGCAGAGGCATGAGTATGGAGCTCGGAGGCAGCACATGAGGGAACGGGTTGTGAGGGGGGGGGGGATGGCCATGGCAGGGGCACTGGCGGCAGGCGATGAGTCGTGAGTGAAGGCAACTCGGGCAACTCTGGCAACTCTGGCAACTCTGACAACTCTGGCAACTCTGAGCGGCGGGCAGAAGCAGGGCGTGGCAATGGCACGGGCGCTCATCTCTCCCATTCAATCATCTCTCTATCCCCCTCCTTGTGCGCCCACCATCTAGCGTCTACTTTCCCGGCTGAGCAGCTAAAGCAGCGATTGGCGATGGCAGGCGCGCTGATGTCACCTCTTTATGTTTCCCTCTGCTCGCCTCCCTGCCCGCCCTCCAGCGCCTGGTGTCCACCCTTAGTGGCGGGCAGAAGCAGCGCGTGGCGATAGCGGGGGCGTTGGCGGAGGATTCGCACACGCTGCTGCTGGACGAGCTCACCACCTTCCTCGACTCCGCCGACCAGGTGCCGCTCCCTCCCCGCTGCCCGCCACCACTGCGCTGCTGAATGGTGAACCATTTTAGATGACGCCATGCTTCTGCGTGGAAGTCTAATTGCCGCGGGGCCTGCTCCATGTTCACTCCGCCTCGCCACCATGTGATGCACAGGAGCCTTCGCACGTGATGCTTCCCTCTCGCCCTTGCTGTCCCCTCTTCGTTCTCTCTCCTTCCCCCCCGCTCCTCCCTCGCTTTCCATCCCTGTCCGTCCCTGCATTGCATGGTCTGGTGTGTGGAAGCTCACGTGCTATGTGAACCATCATACCTTCTGTCTCCGCTCTGGTGACGCATTCCCGTGTTGCTCTTCTCTCCCCCCCTTTCTTCCTGCACCCAGCACGCTGTGATAAGGGCGGTGCGCAGTGTGGTATCGGGCGGCTCACCGGGCACCGGCAGAGGCAGCAGGGCTCCGAGCAACAATGGGGATGGCAGCGCGTCTGCCGGCAGAGGTGAAAGCGCCACAGGCAGCAGCAGCAGCTCTGACAGCAGCAGCAGCAGCAGCAGCAGCAGCAGCAGCAGCAGAGGGGGGAGGAGGCGGCGGGTGACGGCGCTGTGGGTGACGCACCGGCTGGAGGAGCTGCAGTATGCGGACGGGGCGGCGTACATGGATGGCGGGCGCGTCGTCGTCATGGGCAGGGTGGCGGACGTCGTTGACTACATCACCCGCCAGCAGCAGCAGCAGCAGCAGGCAGCCAGTGCGGGGTCGTTCTGGTCAGCGTTTGGCCCAAGCTGAGTGTGATTTGGGTGATCGTTGACTATCAATGGCCTAAACGACATCACTGTATGTCTCCAGCATGAATTTGGCTGCTTCCCATGGGTATAATGAGTTACCGTAATCCCCCAGACATAACACCCGCCAAAATTAAGCACCCACTGGTGTTACGGTATATCCGGGGAGGGTGTTCTATTGAACAATCCGCAATTATACACCCTCTTTTGAGGGTTCCAGGCAGGCCCCCAAATTGGTTTTGGGGTTGTCTGATTCGTCGGACTTGCCTGACATCCCTTGGTATGGCCTGTTAGAATGCTAGAATGACTAAAAACAAGAGAGAACAAGCAAGGTATAGGGTTTGGTTGTACTCTCTAAGAACATACCCTATTCTAGCCTATAACTTCCATATGCAGAATGTATGTATAAGTTGACACACCCTCTAGGCTAGATAAAGGGTAGTGCTGAGCAACAAGCACACAGCTCAGGGTGGCACTGCTATTCCAACCTCTGAGAGAGGGGTCCGAAGACCAGTCAGCAAGAGTACAAACAAGATAGGAGCAAACCAGGGCAGCACTACTAGTCCGGCCATTGGAAGAGGAGCCACAAGGCCAGTCTGAAAGATAAATATAAAGAGGAGTACACAATCCAGGTCCTAGCAAGTGAGTCTACAGGAATCAGACCGAGCTGCAAGCAGTGCCTTTGATGATCTTTAGGCGCAATCGCCTTAGTAAAGATATCAGTTGTGTTGGCACCGGAGGTCAAGTGTACTACGTGCGCCTGGCGGCGCTGCTGTAGCTCACACAGGAGGAAGTACCGCAGCTGGATGTGCTTCACTCTGCCCTCAAGTCGAGGCTCCTGACACAGGAGGATCATGGCACTGTTGTCAGCGTACACAACTGGGGCAGAGCTAGGCCGCTCACCTATATCGGTGAGCAAGAACGTCAGCCAGCGAAGCTCCTGTGCCGCCATGGCACCGGCGTAGATCTCAGCCTCACAGCTAGACTGGGCAACAGACGAGGAGCGAGTGGACCTCCACGAGATGGCACCCGAATCAAGGCTAAAGCAGTAGCCCTGGGAGGACCTGAGGGTCTCACCATCGTCTGCCCAAGAAGTGTCTGTGTGCCCAGTAAGGACCACCGGCCATTGTCCTCCTAGCACTAGCCCCATGCCCGATGTACTTGCTAGATAACGCAAAAAACTCTTAGCAGCCGACCAGTGCTGTGGTCGGTGTCTACCACTGGCCACAAAGCGAGCCAGAATGCTGAGAGGGTATGCGAGATCGGGACGCGTGCCAGCCATCAGGTACATGAGGCAACCCACCAGCTCTGCGTAAGGACCACTGGGCTCTACTGACTCCTCAAGAACTGTAGCCGAGAGCCTGTGATCTACTGGCAGAGGTGTGGGCTGTACGGAGGAGAACTGAAGGCCGTACCTCTGAAGGACCTGGCGCACCAAGTGTGACAGTGTGAGAGTGATGGTGCGCGCTGCTCTCTCCCTGGAGATCTGTAGGCCAAGGTAGCGGCGTAGCTCTCCTAGGTCAGTGCACGTGTGCCTCCTCAGCAGCTTGGCCTTCACGGAGGCCAACGCGTCTCTGTCTGCAGTAGCGAAGACGAGGTCGTCTACGTAAACAAGGATGTAGAACGGAGTCTGGCCAGCACGAACAAAGAGCGAGGGGTCTGCAGACGATGGAAGGAACTGCAGGTCAGCTAGCGTAGCACGCAGCGTGTCGTGCCACTCACGGGGCGCCTGTCGCAGGCTGTAGACCGGCCGTCGGAGGAGCCATTGGGTCCCAGGAGGGAAGGTACTAGTGTAGCCCTGCAGTCGGCGTAGGTAGACCTGCTTGTGTAGGCTGCCATGAAGAAAAGCAGAGGAGAAGTCTAGGAAGTGGAGCTCGTAGTCACGCTGTGCTACTACGTATAGCAGCGCCCGAAGAGTAGCCATCTTCGGGGTCGGAGCGAAGGTCTGAAAGAAGTCCACCCCCGATCGCTGGCTGAAGCCTCTAGCCACGTAGCATGCCTTGAAGACAAGCGGCTCTCCAAGGGGGCACTTCACCTTGAAGAGCCATCGGCCATTGACTACGTTCACCCTAGGTGGGGGAACTGCGTCGACGTAGGAGCCGGTGGATCTCCAAGATGCCATCTCCTGCTCCATGGCAGCTATCCACTGAGAGGCCCAGGGTCCCCAGGTCGTCTCAGCGTAAGTGCGAGGGTTCAGGATGTCAAAGGCGTCTGGGTAACCCTCTGGGACTAGCAGCATGGAGCAGAGATGGGGAGCAGCCTGGGACAGGAATGCAAGCTCGCACTACCTGTCCTTTAGGACATTACTGCCAAGGGCAGGAGTACCCCGGACGGACGGAGGACGGATAGGGTCAGAGACTAGAGCGGTGGCATAGTCAAGGCTGCGGGTAGAGGCAAAGTCAGCGACAGCAGCGAGAAGAGCGTCAAGACTCGAGACAGGAATAGACGGGTCCCTAACGAGGAAGGCAAGGACCCGAGGAACAAGGGGACGAGCAACACGAAGGTAGTTAGACAGAGGGGGAGGCGCGACAGCGAGTGATGACGGAGGAGGCGAGGGCAGGAGGGGAGGAGTCCGGCGGAGGAAACACAGGATTTTGGACAGGAAGGGGAGGAGGCGGCGGGGGAGGCATAGGCGAGAGGTCAGGGGAGGGAAGGCCGAGCAGGCGAAGGGCGGACAACGGCGGCGATTGTTGTTGCTGCTGCTCGACGCCGATACCTGGATCGCTAGCTGCACCACGGCTACCTCTGGAACACTCCACTCCAGCATCCAGAGAACGAGCAACCTCTCCACCACTGGTGCCACCCCCGAGCCCACCAGGACAAGCCACGACAGGAACAACAGGACTAGCACCCTCGTCAACGCCTGCACCCCCAGAGGCCACAAACGGGTGCTGCCGCTGCGACGGCGGCGGCGGCTGCGGCACCGGCGTCAGCTGCTGCGGCGGCGGCGGCGGCGATTGCGACGGTGGAGGAGGAGACACCGGGGGAGAGACAGGCGGTAAGAACTGCGCCGCAGGGCCTCCAGAGCCAGCCGACTCCTCGACCGGGACAATCGCCACGAGGGGAGTGACGTGAGACACACCAGACGGAGCAGGACGGGGAGGAACGTGAGCAGGGGCTACAGGGGGAGTGCGGACCAGAAACAGGGGAGGGAAAAACGGGAGACCACGGTGGGGAAAGCAGTGGTAAAAGGAGACAGACTCGTCGAAAGTGGCGTTACGGGAGTGAAAGAAGCGGTGAGACGGCGGGTGGTAAAAGTGCCAGTCAGAGGAGTCCAGGGGGAAACCGATGAAGATATAGGGGACAGTGCGGGCAGTGAGCTTGTCCGTGCTAGAGACACGAACGTGAGCGAGGCAGCCCAAGACGTGGAACGCGGACGCGTCACCAGGAAACCCGGTCCAAAGAAGGGTCGGCGAAACCTGCGGCCACTGGGAGCGCGGCTAGAGGTTAAGCTGGTGAGCGCCGTAGCGAACGGCGAACGGCCACAGAAAATGGGGTGCACCGGCATGAATCATGGAGGTAAGAGCCACCTCCATGACCAAGCCGATGCGTCGCTCAGCGACCCCATTCTGCTGCGGGGAGTCCGGTAGGGTGTACGAGTGGGTGATCCCGTCCGCACGACAGAACTGTCCAAGCCGACCAGAGGCAAACTCGCCGCCACAGTCGGAGTGCAGACACAGCAGAGGGAGACCACGTTGGAGGCACGCAGCTACGACCCACGGGATAAGAAAGTCGGGCACGTTGGCCTTCCGCTCCAAGGGAAACACGGTGGTGTAGCGCATATAGTCGTCAACGAGCACTAGAAAGTAGCGCTCGCGACGCCGTCCACAGATGGGGGTGGGGCCCCAGACGTCCAGGTGCAGGGTCTGGAGCAGTGCGGCGATGGGGGGGAACGAGGAGGAGTGAGGAGCATGGCGGAGCCGGCCCTCGACGCAGGGCGTGCACGGCGGCGCAGGCGAGGGAGGGAGGGCAGGAAGCGATGCAGGGAGACCTAGGACGAGACCGTGCTGGGACATGTAATGCAGACGCGGGAGCGCAGGGTGACCTAGGTGGTGGTGCTACAGAAGCGACGGGTGAGTGAGTGATCGACACGGGCACGCAGCGGCGACCTGGGTAGATGCAGGACCCGGGGAGGACACGCCCGCCGGGGGGGGAGCAGTGTCCACCGTAAAGAGGCCAGACACCGGGTCCCGGGGGAACGTCGCAAGGGGGGAACCTGAGACGGCCTCGGTACAGACGTCTTACTGCTCGTGACCTGGGAACGTAGTGGTGACGCCGAGGTCCTGAAGACAGGAGACATCGACTATGTTCCGGGGAAACGAGGGGATGTGCAGGCCTGTAACGGAACCCGAGGGGGCCGCTGGATAGAGAAGGGTAGTGTAGCTGCGAGCAACTACAGGACCAGAGGAGGGGTCAGCAAGTGCGATAGCGACAGGCATGGCAAGCGGCGTAAGCGCAGCGTGGTCGCGGAAGAAGCAGGTAGACACACCGGAGTCAACTGTGAAGGACAGCGAAGCAATAGCAGCGGACGAAGGAGGAGCGAGTGTGGAGCTTAGACTAGACAAAGCAAACGGTCCTACGTCTGATGCAGCAGGGGTCTCTGTACTACACACAATTGCTACGCCTAAGCTAGAGAGCACAGGGTAATAAGATCCGGACACACTAGAAGCGTCAGCATACAGAGAATGCAAGGCAGAACTAATGTGATCCATGTCTAAGTCAAAAATAGGCACACCGTGGCGTAGCAAACTGGGCGAGTCAGGGAGGTCCAGGGCCGGGCCGAAGCGGCGACGAAAGAGGCTGTCGAGGCGGCGGAAGCCGAGGGCGGTCGGGTGCGGAGGGTGGCACATACTGCCACAAAGGGGCCCGGTTTGGAGCTGGTACTGGCTGCCTACAGCACCGAATCCGCCGGTACACGCCGAGCTGCGAGGACCACCACCGCGCCCACCCCCTCCAGGGGCTCCAGGCCACCCTGGCGGGAGGTGGGCCCACGGCTGCTGCTGTTGCTGCTGCTACGGCGGCTGCTGCTGCTCCTGGACGCCTGCCCTAGCCCCCTCGTCACAACCACAGTCGCCGCCACCACCACCACGCCCTCCCTTGGGGCCGCGACAGCCCCAACGCTGTCGCTGCTGCTGCGGAAAGGCCGCCGCTGCGGTCTCAGCAGCAGGAGCAACAGTAGTGACCGCAGCGGAAACGTCAGCGTACGTGCACTGGGAGGGAGCACAACCCTGAAAGATAGGGACTGCCGCAACACCGCTCGACTGAGTGATAGTGCGCTGGCGAGTCTCTATCTCAGAAAGGGCAGCGACAAAAGCGGTCAGGGTGAGGTCACCAGCGTGCTAGCTAAGGAAGTGGTCGCAGGCAGTGGCTAAGCGGTCAGGCAGGCGCATGACAATAAGTTACAGGGTAGCGCAGAACGGTGGGGGGAAGGCATTGAGCTGGGCAGTAGTGTTAGCAGCGCGATAGCTAGTTTCTAGTGCACGAAGCTGCGTGGCAAGATCAGCGACAGTGGGGAAAGCAGAGAGATCGGGGAAGAGCATGGGGAGGATCAAGCGTCCAACTAAGGCGGAGGCACACGTGGAGTAGCGTGCAACTACTGTATCTAAGAAGTCTTTGGCGTTCGCGACAGCGGTGAAACGCGGGCGCTCAGAAAGGGGAAGCGCATGGCTAATGGCATGCTGGGCTACAGCATCGCGAGAATCCCAGACAGCGCAAGCAAGCGCTGCAGCAGCAAAGGTCTCTCTCTCAGCTGTGGTGGTCAGCAGGGAGGGGATCAGGCGCGGAGGGGCGGGGAAGCAAGCCATCAACATGCATAGCCAGGGAGTGCCCATCCTGGCGCTGACCTGTCAGGTGCCGGCGAAGATCGACAAGCCAGGCGGCAAAGTCGATCGCGTGCCCCTCCGCGTCCAGCCGTAGCATGGCGTCTGCCATCGCGAAACCGTAGCGGCACCGGGACATAGCGGCACTGCGGCATAGGGACACAGCGGCGCAGCGGCACCGGAACATAGGTACTCAGCTGCACGGCGATACAGCGACGTGGCGGCAAGACTCACCGGAACAGGGACCGGGCGCGCGAGGAGGGCGAGGCGGACAAGGGGCCGGACAGGTGGTAGGGGCCGGCTAGGTGGTAGAGGGACCGGCGGCGGCGCTAGAAGGGGCCGGCTAGGCACGAGGGGCTGGCTGGGCGCGCGGGGTCGGCTGGGCGTGAGGAGCCGGCTGGGCGCGAGGGGCCGGCTAGGGCGCGAGGGGCCGGCGACGGTGGGAGGGGCCGGCTGGGGTGCGAGGGGCCAGCGACGACGCGAGGGGCTGGCTGGGGTGCGAGGGGCCGGCTGGGGCGCGAGGGGCCTGGCTAGGGCGCGAGGTGCCGGCTACGGCGACTAGGGGGGGCAGCTAGGTGCGAAGGGGCCGGCTGGGCGCGAAGGGCCGGCTGGGCGAGAGGGGCCGACTAGGTGCGGGAGGGGCCGGCTAGATGCGCGAGGGGCTGACTAGGCGAGAACGGCCGGCTAGGCGCGAGAGAGGGGCCGGCGGACGCGCGAGGGGCCGGCTAGGCGCGGTAGGCTAGGGCGCGGGGCGGAAGCGGGTGGGTGGACCTAACCTACTCATGATACCATGTTGGAATGCTAGAATGACTAGAAACAAGAGAGAACATACCCTATTCTAGCCTATTACTTCTACATACAGAATGTATGTATAATTTGACATGGCCATCAAAGTTGCCTCTTTAAAAAAGTAAGAAAAATCAGAGTAACAAGAGATTTTTTGTCTGATCAGTCAGAGTCACTATGTTTTCAAACTCTGATTTTAAAGCCGTTGTCACATGTCATTGAATGTCCTCCACTCAGGCTCACCTACCAACTCCTCCAAATTCGTTTTCTTCGTACTCCAACTATTTGTGTGCTGGCGAAAGCGCACAGTCGTACCACCCAAGACCAGGGTGTATTTTTGACGGGTAGTTACCCGAATTTCGGCGAAATAGTGGGTGAGTTTTTCGCTGAACTCGGATTCCCCGACGGGTGACTTTTCCAAAAACAGGGATTGAACCCGGATCTTGACGGGTAAAAATTGACAGAACAGGGTACTGAACACGGATTCTGACGGATAGCTTTGGCCAGATACCCGGATCTGACGGGTGCCTCAAAAACCAAACGTAAGCCCTGCCCAAGACCCCCAGCCCACACTAATTTCACGTGCCAACTAGTGACGAAATGGGGTGGACTGGTTCGTAACAAATGGCATGTGCGCGCGGGACGAAATTGGGGGAGGAAAGGAATTCGGGTGGGCAAAACAAAATTGCAGAGGAAAGGGAAATCTCGCGAAGGGCCAATGGGCGCCCTCGCACACACAGGCCGCGAGCGGCACACATCAGCAAATGTTTTTTTTGTGAAGGGCCAATCAGCCCCTCATACTGCCTCCAGCACAAATTGGGAGGTGATTTTGGTGAAGGGCCAGTCAGCTCCCTCACACAACCCCCTTGTACGCATTGGCCTTCGTTTTTGGTGAAGGACCAATTATCGCCCCCACAAAACCTCTAGCAAGCATCGCCCCCTCCCTGATTTTGGCTAAGTGCCAGTCAGCACCCTCCATAGGGGTAGTGCAAATCACGCTCCCCCCCAATCACGGTATTCGAGGAATCAGAGTCAACTCCCCATTTAGGGTTG
Source organism: Closterium sp. NIES-67 (assembly GCA_027943415.1). Classification (NCBI taxonomy): domain Eukaryota; kingdom Viridiplantae; phylum Streptophyta; class Zygnematophyceae; order Desmidiales; family Closteriaceae; genus Closterium; species Closterium sp. NIES-67. The sequence goes on along the minus strand of BQMB01000124.1, from coordinate 469,356 downwards.
AGGCATCATAGTACAATAGTAAAAAAGGTTTGAAAAATCAGTGTAGGTACATAAATCTTCTCTAAAAAAACAGAGTAAAGTCTTTGCAATCAGATTACACACCCAAAAAAACTCTGAAAAAAGTCTGAATCAGAGTAAAAAGTCTGCAATTTGGGGGCCTGGTTCCAGGAGAGCACTCCCCCTTACCATTTTAGCCCTTCTAAGCCTTGCAATTCCGGTAAAAAATAATTTTTTTTCATGCGATTCCATGGTGAGCACAACCATTCAAGGCTGACGTTAAAAAAAAAAAAAAAAAAAAAAAAAAAACCCTGAGCTGTCGAATGGGGAAAAAAAATATTCCTGAGGGCCTTGTGTTCAATTTTTGGCTACCCTGATTTCTCAGTGTTCTAGAAAAGGCAACCCTGAAACCTCCAGGGTTGGCTAGCCACAAACAGGGTTGCCCTTGCAGAAAGTCAACCAAGAGAATGTTAGGGCAGCGAGTAGTTTGGCAAAAGCACCCCCACGCCACGCTAGCCTATAGATTCAGTTCTGTTCGGCTGATAATAGCCCTAGGATCTTTTCAGAATGCTAAGTCCTTGTAACAGAGGGCTTGATAGCACATCAGAAGTCTTGAGTTGAACCCTTGTACTGGTATATGAGAACAAGTGATTGATAATAGCAAAGGGATACAAGGTTTATATAATAATACAAGAGAATATGAAGAGTCTAACTGTTTTGCACTTCGAGGGGTACATTCCCTTTTACGACTCGATAAAGGCGACTCGGGTAACCACGCGTACTGTAATATCGGAACGGTTATTTGTCCTTACTGTCGCGCTGACTCTTGACTCTTGCGATTCTGACTGTTGGGTTGCACGGTCAACGGTCTGCGACCGTTGCCCTATCGAAACCTCTGTGAGGTGTCGTCAACCTGTCTGAATTGTCACGGTTGCTGTAGCGGTGTTGACTCGGTAGTCCTCGCTGTTGTAGTCTTCGCATATTACGTTTTCTCACGCGAGACTCCGGAAATGCCTTAAGTCCTTTTATAATTTCCAACACCCTCCTTCATTTCTGGAGTGTCAAAGTGGTCGAGGTCGCTGACGTGTTGCAGTCCAGTCAGCAGCATGCAGTACTAGAACTTGGCCTTCATCAGCTTCTTGGTCAAGAAGTCGGCTGCCATTTCGGTGGTGGGATAGTAGACCAATTGGAGGCGGCCGTGCTCGATTTCGACCTTCACGAAGAAGTAACGAAGCGAGATGTGCTTCGTCCTGTTTGCGAATCCATTTTTGTTGGCGATTCTGATTGCCAATTGGTTGTCGCAGAAAAGAGAGAAGCTCGATAACTCAGCAATCTTCGCCTCTTCGAGCAGCTTCCGCAAGTACAGTTCTTCCTTTGTAGCTGCGTAGAGGGCGATATATTCAGCTTCAGCAGATGAGAGGGCAATTAATTCCTGCTTTCCCGAGTGCCACGAGATATTTCCGATAGGTTCGAGGCGATAGATGTAGCTGGTGCGTGAATGGCGGTTGTCCTTATCGCCGGCGTGGTCGGCGTTGAGGTAGTCGATGAGTTCGGTTTTAGTAGCGGCGTTCTTGTGGTATGTTAGTCCAATCGTCGGGGTTGAGACGAAGTAGTGGAGCGCGCGGTCGAGTTCTGCCAAATTCCCCTTTTCAGGTCGCTTAAGGTGGGAGCAAGCTAGCTAGCAGCGTAGGAGAGGTCAGGACAGCAGGTGACGGCGGCGAATAGCAGACATCCGTGCTTCTGCTGGTACTCCTGAATGCCGTCCCGTGTGAGTAGGGAGGTGGTCAACGCCGTTGCTGGCGGCACGTAGGTGTACGGAGTAGCGAGAGGTAGCGGGGACATATCGAATCAGCGAGCGATGGTGTCGGCGTACTTCGAGGCCGGTAGATGAATGGTGTTGGGGCCGTCGGTAACGTTGAGGCCGAGGTACTGTGTCACGGTCAACGATACCGTGATCATGAGCTGTAGTCCAGCTCGCTCTCGAACCAGACGGTGATGGAAGTAGTGGAGCCAACGTAGAGTAGATCATCGACGTAGACGATTAGCAGGACATAGTCGCCGCTGGGGGACAGGCGGTACATGCCCTGGTTGTGTGGAAGCTGGGCAAAGCCCATGTCGGTGAGGATGCGGTGCAGGTACTACTGCCACAGGCGTGGGGCCTGCTTGATCCCATAGAGGGATTTGAGCAGTTGGCAAACCATTGTTAGGTCGTCGACGTAGGCGTGTGGCTGCTCGACGAAGATGTCGGCGTCGACCGCGGCGTAGAGGAAGGCAGTGGCGACGTCGATTTGGCGCAGGAGAAGGCGACGAGCGGCGGCGACGGCGAGGAGGATTCGAAGAGAAGTGTGGCGGCTGACGGGAGCGAACGTCTCCATGTAGTCGCTGCCGTACTGTTGTTCGAATCCGCGAATGACCCATCATGCTTTGAAGCGATCCATGGTCCCATCTCCCTTGACAACAGAAGATTCTGCAGCATGACGGCCTGATTCATCGCCTTCGGCCACTGCGAGTTGGGCAGGCGCATCCCGGTCAGTAACTTTCTCATGGTGTTGTGGAGGTCCAATTCATCCTCTTTGCTACGCCATTTTGTTGGTGAGCGTAGGGGATGGTGACGAGCCTCTTGATTCCCTTTTCTGCGAGGTAGGTCTTGAATTGTTGTGATTGATACTCCATCGCTCCATCGGACTGAAAGATTTTTAGCATCATGTCTCCCTCCCGTTCTGCTGCAGCAAGCCATGCAATGAAGGCAGAGAAGGTGAGGTCGCGCGACGGTAGGTTAAGTTACCAAGTGTATCTTGTCGCGACATCAACGAAGATGATTACGTAGTTGAGGTCGGCCCGGCCGACTTCTCGCTGGATGTAGAGTATATCGCTGTAGACTTTCTCGAGTGGAGTGTACTCTGGTGTGCTGGGGTTGTGATGTGACGAGAACGGCTGACAGGGAAGATCTGCTTCGGGGCAGATAAAGCAGGTACGTCGCGGTCGGCGAATTTCCTGGCCATCGAGTAGTAGGAGCGCGTCCTTGTCCAAGACATTTGCACGAATCGTATCAAATAACCTTGAATTTCCAGGATGCCCTAACCGTTGATGCCAATTTCCTTCGCTTGCCTTGTGTCCCACATATCAATGATACAGGTCCGAGTTGGCGTAGAAGGCGGAGACGGTTGCGACGCTCCGATGCTGCTCGCGCGGATGTACCTTTAGCTGCTCGGCGATTGTCGGTGGTGGCTCTTCAACTGGTTCCGGTTCAGGCGGAGCTGCTTCGACGGGTGGTGCCGACGAAGGTCCCCCGATGGGACTTCCAGGAAGTTGGCTTGTCGGCGCTTGCGGTTCTGCTTCTCGTTCCTTTGTCTCTACTTCTTGTTCCTCTGCTTCTTGCATCATTGCTAATGCTTGAGTGCTCTCTGCTTCAGGTATGGTGTTGGAGTGCTAGAAGCCATCGCGGTTGAACCCGGGGTCAAGATCCGGTGGGTGCATCCATGGTGCGAAGGAGACGACGCCGTCGCTGTCGGTGGTCCCGCAGTCCAGAACAAAGTCCAAGACGAAGACTCCGTGCTTCTGGATGGCTCTGCCGATGAATAGGCCGCCCTTCCCGTGGTAGAGTCGAAACTCTCGGTCGAAGCTGTCGCACTCCAGGTGAATTCCATTTGACATCAGCTGGCTGATGCTTAAGAGGTTGTAGCTGAGGTTGTCGACGACGAGTGCTTGTGACATTTGTAGTATCACACTCGTCTCGCTTGATTGTAACTGAACATGTCACATGATCGAATGTGTCGAGGAAAGGTTGCACTATCGATCAGTACAAGGCGCTTTTATACTTCCAACGTACATCAGGTAACCAGGTTTATCTCATCCCAAGGGAATAGACCCTTCTAGAAAATAGAATCACCCTGCGTATAGCTACGCGAGGCTATTGTCTTTAAGGGATTACGGCAGGATTACGCTAGATATAGCGCGCCAGTACACCCCGAGCCTGGTCGGTGATATAATGATAATAACAGGATAAAGGTTTATGGAAAAGGAGAAATAGGAATCCAAATGGAATGAGATAAAAACCAAATGGATCAGGATAAAAAGAGGAATGGAATGAAAGGGGATATGGAAAGGAGAGAGGAATGGGTCGGGGTCGTACTCTCACAGAACAACTCCCTCCTTCCTTGTGCGCAGGTTCTGGTTGTTGGCTATAGTGATGACGACTTCATGGCTCAATGTCTTCTCTTGCTGGACGAAGCGCGTTGAAGAACACATGTGCTAGCCACTGCAGCTATCAAGAAACCATGTGTCGCGGCCTGACGGTTTGTCGCGAGCGATTGCAACGTAAGTTGGATTCGGTTGGAGCCGGGTTTGAGTCGGAGCGGAGGGTTTTTTGTCAAGATCGCAGTGTGGTGGAGAGTCGGTTACGCAGAAGTCCATTCGAGCCATACAGCTGACGACGTTCCTTGTGTCTTGTGCAGAGCGGTTTGTCGGAGCTGATGGGCGCTGCTGAGTTGAAGCGACCGGATTCGGTGACGGACGCGACGCTCGGGGTTGATACTGTGAGATATGCGGCTGCTGGTGTTCCTGCTGCTGCTGGTGCTGCTGGTGCTGCTGCTGCTGCTGCTGCTGCCAAGGACAGTTGGAGCGCGAATGTCTCGTCATGTGGCATCGATGACAATACGGAGGTGAGTGTCATTTCTGATGGTTGTGGTTGTGGATGTTGTTGTGTCCGTGCACGTAGAACGCGGGTTGTTGACTTGGCTTCTTAGAGTGTCTCTCTTCGTACAGGTCCATGTCTTGCTGTTTGGCATGGAGTTCCGCGCATGTGTGCATCTCGGAGATTCTCCCGTGAGCGCGTAGGAGGGAGTCTTCCGATAAGATTCTCGCCACTGTGGACCGAGGCCGGCGAGGACGACTATGATAAACGAGTCTTCCGATAAGTGCCCTCCGCTTCGTAAGAGTTTGTCGAGCAAGCCTCTGCAGCGATTAATGTAAGGCATTGCCTTCTCTCCTGGTTGCGTCTGGATTGTCGTGAGGTTTGCCATTAGCTGACTCTGTGTCACAATGACGGTTGCTTGATATACGCTTTTCAGTTGGCCGTATGCCATTTCTGCCGAATTGCCGAAGTTGCGATACATATGTCCGGATGCTCTGCTGCTCTGTTGCTGTCAGGTTGCGTAGGAGGATGGTGAAAGCCATGAGTGACTAATAAGTATAGACTTTCTTTTCCTGAGTAGTCCCATTTGCAGGAAAGGGCCAGGAGCCGCTCGTTGACTCCATTGCCGGTGCGGGAGTCGGCAGGAAGGTGAATGAGCCTGGCGAGGGCTGGTACGATTGATGTTGTGTAGGCTGTACGCCTCTTACGTAAAATGTGCCGTCGAGACTCATGTGGACTGCCCCACTGTTGTTGTTGCTGTTTGCTGATTGAGCAGGTGTCGAGGGCTGCTTGTAGGTCGACATGAAAGAGAAGAACTTCTCCATCAGATTCGGGTCCGTGCCTGTGGAGGAGGCCACTGGTTGCGTGGAAGCTCCTGCAGCTGCAACTGCCTCAGTCTAGAGTCCAGAAACAGGTGTTGCAGAAGGGGATCCGGTTGAGGATCCGTCGCCCTTAGATGGTGCCATGACTTGTAATGCCGAGTTGTTAACTAGATTTGTTGTACTTGATTCTTCAAACATGTTAGAAACTCACTGAGGGAGTTTGTACTAGGAGCGTAGCTTCTGACAGGCTCTCATACCATGTTGGGCTGATAATAGCCCTAGGATGTTTTCAAAATGTTAAGTCCTTGAAACAGAGGGCTTGATAGCACGGCGGAAGTCTTGAGTTGAACCCTTGTACTGGTATATGAGAACAAGTGATTGATTATAGCAAAGGGATACAAGGTTTATATAATAATACAAGAGAATATGAAGAGTCTTACTGTTTTGCACTTCGAGGGGTACATTCCCTTTTACGACTCGATAAAGGCGACTCGGGTAACCACCCGTACTGTAATATCGGGACGGTTATTTTTCCTTACTGTCGCGCTAACTCTTGACTCTTGCAATTCTGACTGTTTGGTTGCACGGTCAACGGTCTGCGACCGTTGCCCGTTCGAAACCTCTGTGAGGTCGTCAACCTGTCTAAATCGTAAGGGTTACTGTAGCGGTATTGACTCGGTAATCCTCGCTGTTGTAGTCTTTGTGTATTTCGTATACTCACGCAAGATTCCGGAAATGCCTTATTCATCATTTCCAACAAGTTCAGTCCTCTATCTAGACTTCACGAGATTCCACACCACTAGCTACCCTTGACTAAAACTCTGGGGCATCCATGTTCACTTCGTCCTCTGCCTCGTCGTCGGACAGAAACGGGTTGTCTTCCACTACAGGAGCCTCTCCCATCTCTTCCCCCTCCTCTCCCTCATCGTCTGCCCAATCCCCCATGTAGTCCGGGACTGCCTCCTTCTCCACCCTCCGTTCTGCCCCCTTTACCACCTTGGCCTTACGCTTCCTCTCCTCTGAGGCAAACAGAGCTGACTTAGCAGGGCGCCTCAACTTCTTTCGCCAACACTCAAGGGCCTTGTCCCAGTCAATCTCATACTGCAGCAGGGAAATGACCATCAGCTCGTTGAGGCACGCATTGCACAATGCACCCCACACCCATGACTTGATGACGTTCTGCCGCGAGAAGCCCCATACACCCTCCACTGTACTCAGCGGCAGGACAGCGCACGCCTGCCACAAGCGCATCTGGTTGGGCCAGCACCTGCCAAGAGGGTTGGGGGAACATAGTGCAAAGAAGAAGACCAGTGAATTAGTGCAACTAGTCAACAAGCAACAAACAACATTGGGTTGTGCGCGTGTTACTCGACAGAGTTCCAAGGGGAAGATTAGAACCGGCCTGAAGACATGCAACAAAGGTCCTTGGAACGGCAGTCACTCACAAGTTCGACTACGTCGAGCCCAGGTAGTTTCTCAGGCCTTGAAAGAATCCCTCGTCGGCATGGTGGCTCAGCATCAGTGGCGCCCACTTAACCAGCTCCTTTTGAGCAGCTTGCAAGTCGAAGCCTGGCAGCCTATTGTCGAAGAAGGGCGAGGTTGTTCAGGTCCAGCATCCTCGTCTTCAGGAAGGTCATCGTGTCCTTCGCGAACTGCGCGCAGAGCCACTCGCAGTCGGGGTAGTTGCTGTGGAAGGCATGCCCCTCGATCTGCTTCTTGTGCATGGTGTAGGTGTGTGTGACTGGGTTCCCGTCCTTGTTGATGCCCCGCACCTTTACGCGCTTGCTCCCCCCGCTCTCGTAGACGGCCAAGAAAGCTGACAGCCACGTACCTTCGACCCCCGCACCAAACACCTCTCCGCACTCCAGGTAGCGGTGGCGGAGGTCCCCTGTCGCCTCGTCGATATCCTTCGTCACTTCCGTAACATCGATCTGGTGGAGATGCTGCATGCATGGGACAAAAACTACAACATGCTGAGTGGTGGAAGCTCACCTCCCTCTTCTGGAATTTGAGGTTGAGCTCATTCATCACTCCGAGCACGTCCGCCAGAAAAAAAAGATAGAACTATAACTTGTAACAGATAATGACTTGATAGAGCTCATGCCCGTACTCATGAAACATAATAATAGCGGCGCCAAGGACCTTATAGAGGCGCCGTACAGCCTCACCCCTTGAAAGCCTGCGCATGGTGTGAATTCCTTGCGCTTCAAGGTTGGTGTTGTGAATTGCCGCTGCAGGTACTTAAAGCTTTGACTTCAGACGCATGAACGTCCCAGAAGACCGGCCAGAGTCTGAATCACATGGTCGACCATGTCGAAGTTTGGAGAACTTCATCGCCAGGGCTTCCCTACATGGTGCACACACAGGATTTTTAGTCAAGTTGTTGTAGGAAACCTAAGCGACAGAAATGACAAGCGGTTAAACCTGTGTGCGATGCAGTGCGAAGAGACAAGGTGGGGGATGTGCTCGCGAAGTCAGGAGACGAGACCATTGTCGCTGCCGACCATGACAGAGGCGCCGTCGGTGCTCATGCCGATGTTTCAGGAGAGGTCGATGCGAGTCGCTTGCAAGTGAGCCAGAAGAACGACGAGGAGAGACGCGGCGTTGCACTTCTCGACGATCAAGTGAGCAAAAAACTCAGTAACAATACGATGCGCACGCATGAAGGTTAGGTAGACAATGAGATGTTTACCGCGAGTACGGTCAGTGCTCTCGTCGCAGCTGATGTCGAGGTAGGGTGTGGCAAGAATGTGTTGCATCTCTGCGCTTCAGGTAGGATGCCAAGCTGTTGACGAGCTGATAGAAGCCATACCTGTGGTAGCAGAAGTAACAACAGGGAGGTTGTTGGACCTAATACAATGAATCAAGGATATGGTGTTTTTGGAAACAGTGCATTACCGTGTCAGGTAGACTCCGTAAGACTGCAGCGGAATGTCTGGGGTCTCATGCTCGACCATGAAGCGGAGTAGCCTCGGGTACATGCTGATGGGTGTGTCACCCCATGTGCACCCCCCCATATGCACCCCCCCTATGTGCAACCCCCCCCCATGTGCAACCCCCCCCATGTGTACCCCCCCATGTGCACCCCCCCATGCGCACCCCCCCATGCGCACCCACCCATGCGCACCCGCCCATGGGCACCCGCCCATGCGCACCCGCCCATGCGCACCCGCCCATGTGCACCCGCCCATGCGCACCCGCCCATGCGCACCCGCCCATGCGCACCCGCCCATGCGCACCCGCCCATGCGCACCCGCCCATGCGCACCCGCCCATGTGCATCATCTCACGTGCGCGGCGAGTAGCGCGTCGTTCAAGATGTCGTCCACCCGCCGCGCCAGCACGTGCTACTCCAATTACCACAGTGTCCCCACCACCCCCCCATCCCCCGCCGCTGCGCCGGGGCCCTTGGGAGTGCGGCTGCCCTTCGCATGGCGGGGGGGGGTGCTTTTGGGGGGGCGGGCGATGAGGCGCCTGGATCAGCCGCGCTGGTGGGAGCGCCGTGCGGTGCTGCCCGCCGCGCTGTTCGCTGGTGGTGGGGGCTGGAGCGAATGGAAGGCGGCAGATGGCGTGGACGAGAGAGAAAGGCGAGCGAGAGAGGGGAACGAGAGGAAGGAACCCAAGTGCGGGAACATAACAGCGATGGGCTAACTGAAGCTTTCAGAGCTCGCTGAGAGCACGATGACTTAAGGATTTTTTTCTCGCGGAAAAAAAACGTGTGCAAGTCTCGAGAGCGCAATGGGCAATCTGGAATCCGACCTTCCACGGAGCGCCTTCAGCCCGCCGTGGCATGAGGCGCGCAGGTCGTCGCTTCCCGTCGCAGCCATGCCGCGCTGTGAGACGGGCGAGGTGGGGCGGCGAGGGCGTGAGTGCATTGGCAGGCACAAGGGGCGGTAGGCGGTGAGAGCGGCGGTGCTAAGCCGTTCTAAGCCGGTGAAGACGAGAATCAGTTGCTACCAGCAGGCAGGGAGTCTAAGGCGCAGGCACGGCGCGCAGCGCACGTCGGTGAGGGGCACCACGGCTGGCTCTGCAGCGTCGACGCTGGAGGCTGCAGCACTGCACCCCGCGCACACCGATCGCGGACGGGCGTGACGCGACAGACGAGGGAGAGGGGTGGGGCTGGGAGCGAGGGGGGGAGGAGGGCCGCGCATTGCGATGGGCGCGACGGCGGCACGCAGAGCGGTCGATGGGAAGCCCGCCCTCGCGCTGCCTCCCGCATCACTCGCCATGGCTGAGGGGGGGATGCCAAGTGACGCGACACACGAGGGCGGGCGAGGTGCAGGGCCACTCGGTGTAAGCCTCTGGCGGACGGGCAGGCAGGCAGCAGGAGCGGGGGGGCAGTGGTGGGCGCATGGCCTCCGCCGAGGCACGCGCGGATGGGGTCCTCGGCGGTGGGCATGCAGCCCGGCCCACAGGGCCACGGCACACGGGACCAGGGCCCACGGGCATCGGCAGCGACGACGGGGCCAGCCAACGACACGACGACGAGGGGCTCCTCCAGGAGCAGCAGCGCGCCGAGCAGCGCGACTCACGGACGGCCATCGGACTCGTTGCCGCGCCACCGTTGGTTGGACTCAGCGCAAGGAAAGCCCAGGCGACCGTTCAGCTTCAGGGAGTGGGAGATTGGATGGGACCCCTGAATCGCGAAGTACCCTTTCGCGACAGCCGGAGGGATGCAAACCCACCTCGCTCAGCTTACAGGCCGACCCGCTTTACAGGTCGTTACTCCATTCAGTCCTAAGTGGTAGGAGGCACAACACCGGTACAGAAGAAATATTCCATATGACACTAGCAGAAAGCAACAAGCTCACACCCGTTGGTTGTGATTTCAGTGTCCCTCTACTGCGGCCAACAAAATATAATCCATGTTCAACTCCATCTCAGAAACTGAATTGTTCCTACCTACGGTAGAAGGCACGGCTCTACGCATTGAAGAGCGAGCGGAAGGACATGTCTTTCTTGGAGCCGCTGGCAGCGGAGGAGTCCGCGAGGGCGAAGATGCGCTTCAGCGCCGTGTTCTGCGACACCGCAGCCGCCGCCGCCGCTGACTGCGCCATGGCACCGCGCCCAAGAGCCGCCGCACGTGCTATCATGGCCTCGCGGCTTGCCGCACTGGTCAGCATGCCGGCAGCAGCGGCGGCAGCAGCAGTGGCTGTGGCTGCTGGAGGAGCAGCAGCAGCGGCGGCGGCAGGTGTGGCTGGCTGGATGGCTGAGGAAGGCGGGGCGGAGGAGGAGGGGGTGGAGGAGGTGGGCGACTTGGAGGTCGGGCCGTGGGTGGGCGCCGCTGCCTTGAGCTTGGTTGTGAGCGCGTCCAGCAACGGCTGCTGCTCCGGCTTCTTCACGCCCTGTGGGGGGGAGGAGGGGGAGGAAAGGGTGATGAAGATGATGAGCGTTGCTTTTCATGTGTGGCGCACACAGTGCATCCGTGCCCCATGGAGCACACACAGTGCATCCATGCTCTATGCTCACACGAGGACATGCAGCGGAAGGGCGGGGTGGAGTGTGGAGCCCACCTTGAGGTCCAGCGTGCGCAGGAAGTCGGCAGCACAGCCCTCCGGCAGCAGCGCCCGGTACGTGTCTACTATGTTCTCCTGGGGGGACAGAATCACCTGGGAGTGGGGGGGGAGTGAGGAGGAATAGGAGGGGCGGTGACATGGTTTAGCATGATGTGGCATAACATGGTTTGGCATGAAGTGCCAAGGCATGGTTTGACATGATGTGGAGTGGATGATTCAACATGATGTGGCCTGGGTGGTTCGACATGATGTGGCGTGGATGGTTCGACATGATGTGGCCTGGATGGTTTGACATGATGTGGCATGGCATGGTTTGACAGGATGTGGGAGGGCATGGTTTGACATGATGTGGCATATCAGCAGATGCTTGCTGCAGCAGCGCCATGCAAGTGCTCGTTGTGCCCCTGCAGCTGGCACCTACCTCCCAGCATCAACCGCATTCACTCCCCCCATTCTCACCTTCAGCAGCGCCTCAGAGCGCCCCAACTCGCGCGTCACATACTTGCTGTAGGCGGCGGTGGACGCCTGGGCCAGGGACAGCGCGGGGGGGATGGTACATGTACACGGGTGTAAGAGCAGGGCGGGGAAGGAGAAGGCTGGGGCGGACCCAGAGGACAGCAGGGCTGGCATGGGTTGGCAAGGGCGCCACGCTTGATGGACTAGTCATGTACGGAGACAAGAGCGAGGGGCAGGACGAGTGCACGTGCCGGTTTGCAGCACGCACGACTCACCAGCCCTCCCAGCGCCGGCAGCTCGAGGAGAATGGTCTTGATGCCATGCGTGTCCAGCAGCATCTGCCAGCAGGGGGGTGGGCAGGGGGACGGTTGACGAGGGGGAGGAGGGGAAAGAGAGGGAGACGAAGAGAAGGACGGGGACTAGGAGGCGCAAGATGGCGGATGAACAGGGGCGAGGAGGGATGGCATGCACACAGATGCGACAAAGAAAGGAGAGAGCTGGGATCCAGCACAGTAGTGCAGTGCAAAGACTCGACACACATGCACGGAAATGATCCCGCACACACACCCTCATCACCTCACTCTACTTCAACATCCGTGCCGTAGTATCTGCTGTACCACCTGCTGTCGTGTGACCTGGCGCAACCTCACCTGCTGAGCTCCAGTGCCGGAGAGGCGCTTTGCCTTGAAGACAGTGGCGTAGTAGCGCGGCCCAAACGACGCTGCCAGCTGCAGCGAGAGGCGCCGCAGCAAAGAGCGACACGTGGAGGCGAGACGGACGACGGGGATAGGAGGCAGGAGACAAATGGGGGAGCGAGGGGATGGTGCGAAGAGAACGGGGTGAGCAATGCGAAAGAAGAGGCGGGCACACTGATCCAGAGACACCCAGGCAACGCGCCCCCAAGGCTGAACCCCGCCACCTGTGGGCGATTGAGGCGATTGAGGCGATTGAGGCGCCTCGTCAAAGAGTGAGGCCAGGCAGATGACGACCAGCCATGACACGCGTAGCAGCTTGAAACACATTGGGGCAGCAGCTTGCAACCCATGGGGGCAGCATCTTGCAACACATTGTTAGAAACACATTGCAAATTCTACTTGTGTATTTATACCTTTACATCATAGTTTAGGTTAGGAATGTTTTAGTGGGTTTGAGTGTACTAACAAAATCCCAACCTCACCCAATTGTGATCCCCCCAATCTCCAATTACCCAATTGGAGATTTCGGAGATCCCAATGGAGAATCCCTCCGATTCCCCCTTCATCCATTCTCTCTCACCTTGCCATGTACTTATAGAGCCTTGGGCTCCTTGCCTAATCAAATCTTTCAGCTCTATTTCTTACATGGTATCAAAGCGACCTATCCGCACATGCGGATCAAGGTCTTAATCTTAACGTGCCCGCGCTACGCGCACCTCATCGTTGCGACATTCGGCTCGAGTCGTTGAAAATTTCAACGTGCTCCTCTCATCGTCGACCGCCTTCGCACTCGACCTCTTTGAATTTCTCATCTCTGAAGCTTTCACGCTTCTCATCGTCGATTTCCTCCTCGGTTCTCCTTGGTCAAATCTCAATTTCGACCATCTCTTAAAACTCGTTTTCGAGTTTCCTCTCGGACCCCGCCAACAAAAGCGAACTCCCCTCGCGGAATCGCCTCCACGAACGTCTCGCGTCAAGCAAGAGCAGGTACGTAGGTGGAAGCGGAGCGGAGCTGGTTGCGGAGCTGGTTGTGGAGCTGGTTCCGGAGCTGTGTAGCTGCGGGACAGGGCCTGGGGGTGTGTGGGGGGGTGTGTGGGTCCAGGGTTAGACTTAGGCTCAGATTTTGTTTCAAGTCGGTGTTTAAACAAATTCCCGCCGACGCCATTTCCTTCTTAGCGGCATTTCGGCGAAGCCGTTTGAGTGATTTCCAGCAATTCTCGTCGACCGATTTCCAGAACTGCCGTGCTGCGCACCGAAGAGCATCAATGACATAAGAGCATCTCCTCGCGAAAATCAAACGGGAATGGCTTACTCAACCACTTCACTCGCCAACCCGATCCCGCTCCTTCGTCTCGAGCCGGACGGTACATGCTCCAACTACAAGGCTTGGCGCTATGGCGTCGACAAGCACCTCCTCAGTCGCGAGGTGAATGGGCTCGAGCTCAACGACGTTCTTCTCAACATTGGTGACGGCAAAGAGCCTCCTAAACCCGAGAGGTCCGCCGATCCAACCAATGCCGCCGCCGAAGCAGTTTATGCTGCTGCACTGCTCAAGTACAAAAATTGGGAGAAGGCCGATGGTGCGGTCATTAGTGTCTTCATGGGCACCACTCCTCCCGAACTCGTCGAAACTTACCACAACTACCCGTCTGCCAACGCCATTTGGCTCTACCTCGAAGACCGCTTCCTGAACAAGACTGCAGTGGGAGTTGCTATACTCATCCCCAGCATGTTCCAAGTGCGGCTCGAGGACTCGCCAGGCATGGCGGACTATGTCACCAAGGTGCAGTCCATTTATGGTGAACTCAAGCAGTTGGGGATAGTGTTCCCCGAGCAAGCCCCTGCAGCCGCTCTCCTAGTCAGCCTCACTCCAACATACGAAGTCACACGCAAGATGCTCGTGGGCCTTGTTCCTGCGGACCTCACATTTGCCAAGGCCTCATCTGCGCTCCTTTCTGCCGAAAAGGACAACAGTGCTCAAGCCAAGGCCAATGCAATCCGCGCTCCCGTGCCTCAAGCCTATGGCGCTTCGGCGCCATTCCAGCGCAACCGCTTCCCCCCGTGTCCTTACGTCATCAAGCGCGGCCCTCGTACCGGCCAGGTGAGTGGCGGCACCAACCACGCCCTTGCCTTCTGCTTCAAGAAGAAGGATGACGAGTGGTATGCCGTTAATGGGACCGCCTCGAAGTCGCCAATCTGGATGGTCAATCGTGCTCCTTGCAAGCTCAATCAAGTCGAAGCGCAGGAATCCGTGCAGGCTGCTGTAGCTCCCCCTGCTGATGTGCGCCTCAACATGTTGTTCCCTAGCACTGCCATGATTAATGAGACAATTTCGCAGTGTTCCGGCTCACAAAGCACCTCAGCCACAATAGAGTTCACCCTCGACAGTGGGGCCACTCACACGGTTCTCAAGGAAGAACACTACTTCAAGCCATACGAGACACCATTCCGTCTACTAGGAGCAGACTCCAGTTTCAAAACACATGGCAAGGGCTCCTCCACAGTTCCGTGCCCAGCTTTTTCTTCGGGCAGTGTCACCGGCATGTGTGTTCCCACACTACGCCACAATCTCGTGGCCCAACACGAGCTCCAACGGGCAGGCGTCACCACGATGTTCCCAACACACTCGGATCACTGTGACCTCCTTGATCCTAAGTCCAACAAGCTCCTAGCACGCTTCACACTCAACAGCAGCAAGGTCTACACGATGCGTTCACCTGCACCTCTCGCCGCTCTCTCCCAAGCGCAAGCTGCCAACACCACTCCGTGTTCGTGTTGCAGCTTCGCCAACCCAACCATCCTCTACCACCATCGCTTGGGTCACCCCAAATTCCGTACGCTTGCCGACATCGCTTCCAAGAAACTTCTTCTTGGCCTCCCGTCGGCGCTTTCTCCATCAACAGACTCAGCTGCACCCACCTGCCTGGACTGCACCAAGAGCAAGCTCAGGCAGCAGCCGCACCCTTCCTCCCCATCCGTCGCAGCTGCTCCGCTGGACCTAGTGCACATGGATGTCTGGGGCCCAGCTCCAGTCGCATCCCGAGGCGGTCATCGGTACTTTCTTACACTAGTCGATGACCACTCGCGGTATGTTTTCGTGCACCTCCTGCACACCAAGGCGGAGGCACCTGACGTCATCATGGCATGGGTGCGCCAGGCTCAAGCCACGTTTGCCACTTTTCTGAAGTGCCTCCATTTTGATGACGGGGGGGAATTTCGCAATGGCAAACTCGATAACTTCTGCGCGGCCCAAGGGATTCGGCAAATCTTCACGCTCCCCGAAAGCCCGCAGCAGAATGGCATTGCAGAGAGCCGCAACCACACCTTGGTTGAAATCGCTCGCTGCCTCCTCAGTCACGCCAACGCACCACGGTCACTCTGAGGATATGCCCTCTTCCATGCGGCACTCCTCTACAATCTTTATTCGTCTCCCCACCGGCTCGACGCCTCACCTACCACTCTCTGACTTGAGGCCACGCTCTCCGGCGTTAACAACAACTTTGACTATGTCGTTCCCGCTTCTGGTGTTAACATTGTCGGCGGAAGATGGATCTTCCGAGTCAAATAACTCCCAGGCGAAGCTCTTCTGTTCAAGGCACGATACGTGGCGAAGGGTTTCACTCAGCAGGAATATGTCGATTTGTTCGAAACCTTCTTGCCTACGGCCAAGCTCCCGACTGTGCGCGCTCTTCTTGATATAGCCTCTCACGGCAACTTCAAGATCAGGTCCATGGACGTCTCCTCCTCTTTTCTCCAAGGCCAGCTCAAGGAGGATGTTCACATGGAACGCCCATCGGGGTTTTCTGGCACTTATCCTGCCAACACAGTGTGGAAGCTGAAGCGCCCAGTGTATGGCTTTCAGCAGGCTCCTCGTGAGTGACACAACAAGGTGAAGGAAGTTCTCCTCGCACTTGAATTCCATCCATCCGCCTCAGATTCTAGTCTTTTCGTTCGTCACTCCTTCGAGACCTTCTACATCCTCGTCTACGTCGACGACTTCATTCTAATTGCCAGAAATCCAGCCGAGATGGCAGCTGTCCAGTGTTCTCTCAGCTCCGCCCTTCTCATGAAGGATCTTGGTGTCCTCAAGAACTACCTAGACATGGAGATCACTCGTGACCGCCAGGCTTGCACAATCACCCTCTCCAAGGAGTCCTACATCGACAACTTCTCAAGCGGTTCGACATGGACTCCAGTAACTCTGTCTCCACTCCACTTCCACTACAGCATCAGCTCACGGCCCTTCCGATTCTTTCTTCTAGCGCCTGCAAGGACCCGTACCCTGAGCTAGTCGGTTCATTCATGTATGCTATGATGTGCACTCCACCAGACTTGGCTTACTCGGTTAGTGTCCTCTCTCTGTATGTCTCCCCCGGACGCTTCACTGCTTTCCATTGGTCTGCAGCCAAGAGGGTCCTGCGCTATCTACTAGCCACCAAGTCTCACATCCTCACTCTCGGTGGTACCACTTCAGTCAAGCTCGAGGGATACACAGACTCCTCATGGGCCGATGACCAGAGTGACAGACGCACCTTCCAAGGGTATTTCTTCACTCTTGGTAGCGGAGTCATCAGCTGGCGCTTCACTCGGTCCTCTACACTCTCCCTGTCGTCCTGCGAGGTCGAGCTCTATGCAGGCACAATAGCTGCTCAAGAGGCACGCTGGCTCTCCTTTCTCCTCGCTGAGTTAGGCTACCCCCAGCAGTCGCCCACCCTGTGGTGTGACAACCAGAGCGCCATTCACCTCACCAATGATCATGTGTTCCACTCTCGCACCAAGCTCATCGAACTTCGTCATTTCTTCATCCGAGATCTTGTTCAGAGTGACTAACTGACGGTACGGTACATCGCCTCAAATTGCAACCTCGACGACCACTTTACTAAGGCTCTCGACAAGGCTGACCACCATCGTTTTCTTCATTTCATGGGGCTATGTGCTCCTTGGCCCGGTTTGCAGTCTATGGGGGTGTGTTAGAAATAGATTGCAAATCCTATTTTTGTATTTGTACTTTTATATCCTAATTTAGGTTAGGAATGTTTTAGTGGGTTGGGGTGTACTCACAAAATCCAAACCTCACCCAATTGTGATCCCCCCAATCTCCAATTACCAAATTGGAGATTCCGGAGATCCCAGTGGGGGTTCCCTCCAATTCCCATTTCATCCATTCTCCCTCACCATGCCATGTACTTATAGAGCCTTGAGCTCCTTACCTAATCAATCATTTCAGCTCTATTTCTTACACATATGCAGCCAGCAGCTTGCAACACATGGGGGCAGCAGCTTGCAACACATCGGAGCAACAGCTTGTAACCTATGGGGGCAGCAGCTTGGGGGGCAGCAGCTTGCAACACATTGGGGCAACAACTTGCAACCCATGGGGGCAGCAGCTTGCAACACATGGGGGCAGCAGCTTGCAACCCATGGCGGCAGCAGCTTGCAACACATGGGGGCAGCAGCTTGCAACACATGGGGGCAGCAGCTTGCAACACATGGGGGCAGCAACTTGCAAGACATCGGAGCAACAGGTTGCAACCCATGGGGGCAGCAGCTTGCAACACATGGGAGCAGCAGCTTGCAACCCATGGCGGCAGCAGCTTGCATCACATGGGGGCAGCAGCTTGCAACACATGGGGGCAACAGCTTGCAACCCATGGGGGCAGCAGCCTGCAACACATGCGGCCACCAGGTTGCAACACATGAGGGCAGCAGCTTGCAACACATGGGGGCAGCAGCTTGCAACACATGGGGGCAGCAGCTTGCAACACATGGGGGCAGCAGCTTGTAACACATGGGGCCAACAGCCTGCAACACATGGGGGCAGCAGCTTGCAACACATGGGGGCAGCAGCGTACAGCACGCGGGGGCAGGTGGGCTTACCTTGTCGAGGAAGAAGTGGAAGTGCAGCGGCGAGAGCAGCCCCGCCAGCATGGGGATGGAGTTGGAGAAGATGGCGCTCAGGTTGTTCACGAACCTGCATGCGCAGGAGGCAGTGGACGTAGGGGATTGTGAAGGGTCAGAAGACAGAGGGGGCAGAGGGGGTAAGGGAAGGGGAAGAGAGGGACGGGGGGTGGATTGGATAGCAACTGCGAAGAGGGCGGGGAGAGAGGAGGGGGGGGCATGCACTGGGGGTATAGTGAAGATGGGTGATAATCACGATTCTGATGCGGATTGAGAGATAGGGAAGAGGAGGAGTGCACGAAGAGAAAGCCCTAGTGTCAGGGAATGCTGAGCCTCCAATCGCCTGAGACGAGTGCGGATCAACTCAGCAACATCCGGCAGGCAACAAGGCCAGGGGATGGGCGGATCAAACTAGCTGCTGCTACTCGCACAGATGCGCTTGTCTGCTCGCCTGTGTTCCAGCATCATCTCTCTCACATCGCCCTTGTTCCACAATGTGTCTCACTATCACACTCACTATCGCATTCACTGTCGCACTCACTGTCGCACTCACTGTCGCACTCACTGTCGGACTCACTGTCGCACTCACTGTCGCACTCACTGTCGCACTCACTGTGGCACTCACTGTCGCACTCACTGTCACACCCACTGTCGCACCCACTGTCGCACCCACTGTCGCACCCACTGTCGCACCCACTGTCGCACCCACTGTCGCACCCACTGTCGCACCCACTGTCGCACCCACTGTCGCACCCACTGTCGCACCCACTGTCGCACCCACTGTCGCACCCACTGTCGCACCCACTGTCGCACCCACTGTCGCACCCACTGTCGCACCCACTGTCGCACCCACTGTCGCACCCACTGTCGCACCCACTGTCGCACCCACTGTCGCACCCACTGTCGCACCCACTGTCGCACCCACTGTCGCACCCACTGTCGCACCCACTGTCGCACCCACTGTCGCACTCGCTGTGGCACTCACTGTCGCACTCACTATCACACTCACTATCGCACTCACTATCGCACTCACTATCGCACTCACTTTTCTTCACGCGGATCCATCATCTGCCATGACTGAAACAAAAAGTGCATTCATGTGCCATGGGTGCACCTATACCGCTACGTGGCTCACTCTGATTGGTCGCCCACGGACTCCAGGGTGCTCCATGGCATGCGCGCCATGCGGTCCAGTTCGCCGTCCAGCCGCGCCTCCAGCCCCACCACCAGCACGGCCAGCGCGCGCGTGATCACACCCGAGAACTCCTCCTGGTGAGGCCGGCAGGAAGTGGCGAACGCAAGGGTATATTTGGAAGAGGCCGACAGGTGGTGTGGTGACACAACAGCATGGTGGGAAGTGCAAGGTGAGCCTGTGGGACAGCATTTTACCAGTCGTTCAGACCTCTAAGAACTGACGCCCCACCCTCCAGAGATTCTACTCGTCTCACAAACACGGCCATCCGCCCTTGACCCTCCATCCCTGCGTGCATGCACCAGCGTTCCCTCCAGCTCCCCTCCCCCCCACCTGCTCATCGCCGATATCCACGGACCCCACCAGGTCGCCATCGATGCGGTTCGCCACACTCTCCGCCAGCTGCGCCGCCTGGCAGTGAAGGAGCGGGGAGCGGTAGGGGGAGGGTGGGGGGTGGTGCAGAGGAACCAGGGGCGCTCACACTTGCTCGTCAATAACCACCGTAACTCACAGTTGGTAACACATCCTATGAGCTGAGGTCTTGAAGCAGGGGGAGCAGGGTGGAAGGGGACAACGGAGAAAATGGAAGTAGGATAAGGGGACACGGAGGAAAAGGGGACATGGAGGAAAACCGGACAAGGAGGAAAACCGGACAAGGAGGAAAAGCGGACAAGGAGGAAAAGCGGACAAGGAGGAAAAGCGGACAAGGAGGAAAAGAGGACAAGGAGGAAAAGCGTGTTGGAGATAGGCTGCAATTCGGTTGGCACAACTTTGTGTGTTAGGAATTTGTTGGTTTTAGGGTTAGACATATTTGTTAGGTTGGGTGAAGCTTTGGTTTCATCCCTAACCTATCCCAACCCAATCCATCCCAAATCCCCCGGATTTGGGAGGATTCCCTTGGGATTCCCTCCAATTCTCCCTTATCCCTTCCCATCCTCTCCGATGCTCGGTACTTAAGGATGTATGCTCTTGCTCATTCATCAATGAAGTTTTCAGTTTTTGACATGGTATCAGAGCTCCGTTCCCGCCCACGTGGCTCATGATCCTCTCGCTCCGCCGGAGCCTCACTTGTGCGCTCTAGTTCGCACAACCTCTCTTCGTACTAAGACGTCACGGTCTTAAGTACATTCTGTTTTTCTTTCTCACATCTAGCACTAGTGCTTCCCGGATTTTAGCGCCGGATCTCCGCCCGTCGCCCCGCATCTGCTCGGTGCTTCACTTCGGGCTGAGCCCGTCACCCCGCATCTGCTCGTCGCATCTGATCGGGCTGAGCCCGGTGCCCCGCATCTGCTCGTCGCACCTGATCGGGATGAGCCCGTCGCCCCGCATCTGCTCATTGCACCTGATCGGGCTGAGCCCGTTGCCCCGCATCTGCTTGTCGCACCTGATCGGGCTGAGCCTGTCGCCCCCCATCTGCTCGTCGAAGCTGAACGGGCTGCCGCCCGTCGCCTCGCATCTGCTCGTCAAAGTTGAACGGGCTGCCACCCCGCAACAGCGGGGGGGGGTGCAGCAGCGAAGCAAAAAGGGGGCAGCGGCGAAGCAGAAAGGGGGGGGGGGGGGGGGTCGCGGAGTAGCAGGATTGCAGCAGCATTTCGTATCGATTAGATTTTCTTATGAATCCGCCATTCTCGCTCTCCGAGTGTTGAAAATCTGCGAAGGAAAATCTCGTTTTTCGCGGAGCCCGCGCTGCGCGCAGCTCTCCGATAGGCGCGAAGTGCCTATCGGCGACTTAAGAGCTGCACTACGCGCGGAGAAAGGGTCCTTGAACATCATGGCCCTTCCGCGTCTCTCTCGAACCCGATCACTCCCTTGCGCCTCAACCCCAATGGCTCAAGCCCTAACTTCAAGGAGTGGAGCTATGGGGTTGATAAGCATCTATTGAGCCGCAAGATTGAGGGGATTTGCCTCAAGGATGTCCTCCTCAATCGCGGCAAAGGAAAGATGCCAATCCTTCCCAAAAAGCTCTTGGCCACGTCCACTGAGAAAGAGACCAAGGCGCATGAGGAATCCATGTCCAAGTATGAGGAATCTTACAGCGTGTGGGAGCAAGCCGACGCTGCCATCATCGGCGTCTTTGTCGGCACTACCCCTTCCGACCTCGTCAAAACTTACCATAACTATCCTTCCGCGCACGCCATTTGGGAGTATCTCAACGATCGCTTCCTCAACAAAACCGCTGTGGGGGTGGCGATCCTCATCCCCCGCATGTTTCAGATGCGCCTGGAGGAGTACCCTGGAATGTCAGATTATGTCGCTGAAATTCAAGGGATTCATCAGGAGCTGAAGCAACTCGGGATTGTCTTCTCAGAGCAAGCCCCTGCAGCAGCTCTGCTTGTTGGGTTGACCCCCTCTTACAATGTCACTCCCTCCATTCTTCTCCATCTCCCGCCAGAAGAGCTAACCTTCGCCAAGGTCTCTTCCGTGCTTCTCTTTGCTGAAAGGACAACACTGCGCAGGCTCGAGCAAATGCGCTTCGCGCTCCAGTCCCGGCTTCAGCATCCCGTCCTAATGCACCACCCACTCGTAACTGCTACCCACCTTGTCCTCACATCATCAAGATGGGACCGCGCGTGGGTCAGGTGTGCGGCGGCACCAATCATCCACTCGCCACCTGCTTCAAAAAGAAAGACGACGAGTGGTTTGCAAAGAATGGGGTCAACTCCAAGCCGCCCAACTGGCTTCGCATGCGCCAGCTCAACCATGTTGAGGCACAGGATAGGCAGGACTCAGCCATTAATGCCCCTAGTCCCAACCTGTTGTTCCCTGGCCTTCACATGATCAATGAAACCAGTTCCCTATACTCGGCGTCTGCACAAACACCATCTAAACCACTTGAATTTGTCTTGGACAGTGGCGCAACCCACACAGTCCTCCAGGATAAAGAGTCGTTCACACCATACCAAGCACTCATTCCTCTCCTAGGCGCTGACTTCAACTTCACAACTGTCGCCCATGGTTCTTCCACTCTTCCATGCCCAGCCTTCCCATCAGGCTCGGTCACAGGCATATGCGTGCCCACTCTTCGGCAAAATCTACTCGCACAGCATGAAATTCAACGAGCAGGAGTAACCACCATCTTTCCTGCTCACTCGAGTGACTGCGATCTCCTTGACCCCACCACAAATACCCTCCTTACACGCTTCACACTGACGGCCAACAATTTCTACACACTCCAAGTACCTCCATCTCCCACTGAAGCACACTCTACCTCCACCACCTTATCGTGCTCCTCTCATCAGCTCACTCTCGCCTCCTCCATCTCCTTCCACTCTCTCTCACCCCCCTTCCCCCACCGTATCCGCTGCCCCTTCACCTCCGCCCGCACCTGCACCTGCTCCTGCTGCTGCCCTTCCCCCTCCCTCTCCTTCTACACTTCCCACTGCGCATGCCCCTCCATCTCCACCTTCACCTCCGATTCCACCTCCAACCTCCACCTCTTCTCCCGATTCCCCCGTCACCTATCGTCGCCGTCGCCAAGGACGCACTTATGTCGCCAAGCATTAATTCGTAACAACTCTTTCACGAATGTCTTTCCGAGTCAACATTGTCTGTGGCAAATTGGGTTTTTCGAGTCAAGCAACTGTCTGACAAACTCACAGTCTTGAAGGCACGATACTGTGCAAAGGGCTTCACTTAGAAAAAGGGTCTAGACTTCTTCGACACGTTCTCTCCGACGGCCAAACTGCCCACTCTACGGACCCTGCTGGACATCGCTGCTCGATGCAACTTTGACGTCCACTCCATGGGCGTCTCTGCTGCATTTCTCCAAGGGGATCTCCCCGAGGACATCTACATGGAACGTCCTCAAGGATTTCCCTTGCCCTTTCCACCCGGCACGGTCTGTAAACTAAATCGACTAGTCTACGGGTTGAAGCTGGCTCCTCGAGAATGGCACAAGAAGTTGAAGGCAACCCTCGAGTCACTCGACTTCCACCCTTCCTCCGCCGATCCGAGTCTCTTCATTCTCGTGTACGTGATATGATTCTCGTCTCCAAGGACTCCGATCAGCTGGCAGCTGTTAAGCAAGCTCTTGGGGACGCTCTCGCCATGAAGGACCTCGGGGAACTCAAGAACTACCTTGGGATGGAAATCTCGCGGGATCGCGAAGCTCGCACCATCACTCTCTCTCAAGAGTTCTATGTGAACAACGTTCTCAAGCGTTTTGCCATGGGACTTGGCGTCCCTACGGCGTTCGACGTTGCAGCCTAGGGAGTGTGTTGGAGATAGGCTGCAATTCGGTTGGCACAACTTTGTGTGTTAGGAATTTGTTGGTTATAGGGTTAGACATATTTGTTAGGTTGGTGTAGCTTTGTTTTCATCCCCAACCTATCCCAACCCAATCCATCCCACATCCCCCCGATTTGGGAGGATTCCCTTGGGATTCCCTCCAATTCTCCCTTATCCCTTCCCATCCTCTCCATTGCTCGGTACTTAAAGCCGCGGTACAAATATAGCCAGCAAAGTTCAATTGTTCATAAGTTGATAGGCTAGGTTACCTGGTGAGGCAGTGCTGGCTAGGCGAGAGCTCGCCAAAAGCCGTGCAAAAACTTGAACCAGAATGGTGCACTGCAAACCTCGAAAATTGTCACTCTTCTCCCCGTGCGTTTATTCCCCTCGCCTTGTTTCCTTCCCCCGAGCCCATTTCGTTTCCCCCCCCAGGCCCCGCCCTCACTTTCCCACTTTCCCCACTCCCGCCACTGCGTTTTCGAGCTGGAATATACCCAAGGGGCGATTTCGATTCCGCCTCGGGGCCCAGTAATTTCCGCCAGCGACGGTTTTCAAAATGTTTTCCACACCCCGCCCACAAAACTCCCCCTGCCTTTCCCCCCTAGCCCGCAACATCCACCTCGGGCCCACCAGTAAGGCCAAAATCAAATTACACCGTGGCGAAACCACAAAATTCCCACCCAATCACGTGCTTCGTTCATTCCATACCACCTCGCTAAACTCGCCAACACCCAACTACCTCTACGGGTTTCGGGTTTTTTTTCAATCTTGGACGGCGGCTTTAAGGATGTATGCTCTTGCTCATTTCTCAATGAAGTTTTCAATTTTGACAAAGCGGACAAGGAGGAAAAGCGGACAAGGAGGAATAGGTGCAGAGGGACGTCGAGAAAGAAGGGGCATGCACAAGCGGAATCATGGGAACACATGGATACTTGGAAGGAGCTCCGTTGAACGCAGTCTCGTGGCAGCACTCACAGTGTCGTGGCAGCACTCACAGTGTTGTGGCAGCCCTCACAGTCTTGTGGCAGCACTCACAGTCTCGTGGCAGCACTCACAGTCTCGTGGCAGCACTCACAGTGTCGTGGCAGTACTCACAGTCTCGTGGCAGCACTCACAGTCTCATGGCAGTACTCGGCGGTGTTGATGATGTAGCACACCACGCGCTCGTCCTTCTCCGCCATCTGCGGTGCCGTGGAGTGGCGCATTCATGCGGGCAAGGCGGCACGCATCACACGGCAGGGCATAAGGTATTGGCGTGCAGTGCAGCAGCAGGTGAAGTGCACGCAGCGGGTGAAGTACACGCAGCGGGTGAAGTGCACGCATCAGGTGAAGTGCACGCAGCAGGTGAAGTGCACGCAGCAAGTGAAGTGCACGCAGCAGGTGAAGTGCACAGAGCAGGTGACGTGCACGCAGCAGGTGAAGTGCACGCAGCAGGTGAAGTGCACGCAGCAAGTGAGTATGGCATGCAGTGAGATGGAGCACGCACACACCCACGAGGCAGATCGACGAAGGGATGAAATTCATCTGTGAATGAAGCTGGCAGGGTCTCCCCCTAACCAGCAGTACTCCACCTATCAATGTCGCTCCTCCTTATCCCCTGACTGCCTTCTCAGCATTGCCATCTTCGACTGGCGTGCGTCCTCCACTTCTCTACCCTCCACTCTCGCCTCCCCTTCTTTCGTCTTACCTTCACCTGCCACTCGCCCCCAGCAGTGGGCTGGGCAGCGCGCGGCAAACGGGCGCTGAGGCGGTTGGCGTACTGCCGCAGCACGCGCTTGAACACCTGGGGGAGGGAAGGCGGGGAAAGGGGGGATGGACAGGGGCGGTTGGTTTATGCGTGGGGCGCATGCGCATGGCACAGGCACAGCACGCGCTTGAACACATGTGATTGAAGTGGGAGGGCTGGCATGGGTGCGACATGTGTGGTGCGCATGGGGCATGTGTGATGTGCATGGGGCATGTGTGATGTGCATGGGGCATGTGTGACATGACCAAACCGTGTACCATGAGCACGGGGTATGTGGGGTATGTGTCATGAGCATGGGGAATGTGTCATGAGCACACGGTATGTGTCACGAGCATGGGGAATGTGTCATGAGCACATGGTATGTGTCAAGAGCATGGGATATGTGTCATGAGGTATGTGTCACGAGCATGGGGTATGTGAGCATGGGGTATGTGTCACGAGCACGGGGTGTGTGAGCAGAGCATGGGGTAGGTGTCACGAGCATGGGGTATGTGTCACGAGCATGGGGTACGTGTCACGAGCATGGGGTATGGTGTCACGAGCATGGACTATGTGTCATGAGCATGTGGTATGTGTCACGAGCATGGGGTATGTGTCACAAGCATGGGGTACGTGTCACGAGCAAGGGTTATGTGTCAGCGCAGCCCTTCGCACCAACATTGCTCTTGTGCAGCTGAGAGCAGTGCCTTAGGAACAGGGAAGGACGAGGAAGGCCAAGGCAAGGGAAAGGATATTTGTGAATCGCGTGAGGCTGAATTCGAGCCTGCAGGGAACCTTTCAGTCTGGAAAAACACTTGTTTCAAAAGAACCGCCACCCGAAAGAGGTTTTACCCAAAAGAAATTTTAGTTGGAAGAGGCATCACCTGGAAGAGGCATCACCTGGAAGAGGCATCACCTGGAAGAGGCATCACCTGGAAGAGGCATCACCTGGAAGAGGCATCACCTGGAAGAGGCATCACTTGGAAGAGGCATCACCTGGACGAGGCATCACCTGGACGAGGCATCACCTGGACGAGGCATCACCTGGAAGAGGCATCACCTGGACGAGGCATCACCTGGACGAGGCATCACCTGGACGAGGCATCACATGGACGAGGCATCACCTGGATGAGGCACCACCTGGAATAGACATAGGCAGCATGCCGAGCCTGGCTCGACTCGACCACGAGCCAAGTAAAAGACGAGCCGAGCCGGCTCGACTCGACCCGAGCCGGCTGCCCGAAAATGGCTGGCTCGACTCGGGGTTTGAGGGTCGAGCCAAAGGCCGGCTCAACTTTGGCTCTGCTCAGCTCGACTCGACAGAGTAGTGACGGTTAGCGCTCTTGACTAGAGTAGAAAGTGGGTGTTTGGCGGACCTAGAAAATCTAAGTCCTAAACAGAAATCGCCATCGCTGGTGTACCCTAAAAACGTAATTTCCTGAACCCTAATAGCCTAAAACACTCTAGTTAATGTCTGACTGAACTTACGGAGTGAGATTACTGGGGCTTAGGCATGGTAGGCTGACGTGGTGGGCGTAGGCAGCGCTTAGAGTTACTGGAAATCGAAAACCAGAAATGGGTTTTCGATTTCCAGCGGGGGTCGAGCCGCGCGACTCGACAGCCGAGCCAAAAACGAGCCGGCTCGACTTCGGCTCGCCCAAATAATTCCGACAAGCCGAGCCGAACCGCGCGGTTCGACCGGCTCGACTCGGCTCGACTCGGGGCGAGCCGGCCAAAAAAATTCCCCGGCTTGACTTGCTTAAAAGGCGAGTCGAGCCGAGTCGAGCCGAGCATGGCTCGGCATGCTGCCAACGTCTAACCTGGAAGAGGCACCACCTGGACGAGGCATCACCTAAAATTAGGCTTGAGCAAAATACCCGCGAGGGTAGGGTACCCGGACCCAGATCCACTTTTTGGGCGGGTCGGGTATCCGATACTAGGCTTGAGCATCTACCCGACCCGACCCGACTTGGCTGACCCGTGATCGGGTTCGGGTCGGGTCGGGTCGGGTCAAGGTCGGGTCGACCCTAGGATTCTTCCAACCCGACCCGACGAAAACAGGTCGGGTCATACCTGACCCGCGGTCGGGTCGGGTCGACCCGACCCGACCACGGGTACGGCGACCCGTCCTTTTTTAAAGGGCATCCAGAGCAGCCTAAGTTATAATGATCTATGCAGCGACTTCAAGCTTTTTTCCTCCTAATTCCAAGATCCGCTACATATTCCTCGTGTTTGGGGGTGTTGGCGAAAATCGTTGGTTGGAGAGTGCTTACAATTTTTTAGTTGGTTTGTGGTGTTGACGAAAAATTCGAGTGGTTTGGAGGCGTTGGCGAAATTTGTGTGGGTTTGGGGTGTTGGCGAAAAGTCGCATGGTTTGGGATGTTGGCGAAAATTCGTGTGGATTGGGGGTGCTGGCGAAATTTCGCTTGGGTTGGAGGTGTTCGCGATTTTCTGAGTTGAGTAGGGTGTGTGCTGAGTCAATTCCATCCAAGAGATCTAGATCAACCTAAACCCGTTGGGCAATCGCTTACCCTAAGGAAGGGAGGAAACACTAGTTCTAGCTGAAGTAGCCGTTGGTTTTTGCAAGGAACTAGATAGGATGTTGACTTAGGCTAGGGCGAAGCTTAGCAAGGAAGTTTAGGGTTAAAATTTGGACCAAATGGTCGAAATTTCATATCTGCGCGATTTTGGTCGTGCAGATCCCGTCGGGTCGACGCGCGACCCGACTTCGGGTCGGGTTGACCCGAAACCCGACATGTCGGGTACGGGTCAACCCGACCCGTCTAGAAAAAAGCTAACCCGTCGGGTCGGGTTTTCCCGTCGGGAATACCGACCCGACCCGTCAATAAGTCCGGTTCGGGTCAGGTTACCCGACCCGACCCGACCCTTTGCTCAAGCCTATCCGATACCCGAACCGTTACCCGACAGGACAGGTAACGGGAACCCGTCGGGTCGGGTAATTAATACCAGAGGTCGGGTATTACACCTAGACATGGGCGTGAGTCGCGCTGTGTTTTAGGCTTTGCGGCAAAACGGTTTGGGAGGTGAGGGGGGATGAGTGGAGCATTTGTGAGGAGAAGTTGGAGTTTGTAGATGGGGAGGAGTTAAGTGCGGTGAAAGGGAGGAAGTTGGGTGGGGGTTGGAGAAAAGGTTGGAGTTTGTAGATGGGAAGGAGTTGAGTGCAGTGAAAGAGAGGGAGCTGATTTTGAGTTGGAGAAATTGTTGGAGTTTGTAGATGGGGAGGAGTTAAGTGCGGTGAAAGGGAGGGAGTTGGTTGGAACTTGGAGAAGGGCTGCAGTTGCTAGATGGGGAGGATTTTAGTGTGTTGAAAGGGAGGGCGTCGGTTGGAACCTGGAAGCCCCCCAGAAAATGCGACTCTCATTTGAGAGTCGCGTTTCAGAAACCCTAGCTAGCCTAGCCCGTATTTCGGAGGCCCACTAGTAGGTGGCGGGTGGAATGGTAATACCCGCTTTTCAGGGTAACCGGGTCAGGTATACCCAGACCCGCCAGGGGGAAATTGTATTACCCGCCCCCTAAGGCCGGGTCTGGGTAAGGGTGCTGGGCATATTTCCCGACCCGAAAATACCCGACCCGAGGTCAGGTATTGCAAAACCGGGTTGGGTCGGGTAATTACCCGGTTTTGCTCAACCCTACCTGGAAGAGGCATCACCTGGAAGAGGCATCACCTGGAAGAGGCATCACCTGGAAGAGGCATCACCTGGAAAAGGCATCACCTGGAAGAGGCATCACCTGGACGAGGCATCACCTGGAAGAGGCTGAGCAGTGTTTGCTTTCTGGTGAGCTGACAGCAGCGGTTGAAACTCTTGCGGATGGCCAGAAACATCTGCAGGGAGGGATGGGTGCAGGGCGGAAAGGTATGATAGATACTACAAAAGCAACAGAAAAATGGGTGCAGTAATTCTGAGATTGCTCCCATCCCCCCTCACACCCCACCGTTCCCAACACTAAAAAGCCCTCTCACCTCTGAGCTGCCCTCCCTCTCACTCACCTCCGAGCTGCCCTCTCACCTCAGAGCTGCCCTCTCAACTCCAAGCTGCCCTCTCACCTCTGAGCTGCCCTCCCTCTCACTCACCTCCGAGCTGCCCTCCCTCTCACTCACCTCCGAGCTGCCCTACCTCTCACTCACCTCCGAGCTGCCCTCCCTCTCACTCACCTCCGAGCTGCCCTCCCTCTCACTCACCTCCGAGCTGCCCTCTCACCTCAGAGCTGCCCTCTCAACTCCAAGCTGCCCTCTCACCTCTGAGCTGCCCTCCCTCTCACTCACCTCCGAGCTGCCCTCCCTCTCACTCACCTCTGAGCTGCCCTCCCTCTCACTCACCTCCGAGCTGCCCTCCCTCTCACTCACCTCCGAGCTGCCCTCCCTCTCACTCACCTCCGAGCTGCCCTCCCTCTCACTCACCTCCGAGCTGCCCTACCTCTCACTCACCTCCGAGCTGCCCTCCCTCTCACTCACCTCCGAGCTGCCCTCCCTCTCACTCACCTCCGAGCTGCCCTCCCTCTCACTCACCTCCGAGCTGCCCTCCCTCTCACTCACCTCCGAGCTGCCCTCTCACCTCTCACCCTCTCACCTCCGAGCTACTTCGCAAAATGTTGGTTTGACTGCCCTCCTCCGCCTCCCATGTCTCCTCCTGCCATGCACCATGCACCATGCAACATGCACCATCCACCATGCACCATACCAAAACGGAACCATCAGAGCATAGGACGAGAGAGAGATGCAACAGCGGCAAGGGGAAGACGCATGAAGAGGCAGGAGGAGAGAGAAAAGAGGAATGACACACAACCAATGAGCGCGTGTTCCATCCGCTGCTCTCACCACCACCACCTGCTTGCATTTGCACCACCATCGCTTCGTCGCATCCTGCACCAGCTTGTCACCTGGACCAGCTATCACCTGAATCACCTGCACCAGCTATCATCTGCACCAACTATAACCTGCACCAGCACCAGCTATCACCTGCACCAGATTGCCACCTGCACCAGCTTGTCACCTGGACCAGCTATCACCAGCACCAGCTATCACCTGCACCGGCTATCACCTGCACCAGCTTGTCACCTGCACCAGATTGCCACTTGCACCGGCTATCACCTGCACCCCCTTGTCACCTGCACCAGATTGCCACCTGCACCGGCTATCACCTGCACCAGCTATCGATTGCAACAGCTATCACATGCACCAACTATCGATTGCTGCAGCTATCACCTGCACCAGCCTCTCACCAGCACCAGCTATCACCTGCACCGGCTATCACCTGCACCAGCTTGTCACCTGCACCAGATTGCCACTTGCACCGGCTATCACCTGCACCCCCTTGTCACCTGCACCAGATTGCCACCTGCACCGGCTATCACCTGCACCAGCTATCGATTGCAACAGCTATCACATGCACCAACTATCGATTGCTGCAGCTATCACCTGCACCAGCCTCTCACCTGCACCAGCTTCTCACCTGCACCAGCTTCTCACCTGCACCAGCTTCTCACCTGCATGAGTTTGTCGAGCGTGTCAGCCAGCGTCCTCTCCTCGAGATCCACGTACACGCCCAGGTGCGGCTCAAAGCACGCTGAGATGGCGCCGTGGAACTCAAACTGGGGGGGGCGGGGGAGGACAAGAGGGCGGAGGAGAAAGAAGGTAGGCGCGGGAGAACAAGAAGATGAAGAAGAAGAAGGGTGAGAAGAAGGTTGGAGAACAAGTCTGGGCGGCCCTTGCAGGATGCATGGGGGGAACCATCCTCGTGCAGTGCATGCTGCAACTTGCTCTCACCTACCCATGCCGCTTATGCACCCTCTCCTCCCCTTCTTCCCGTCCCATATCCCACACCCCACCCCCTTCCCCCATTCCATCCTTCCCCCATTCCATCCTTCCTTCCCCCATTCCATCCTTCCCCCATTCCATCCTTCCCTCTCTCCCCATTCCCACAATCCCCTCATCCACTCTCTCTCTCCCGCCCCACCTGACCCCCCCTCACCTCCCCCTCCTTGCCACCAGCGGCTCCGCCGCTGCCAGCAGCAGTGGGTGAGGCAGCCCCCCCCGCGCCAGCCCTTGCAGCGGGCTGCGGCGCCGCGAAGCGCTTGGCCAGGTCGTCCTCGAACTCCAACGTGCGCTCCAACGCCTGTAGAGGGGGGGGGGGGGGGGGGTAAGGGGGAGAGGAAAGGTGTTTTGGAGAGAGGACTAGTAGATGCAGGAGATAAGGGTAATGGATACAGGGACGATAACGAGTAGGTTCAGGAGAGAGGGGTTATGGTGAGACACTATGAGCATGCCAACTTGCTGGCAAAGCTATCAGCATGCAGTCAAAGTCAACAGCATGCAGTCAAAGTCAACAGCATGCAGGCAAAGTCAATAGCATGCAGGCAAGGTCAACAGAATGCAGGCAACGTCAACAGCATGCAGTCAAAGTCAATGGCATGCAGGCAAAGTCAATGGCATGCAGGCAAAGTCAACAGCATGCAGGCAAAGTCAATGGCATGCAGGCAAGGTCAACAGCATGCAGGCAAAGTCAACAGCATGCAGTCAAAGTCAATGGCGTGCAGGCAAAGTCAATGGCATGCAGGCAAAGTCAACAGCATGCAGGCAAAGTCAACAGCATGCAGGCAAAGTCAATGGCATGCAGGCGAAGTCAACAGCATGCAGGCAAAGTCAATGGCATGCAGGCTAAGTCAATGGCATGCAGGCACGGTCAACAGCATGCAGGTAAAGTCAATGGCATGCAGGCAAAGTCAACAGCATGCAGGCAAAGTCAATAGTAGGCTTGAGCAAAATACCCGCAAGGGTCGGGTACCCGGACCTAGGGTTGAGCAAACTACCCGCCCGGGTCGGGTACCCGGTACCCGGACCCGCTTTTAGGGCGGGTCGGGTATCGGAAATCCTGAAAATTACCCGGCCGGTCGGGTCCAGGTTACCCGGGCCGGGTATCAATACCCGCTACCCGAA
Organism: Closterium sp. NIES-67; assembly: GCA_027943415.1. Classification (NCBI taxonomy): domain Eukaryota; kingdom Viridiplantae; phylum Streptophyta; class Zygnematophyceae; order Desmidiales; family Closteriaceae; genus Closterium; species Closterium sp. NIES-67. The sequence goes on along the minus strand of BQMB01000124.1, from coordinate 437,241 downwards.
ATGCTACCCGACGTGTCGGGTAACGGGTACCCGACCCGGTCGGGTATTCCACCTAGACATGGGCGTAAGTCGCGCTGTGTTTTAGGTTTTGCGGCAAAACGGTTTTGGAGGTGAGGGGGGACGAGTGGAGCATTTGTGACGAGAAGTTGGAGTTTGTAGATGGGGAGGAGTTACGTGCGGTGAAAGGGAGGGAGTTGGGTGGGAGTTGGAGAAGAGGTTGGAGTTTGTAGATGGGTAGGAGTTCAGTGCGGTGAAAGGGAGGGAGTTTTGTTGGAAATGTTCGAGTTTGTAGACAGGGAGGAGTTCAGTGCGGTGAAAGGGAGGGAGTTTGGTTGGAAATTGGAGTGTGTAGACGGGGAGGAGTTCAGTGCGGTGAAAGGGAGGGAGTTGGGTGGTCAAAATTCGACCCCCAGAAAACGCGACTCTCATTTGAGAGTCGCGTTTTCAGGAACCCTACCTAGCCTAGCCCAACTTTAGGATGTCCACTAGTAGGTGGCGGGTAGTATTACCGGCTTTTCAGGGTAACCGGGTCGGGTATACCCGGACCCGCCAGGCGGGTATTGTATTACCCGCCAGGCGGGTATTGTATTACCCGCCCCCTAAGGCCGGGTCCAGGTAAGGGTCCTGGGCATATTACCCGACCCTAGGCATGAGCAAAACCGGGTATTTACCCGACCCGACCCGGTTTTGCTATACCCGACTTCGGGTCGGGTATTTTCGGGTCGGGTACGGGTCGGGTAACATGCCCAGGACCAATACCCGGACCCGGGATTTGGGGGCGGGTAATTTAATACCCGCCTGGCGGGTCCGGGTACACCCGACCCGGTTTCCTTGAAAAGCGGGTAGTATTACCCGCGTTTTTCTACCCTGTTGGGCTACTAAGCCTACGACCTAGATGGTGCTTAAAAAAACGTGAGCTGCGGGAGGGAGTATGAGGTGCACCAAATCTTTAACAGTTCTGGTGTGGTGAGTGGGTCGTGAGTGGGGCCTGAGTGGGGAGTTGGTTGGGTTTTCTAGTTGGAATGGGGTTGTGTGCGGTTTCTGGGGGTTTGATTCTTTGACCCCCAGAGTCAATTGGTTGGAACTCCAACCAATGTGGTGCTGTGCGGTTGGCTGGATTCAGGTTGGGTTGCAAATTCGATTGGGGAAATTCGATTGGTTTGACTTCCAACCAATTCCCCCCAATTCAACCACTTTGAATGCATATCTACGAAACCCAACCCCTGCCAATCTACAATGCTCTAAGTGACCTAGCAGCTCACGTAACCTAGAAATCTGATGAAATTTCTCTACCAGCGCGACTAATGTCTCGCTGGTTCCGTCGGGTAGACCGCTACCCGATTTCGGGTCGGGTACCCGCTACCCGACGCGTCAGGTAGCATTTCGGGTAGCGGGTATTGATACCCGCCCCGGGTAACCCGGACCCGACCCACCGGGTAATTTTCAGGATTTCCGATACCCGACCCGCCCTAAAAGCGGGTCCGGGTACTGGGTACCCGACCCGGGCGGGTAGTTTGCTCAACCCTACCCAACCCGGACCCGACCCGAAATTACCCGACCCGAGGTCGGGTATTGCAAAACCGGGTCGGGTCGGGTAATTACCCGGTTTTGCTCAAGCCTAGGGTAAGGGTCCTGGGCATATTACCCGACCCGGACCCGACCCGAAATTACCCGACCCGAAATTACCCGACCCGAGGTCGGGTATTGAAAACCGGGTCGGATCGCGTAATAACCCGGTTTTGCTCAAGCCTACCCGGACCCGGATCCGCTTTTAGGGCGGGTCCGGTATCCGGATTCCGGAATATTACCCGGCGGGTCGGGTCCGGGTTACCCGGGCGGGTATTGCAATACCCATTACCCGAAATGTTACCCGACATGTCGGGTAATGGGTACCCTGTTGTAAAATATATATCTATACAACATGCATGCCTAGATTAGGAGGTGTAGTCATTATAAATATTGGGGGGTTGTTGGTTGGGTTGACCAACCCCACATTTGGGTTGGTCAAGATTGGATTTGGTCCTAGACATTTGGTTGGCACTATTCCAACCAAATGGTCCTTGGTCCTATGAACCAACCAATCACCAAGCACCACACTTTGTGGTTGCTTGCCTTCCAAGCAATCTCTCTCATTGGTCCACGTTGTGGCCAATCAGAGAGCACCACACTTTGTGGTTGCTTGCCCTACAAGCAACCTCTCCCATTGGTCCACTTTATGGCCAATAGGAGAGCTTCCCTTCCAACTCTTCCTTGCTCCTTGTTTTGTACAAAAGAGCCTCTTGGCTCTCTACTCAATCAATCTTTTCTCTTCCAAGCTATTTCCTTCATGGTATTCAGAGCCACAATGGCTCACGCCACCTCTAGTCGATCCTAACTAGCACGGCCCTATGCCGTCCCTCCTCGTCATCGAAGCCTAGCCCTTCTTAGGCTATTTCGCGCGCCGTCCGTGCGCCCTCTCCCAACGCGATCTCCCATCGCGCACACTGTCTCTCCCGTCGCGCGCCTCCTATCGCGCCCGCTCTCCCTTCCGTTGCGCACCTCCCCTCGCGTCTTTCGACGCCCTTTTCCTCCTCGCGCGGCTCGTCGTCGCGTCGTCCCGTCGTGCGCCCTCCGGCACTGCGCGCACCCGTTCGTCGCGCTCTCGCACCACGCGCCTGTTCGTCGTGGCACTCGCGTGCACCCGCCGACGAATCCGTCCATCGCGAACGTGCTCGCCGCCGCAGCCGTCGCCGATTTCGCCGCCGTCGCGTGCGGCTGTCCGTCGTCGCTTCCGCCGACCGCGCGCGGCCGTCCGTCGCCGCATCCCTCCTTGGAGCCTTCGGCGACTTAAGAGCTGCGCTCCGCGCACCTATCCTTCTCCTCCCTCCCCCTTCTCCTCCTCCTTTCCTTTTCCTCCTCCTTTCCTTCTCCTTCTCCTTTCCTTTTTCCTCCTCCTCCTTTCCTTCTCCTCCTCCTCCTCAATGGCGTCCGACTCCTCGGTGGACCTTACCTCCGTCGACGCTCTTGAGCTGCTGCCCGACAACACCGCGGTCAATTGGCATTCCTATGCCCAAACCGTCACGGTGCTTCTCTCCTCGGTGACAGTCAACGGCTACAACCTGAAAGCCGTTGTCCATCTCGAGGAGCGCGGTCTTCAGCCTGCCCAGCCGATTGCTCCCGCGGGCCCTGCACCTCCTCCTCCTGGCGATGCTTCCGTCAGCCCTGGCGATCCTCCAACCTTCGCCCCTGACGTCAACGACCCTCAGAGCTCCGAGACCGCCATTCGCACCTACCGTGCCGGCCTCACCGACCACGTCCGCCAGCAGCTGCTCTTCGAGGCTTCCCGTGCCAAGCATGACGCCGCCACTGCCGCCTACAACACGTATCAGGCGGAGCTCGCTGAGTACGTCAGGCGCGAGCGCGCATACATCACCGACCTCGCTGCATGGCGTGTCGCTGACCGGCGCGCGCTCACCGTCCTCCTCGCCACCATTCCTCCCACCCTCAAGCGCGAGCTTGCTCCCACTTCCTCCTCCCACCTCTGGCGCCTCCTCACCGATCTCTATGATCGGCAGGACGTTGCCACCCTCTACTCCCTCATCAAGGAGTTCCAGAGCCTCACCATGGACTCTACCACCGGCGCAGCTGCCTTCACGCGTCGCGTCCTCGACCTTGCTCGGCGCCTGGCGGCTCTTGGCGTGCCGTACCCGGATCCAGTGCTCTGCTGCCACCTCCTTGAAGGCTTGACTCCTGCCTTCGACACCCATAAGATCGCCTACATGCAGCTGATCGACAAGCGCATCACCCCAGCTGAAGTCGCCCAGTGGATTATCACCACCGAAGCCGACCTCTTGCGCCATTCCTCCTCAACTGCCGCTGTTGCTCAGCAGCGCAACACCAGGGGAGGGCGCGGGGGTGGGCGTGGCGCTGGTCGTGGTGGTGGTGCGGGTCGTGGTGGCAACGGCGCAGGACGTGGTGCAGCAGCCGCCTTTCCTCCTTGTCAGTATCTCCCTCGCTATGGCCCCACGCGGGGTCAGCGATGCGGCCAGACCACTCATGCCACTGACTCTTGCTTCAAAGCGCTCAGTGATGAGTGGTTTGCCCGCGGCAACACCGGCACCCCCCCCCGCTGGTCCTCTCTCTCCCCTCGCCCCACTCCTCAAGAGGTTCGTACCTCCCCTCTTTTCCAGCCCGTCTCCTCCCCCTTGGCCCACCAGGCCGTCTCTCAGCAACAGCAGCAGCAGCAGACTCCGCAGCAGATCCTGCCACAGCCGTTTCAGCAGCAGCAGCAGCAGTTCCAGCAGCAGCAGCAGCAGGGGCAGCAGCACCTCTTCTCCCAGTTGCAGCAGCAGCTCCTGCAGCTCCAGCAGCAGCTTGACCTCCAGTCGCAGCTCCCCCTTGCACCTCCTCCTATGGCTCCCCCCCAGCAGCCCTACCCCGCTTGGACCGCCGGCACCGCCGCTTCCGCAGCTCACCTCTCGGGCGCGTCTCCCGCGCCCTCAGCCACAGGCAGTGTGACTCCTTTCCCCTCCTCTGCTTTTGTTGGCATGGTTAGTCAGGCTGGAACCCCCGCCCCTTCTATGTATTCGGCTGCTATTAATGAGAATGTGATTCAGTACTCCGTCCCACCTCCTCCCCCACATCCTCCCCCCTCCACCACGCTGGACTTTGTCCTTGACAGTGGAGCCACCGAGTCCGTCCTTCGTGATGCTGGTACCCTTCACCCCCTCCCAGCCCCCACCTCCCTCCTTGGTGCCGATTCCAGCTTCTCTATTCCCTGTCGCCACACCTCTACCCTCCCCTGTCCCCTCTTCCCCTCAGGTACCGTCACTGGTTTACACATCCCCTCCCTCCGTACTAACCTCCTCTCCCAGCGATCCCTTCAGCAGGCTGGTATCACCACCGTCTTCCCAGGTCGCGCTAATCACTGCCTCCTATACCATCCCACAGGTCGCCTCCTCTCCCGTATTCCCTTTTGTCCTCGCTCCCGCCTATATACCCTTCGGGTTCCTCGTCTTCCCTCTGCCCAGACAGTATCCCGCTCCCTCCCCCCACCTCACATCCCTCCCCCTCCTCTCCCTCCTTCTAACCCAACCATTCCCCCCCTCCCCCCTGACCCAACCTGCTCCTGTCGATCCCTCTCCCATCCCACCGTCCTCCTCCACCACAGGCTTGGTCACCCCAACTTTGCCACCCTCTGCTCGACCGTCTCCTCAGGTCTCCTTCGAGGTCTTCCCCTCACCCTCCCTCCCCTCCCTCCCTCCCTTGCCCCTCCCTGCTCCGTCTGTGTCCAGAGCAAGCTCAAGCAGTTGCCGCATCGGAGTTCCCCCTCCGCTGCTGCTAAGCCGCTTGATCTTGTTCACATGGACCTTTGGGGCCCCAACCCCTCCCCTTCCCGCCAGGGCCATCGCTACATGCTTGTTCTGGTCGATGATCACAGCCGATATTCGTCCGTCTCCCTTCTTCGCTCGAAGGGTGACGCTCCGGCTGCGATCATCGCCTGGCTCAAGCAGGCGAGCACCCACTTTGGCCGCCCTGTGCGCCGCCTTCACTCTGATGGCGGTGGCGAATTCCTTAATCGACAGGTAGCCTCCTACTGTGAGCTTCATGGCATTCGCCAGACTCACACCCTCCCCCACTCCCCCCAGCAGAATGGTGTGGCCGAGAGCCGTGTTCGGGAGATCACCAAGATTGCTCGGTGTCTCCTCGTCCATGCCTCTTGCCCCCCTTCTCTCTGGGGCTATGCCCTCCTTCACGCCACCCTCCTTACTAACCTATACCCCCATCCTATTCTTCCCTCCACCACTCCCACCGAGCTCTGGACGTCGGCCAAGCCTGACGTCTCCTCCCTCCGTGTGTGGGGCTCCAGGGCGTATGTCCTCATTCACCCTGTGGACCGCCCCCGCACCATGGGAAAGCTCGCCTCCCGTACCCTCCCCTGCATCTTCCTTGGTCATAATCACTCCTCCCCGGACTACCTCTTCCTTCACCCCCCCTCAGGTCGTTTCCTCCGCAGTCGGGATGTAGTCTTTGATGAGTCCACACCCTACTATTCCACTCCTCCCCCCACTGACCCTCTCGCCCCTGCTCCCAGGCCCCTCACGTGGTCCGACACTATCCCACCCCCTCTTCTCCCTCCCCCTCCCATCCTCCCCCCCGCTCCACCTCCCCCATTCCCCGCTGCCTCGGTCCCTAGTGCTCCCCCCTCCTCTGGTGACATATTTGACCCTGACCCTTTATTTCCCCCCGCCTCCCCGTCCCACTCCTCCCCCTCCGCTCCCTCCCATCCTCCCCCCTCCCCTCCTCCCCCCTCTCCCCCGCGACCCCCTCCCCCCCTGCGTCCCACCCGCTCCATCCTCACCCGGTATCCCCACACCAGGTCGCGTGACGCAGTCCTAGGTGCCCCGCCTCCTGTTATCCTCTCTTCCTCTACCTTGCCTCCTCTCTCCCCTCTCATGGACCTCCTTTTACAGACAGTCTTACAACAAAACACTAGCCCAACCCTGCCGTCGAGCTCCAGTACAGCAGTCCCAACAGCAGCAGCAACAGCTGCAGCAGCAGTTCCACCCACCGCAGCAGCACCAGCAGCAGCACCAGCAGCAGCCGTCGCTCCTTCCTCGCCTTCACCCGCAGCAGCAGCAGCGGCGGCAGCAGATGCAGCGGTAGCAGCCGCCTCAGCAGCAGCAGCAGCAGATGCATCCTCAGCAGCAGCAGCCGCAGCAGCTGCAGTCCTCCCATTCCTTTTCCACTCCTCCCTCCTCGAGGACTCCCATGAGGAGTTCCTCAACCTCCACCTGCATGATCCAGCCCTCCTACCCATCTCCCCTGACCTCAGCGGCACACCAGTCTTCGCCTTCTCCTCCGCCCCCACCATCTTCGTCCCCGCCACGTACGAGGAGGCCATGGCGTGCCCTGACGCTCACCTCTGGCTCGCGGCCATCCTCAAGGAGTTGGAGGCGTTTATTGCCAACTCCTCCTTTGTGGATGTGCCCCGCCCTCCCTCTACCACGAACGTGGTCAAAGGGAAGTGGGTGTTTCGGGTGAAGCAGCTTCCTGGCGAGCCGCCGGTCTACAAGGCCCGCTACGTCGCCAAGGGCTTCACCCAGCGCTACGCTGTCGACTTCTTCGACACCTTCTCTCCCACCGCCAAGCCCGCTACCCTTCGCGCAGTCCTCGACCTCGCAGCTCGCCTCAACATGGAGATTCACTCCATGGACGTCTCCAACGCATTCCTCCAAGGGGTCTTGCGCGAGCTCATTTACATGGAGCGTCCTGCAGGCTTCCACCTCCCCTTTCCTTCCGACTCTGTCTGGCAGCTGCGTCGACCAGTCTATGGGCTCAAGCAGGCACCAAGGGAGTGGCATGCCAAACTTGCTGCCACCCTCGCCGAGCTTGGCTTCAGCACCTCTCGCGCCGACCCCAGCCTCTTCCTCCGCACCTCCCCCTCCCCCTTCTACATCCTCGTCTATGTCGACGATATGATCCTCATCACTGCCGACTCCGCCGAGCTCGAGCGCGTCAAGCGTGAGCTTGGCGGCCGGCTCAAGTGTAAGGATCTAGGGGAGCTGCAGCACTATCTCGGCATGGAGATTGCCCGCGACCGTGCTGCTCGCACCATCTCCCTCTCTCAGGGCCACTACCTGCAGCAGGTCCTGGAGCGGTTCGACATGGCTCGAGGCACCCCTCAGGTCACCCCTCTTCCTGTTGGGCACCACCTCACTCCCCTCACCTCCCCCTCCTCCTCCTCCCACCCCTACGCTGAGCTCATCGGCTCTCTCATGTATGCCATGGTCTCCACGCGCCCTGACCTGGCATACCCCATCAGCGTTTTGGCCCGCTTCGTTGGTACCGGCAAGCATGATGCCGCCCACTGGCAAGCGGCCAAGCGTGTCCTCCGCTACCTTCGGGGGACCAAGGACTACGTTCTTACCCTTGGCGGTCCCTCCCCTCCCCTCCTCACTGGCTACTCTGATTCCTCCTGGGCTGACTCTAGGCCTGACCGCCGCTCCTCTCAGGGCTATGGCTTCTCTCTTGGCAGTGGCCTCATTAGCTGGCGCTCCACCCGCTCCTCCTCCATTGCCCTCTCCTCTTGCGAAGCGGAGCTGTATGCCGCTACCATGGCTGCGCAGGAGGCCCGCTGGCTCTCCTTCCTTCTTGAGGAGCTTGGTGCCCCTCAGCGCTGTCCCACCATCTGGTGCGACAACGCCAGCACCATCCACCTCACGAAGGATGCCGTGTTCCACAGGCGCTCCAAGCACATTGAGCTTCGCCACTACTTCATTCGCGAGCTTGTGCAGGGTGGCCACCTCTAACTGGGCAAGATTGACTCTGCTGCCAATCTTGCCGACATCTTCACCAAAGCCCTCCCCCACGCCACCCACTCATCCCTCCTTCGCCTTCTTGGACTCGCTCCCCCTGTTCCCTCGTCCACCTCCTGATTCAAGCCCTCTAGTCTGATGCATGTTGGGGGGTTGTGTTGTAAAATATATATCTATACAACATGCATGCCTAGATTAGGAGGTGTAGTCATTATAAATATTGGGGGGTTGTTGGTTGGGTTGACCAACCCCACATTTGGGTTGGTCAAGATTGGATTTGGTCCTAGACATTTGGTTGGCACTATTCCAACCAAATGGTTCTTGGTCCTATGAACCAACCAATCACCAAGCACCACACTTTGTGGTTGCTTGCCTTCCAAGCAATCTCTCTCATTGGTCCACGTTGTGGCCAATCAGAGAGCACCACACTTTGTGGTTGCTTGCCCTACAAGCAACCTCTCCCATTGGTCCACTTTATGGCCAATAGGAGAGCTTCCCTTCCAACTCTTCCTTGCTCCTTGTTTTGTACAAAAGAGCCTCTTGGCTCTCTACTCAATCAATCTTTTCTCTTCCAAGCTATTTCCTTCATACCCGACCCGGTCGGGTAATTAATACCCGAGGTCGGGTATCACACCTCGACATGGGTGTAAGTCGCGGTGTGTTTTAGGTTTCGCGGCAAAACGGTTTGGGAGGTGAGGGGGAAAGAGTGGAGCATTTGTGAGGAGAAGTTGGAGTTTGTAGATAGGGAGGAGTGAAGTGCAGTGAAAGGGAGGGAGTTGGGTGGGAGTTGGAGAAAAGGTTGGAGTTTGTAGATGGGGAGGAGTGAAGTGCAGTGAAAGGGAGGGAGTTGGGTGGGAGTTGGAGAAAAGGTTGGAGTTTGTAGATGGGGAGGAGTTCAGTGCGGTGAAAGGGAGGGAGGGAGTTCGGTTAGAAATGTTGGAGTTTGTAGACAGGGAGGGGTTCAATGCGGTGAAAGGGAGGGAGTTTGGTTGGAAATGTTGGGAGTTTGTAGATGGGGAGGAGTTCAGTGCGGTGAGAGGAAGGGAGTTGGGTGGTCAAAATTCGACCCCCAGAAAACGCGAATCATTTGGGAGTCGCGTTTTCAGAAACCCTAGCTAGCCTAGCCCGTTTTTAGGAGGTCCACTAGTAGGTGGCAGGTGGTAATACCCGCTTTTCAGGGTAACCGGGTCAGGAATACCCGGACCCGCCAGGCGGGTGTTGTGTTACCCGTCCCCTAAGGCCGGGTCCGGGTAAGGATCGTGGGCATATTACCCGACCCGGACCCGACCCGAAAATACCCGACCCGAGGTCGGGTATTGCAAAACCGGGTCGGGTCGGGTAATTACCTGGTTTTGCTCAACCCTAGTCACTGGCATGCAGGCAAAGTCAACAGCATGCACGCAAAGTCAACAGCATGCACGCAAAGTTAATGGCATGCATCACTACAGTTTAGGCTTGAGCAAAATACCCGCGAGGGTCGAGTACCCGGACCCCAATCCGCTTTTTCGGCGGATCGGGTATCCGGATTCCGGAATATTACCCGGCGGGTCGGGTCCGGGTTACCCGAGCGGTAGACATGGGCAGCATGCCGAGCCTGGCTCGACTCGGCTCGACTCGACCTCGAGCCAGGTAAAAGTCGAGCCGAGCCGACTCGACTCGACCCGAGCCGGCTGCCCCAAAATGGTTGGCTCGACTCGGGGGTTCAGGTCGAGCCAAGGGTCGGCTCGACCTTGGCTCGGCTCGGCTCGACTCGCCAAAAGGAATTTCGTCTTCCGTTGCGGTCGAATTTTGACCCCCCGCTGGCAAGCCATGCGTTTCAGGAGTCGAGCCAAATTCGAGCCAAAGTCGAGTCGGCTCGACTTTGGCTCGCCATGAAATTTGCGACGAGTCGAGCCGAGCCGCGCGGCTCGACCGGCTCGACTCGGCTCGACTTGGGTCGAGCCGGCCAAAAAAAAATTCCGGCTCGACTCGCCAAAAAGGCGAGTCGAGTCGAGCCGAGTCGAGCCAGGCTCGGCATGCTGCCCATGTCTACCGAGCGGGTATTCGATACCCGTTACCCGAACCGTTACCCGACAGGGCGGGTAACGGGTACCCGTCGGTAGTAGGCTTGAGCAACGGGTCGGGTCGACATTTGCGGAGGGTCGACCCGAACCTCGGGTACCCGACCGACAAAACCCGACCCGTCGGGTCGGCTTATTACCCATCCCTGCCCCTATGCCAACCCGACCCGAAATCGGGTCCGTTAGTACCGGACCTATTAAACCCGGGTCGGGTTGAGATTTCTTGAACTCCGACCCGACCCGACCCGAAACCGACATCAAGTAGGGCAAAGTCGGGTCGGGTCGAGTCGGGTCGGGTTCATGCTCAAGCCTAGACGGTAGACATGGGTATATCACATCGCATCGCGATATATCGCATCACGTTTTATCGTATTTTGCGATGGAGATTTTCCCTCCTAAAAAAAAAAATAAAAATCGCAGCGATGTGATGCGATTTAATCGCGCGATTTTTGCGACATCACGATTATATCGCGCTTTATGCGACATTCCATTAAATAAAATCCACATTGCTAAGCTAAATGCTAGGTTTCTCTTGCTGAAATGGCGGGCGGAAATGACAAGCGGCAGTTTGGGGTTGGCGTAATTTATGGGGGGGTGTTTGTGTGAGGAGCTTGGGTTGGGGCACATTAGAGGAAGGGTTGGGAATTCTAGATGGGAAGAAGTGCAGTGCGGTAGAGGTAGGGGAGTTTTGGGTGGAGGTTCAAATTTGTTATGGGTGGTGGTGGACGGTGGGCGAGTGGGTTTTCTGAATGGGATGTGGTGGCTTTGCGGTTGAAGGGATTTAGGGGGTTGGACTGAAATTTCGACCCCCAAAGTCAATTGGTTAAAACTCCAACCAATTTCTACCACTTCAACCGCACTAAAATCCCCTGCGTCTAGAGAATCCAGCCCCCGCCCCTCTAACACGCTCCACATGAGAGAGGGACCAATTTTCCCCAATTCCCGTCAAATTTCACTTACCTAACTCTGCGCGAAACTAGGAGAGCCGCCATTGCCTTGCCATGTGGTGTGGGAAAACAACGGCTCCTAAATGTGATGTGATATTATATCGCATCGTGCAATATATCGCGTTTCAGGGTGCAGTATTTTTCAATATCGCACCCTGAAACGCTATATGCGATTCCGTTTTTTTTTTTTTTTACATATCGCAGCGATGCGATATCTCATCGCTGCGATATACTGCCCGATAGGACAGAATGCGATGCGATATCGCATCGCATCGCATTTTGATCATGTCTACCCGTCGGGTCGGGAAATTAATACCCGAGGTCGGGAATTACACCTAGACATGGGCGTAAGTCGCGCTGTGTTTTAGGTTTTGCGGCAAAACGGTTCGGGAGGTGAGGGGGGATGAGTGGAGCATTTGTGAGGAGAAGTTGGAGTTTGTAGATGGGGAGGAGTTAAGTGCAGTGAAAGGGAGGGAGTTGGGTGGGGGTTGGAGAAAATGTTGGAGTTTGTAGATGGGAAGGAGTTGAGTGCAGTGAAAGAGAGGGAGCTGATTTTGAGTTGGAGAAATTGTTGGAGTTTGTAGGTGGGGAGGAGTTAAGTACGGTGAAAGGGAGGGAGTTGGTTGGAACTTGGAGAAGGGTTGCAGTTGCTAGATGGGGAGGATTTTAGTGCGGTGAAAGGGAGGGCATCGGTTGGAACCTGGAAGCCCCCCAGAAAATGCGACTCTCATTTGAGAGTCGCGTTTTCAGAAACCCTAGCTGGCGTAGCCCGTTTTTAGGACGCCCACTAGTAGGTGGCGGGTGGTAATACCCGCTTTTCAGGGTAACCGGGTTGGGTACACCCGGACCTGCCAGGCGAGGCGGGTATTGTATTACCCGCCCCCTAAGGCCGGGTCAACCCTAAGGTCGGGTAATTACCCGGTTTTGTTCAACCCTGCTACAGTTCCTCCAATGCTACTAGCACCAGTTATCACCTATGTTGCAGAAAACGTGGTTTGCGTTTTAAACGCTAGCGTTTAAACGCTAAACGCTCAGAAGCCGGGGGGCAAACGCCAGGAAAACGCTAGGTCGGGCAGGGCAAACTACTGTCTGGGACTATATCGTAGCAATTAAGTAGTGCATATGCAGCAGAGAGCTCTGAGGAGCGCCTAGTGCGCCACATCTGTACGATCGACCTGTTTCTGGTGAGTAGAAGTATGCGAGGAGTGGTGGTTGAGTTTCCTAGATGAGATGGGGTGGAGAGTGGTTAAAGCAATTTTAGGTGTTTGGTTGGCATTGCACCTTCAATTTAAATTTCGCAATGTTCCTGGTAGGATTCGCCACATCGCGAACTGTCACCCAACTAAAAATAAAAATAAAAATCCGTCGGGCTGCCCCGAAATAAAAAACCTGAACGTCTTCGTTTTTCTAGTGTTTCAGCGTTTTGTGTTTAAACGCCACCGTTTAAACGCAAAACGCTCGCCTGTCAGAGCGTTTTTTGCAACATAGGTTATCACCTGCATTAATCGCCTGCACTGGGTATCACCTGCACCAGGTATCACCTGCAGTGGGTATCACCTGCAAGAGCGTGGTGACATCTGGTCTGTCCTTTGATCCATCGAGCTGCTCCTTCAACTGAGCTCTGTACATGCCATGCCGTGCCGTGCCAGTGTACACACGTGGGACATGTGGAGGTCAGTGAGGAAGCAAGCGCACGAAACAAGCACAACACACACGCATGCCGAACACAGCCTCTCACAAATCATTCACCGGAATAGAGAAGCTCCACAAAGAAAGCAAGACAGCACCGGCACCTGTTGTTCTGTTCATCCACCGTGTCCCCTCACCTCACCTGGTGATGTTGCACAACTGCCCACCTGGTGATGTTGCACAACTGCCCACCTGCTGACGTTGCACAAGTGCCCACCTGCTGATGTTGCACAAGTGCCCACCTGGTGATGTTGCAGAACTGCCCACCTGGTGATGTTGCAGAACTGCCCACCTGGTGATGTTGCAGAACTGCCCACCTGGTGATGTTGCACAACTGCCCACCTGGTGATGTTGCAGAACTGCCCACCTGGTGATGTTGCAGAACTGCCCACCTGGTGATGTTGCAGAACTGCCCACCTGGTGATGTTGCACAACTGCCCACCTGGTGATGTTGCAGAACAGCCCACCTGGTGATGTTGCACAACTGCCCACCTGGTGATGTTGCAGAACTGCCCACCTGATGATGTTGCAGAACTGCCCACCTGGTGATGTTGCACAACTGCCCACCTGGTGATGTTGCACAACTGCCCACCTGGTGATGTTGCACAACTGCCCACCTGGTGATGTTGCACAACTGCCCACCTGGTGATGTTGCACAACTGCCCACCTGGTGATGTTGCACAACTGCCCACCTGGTGATGTTGCACAACTGCCCACCTGGTGATGTTGCACAACTGCCCACCTGGTGATGTTGCAGAACTGCCCACCTGGTGATGTTGCACAACTGCCCACCTGGTGATGTTGCACAACTGCCCACCTGGTGATGTTGCACAACTGCCCACCTGGTGATGTTGCAGAACTGCCCACCTGGTGATGTTGCAGAACTGCCCACCTGGTGATGTTGCACAACTGCCCACCTGGTGATGTTGCACAACTGCCCACCTGGTGATGTTGCACAACTGCCCACCTGGTGATGTTGCAGAACTGCCCACCTGGTGATGTTGCACAACTGCCCACCTGGTGATGTTGCACAACTGCCCACCTGGTGATGTTGCACAACTGCCCACCTGGTGATGTTGCAGAACTGCCCACCTGGTGATGTTGCACAACTGCCCACCTGGTGATGTTGCACAACTGCCCACCTGGTGATGTTGCAGAACTGCCCACCTGGTGATGTTGCAGAACTGCCCACCTGGTGATGTTGCAGAACTGCCCACCTGGTGATGTTGCACAACTGCCCACCTGGTGATGTTGCAGAACTGCCCACCTGGTGATGTTGCACAACTGCCCACCTGGTGATGTTGCACAACTGCCCACCTGGTGATGTTGCAGAACTGCCCACCTGGTGATGTTGCACAACTGCCCACCTGGTGATGTTGCACAACTGCCCACCTGGTGATGTTGCAGAACTGCCCACGTGGTGATGTTGCAGAACTGCCCACCTGGTGATGTTGCACAACTGCCCACCTGGTGATGTTGCAGAACTGCCCACCTGGTGATGTTGCACAACTGCCCACCTGGTGATGTTGCAGAACTGCCCACCTGGTGATGTTGCAGAACTGCCCACCTGGTGATGTTGCAGAACTGCCCACCTGGTGATGTTGCACAACTGCCCACCTGGTGATGTTGCACAACTGCCCACCTGGTGATGTTGCACAACTGCCCACCTGGTGATGTTGCAGAACAGCCCACCTGGTGATGTTGCACAACTGCCCACCTGGTGATGTTGCAGAACTGCCCACCTGGTGATGTTGCAGAACTGCCCACCTGGTGATGTTTCAGAACTGCCCACCTGGTGATGTTGCAGAACTGCCCACCTGGTGATGTTGCACAACTGCCCACCTGGTGATGTTGCAGAACTGCCCACCTGGTGATGTTGCAGAACTGCCCACCTGGTGATGTTGCAGAACTGCCCACCTGGTGATGTTGCAGAACTGCCCACCTGGTGATGTTGCAGAACTGCCCACCTGGTGATGTTGCACAACTGCCCACCTGGTGATGTTGCACAACTGCCCACCTGGTGATGTTGCACAACTGCCCACCTGGTGATGTTGCAGAACTGCCCACCTGGTGATGTTGCAGAACAGCCCACCTGGTGATGTTGCACAACTGCCCACCTGGTGATGTTGCACAACTGCCCACCTGGTGATGTTGCAGAACTGCCCACCTGGTGATGTTGCAGAACTGCCCACCTGGTGATGTTGCACAACTGCCCACCTGGTGATGTTGCACAACTGCCCACCTGGTGATGTTGCACAACTGCCCACCTGGTGATGTTGCACAACTGCCCACCTGGTGATGTTGCACAACTGCCCACCTGGTGATGTTGCAGAACTGCCCACCTGGTGATGTTGCACAACTGCCCACCTGGTGATGTTGCAGAACTGCCCACCTGGTGATGTTGCACAACTGCCCACCTGGTGATGTTGCACAACTGCCCACCTGGTGATGTTGCAGAACTGCCCACCTGGTGATGTTGCACAACTGCCCACCTGGTGATGTTGCACAACTGCCCACCTGGTGATGTTGCACAACTGCCCACCTGGTGATGTTGCAGAACTGCCCACCTGGTGATGTTGCAGAACTGCCCACCTGGTGATGTTGCACAACTGCCCACCTGGTGATGTTGCACAACTGCCCACCTGGTGATGTTGCACAACTGCCCACCTGGTGATGTTGCAGAACTGGGTGCACAGCAGGCGCTGCACGTGCCAGGCGGGGGGGAAGATGCGCCAGACGTCGTCGTTGAGCTTCAGCTGCCGCTTCACCCACAGGTACCGCCGCTCCACCTTGTCCAGCCGCGCCACGTCTGACCCACACAGGGATGGGGGGAGGAGGAGACGAGCAAAGGAGGGAAGTGACCCTGAGCCTACTCCTCACCATATCTAACGCATGTCCCGACTTCTCTCCTTGTTTTAATTCTCAGCTCATTCTTCCACTACTTGCTGTGAGCCTGCACTTCCCTTCCCGCCACGCTGGGCCGGGTCCTGCCCCTTTTCGACCCCGACCCCGCCGCCGCTGCCCCCCTCCCACGCCGGCTAGCCGTGCTTGAAGCCGGCCTGCTGCAAGCCGCTGCCGAGTTGTTTCGGGAGGAGCGGGCCTCTCCAGAACCCCCTAAGGTGCAGCGTGCCCTGGCGCTGCAGGTCCAGGCAGAGCGGTTCACCATGCTCCTGAAGGAGACCCGCCACCTCCCCCTGAACCCGCTCTAGGGTCACACTCAGCGCCTGCTATCCCTCATGGGACCGGGCGCAGGGGACTGGCTCCATGCCCTCCCCCTCTCCTCGTCCCTCCCCCTCTCCTCGTCCCTCCCCCTCTCCTCGTCCCTCCCCCTCTCCCCCGGCCACTTCTTCACCACCGTCGCATTCCGCCTCGGCCTGCCGCATGCCACGCCCGGGCGCTGCGATTCCTGGCGCCGTGTCGACATGCTGGACCCCCGAATCGCCACCCACCTCTTCAGGTGTGACACTGGACCAGGACGCACCGGCACCGGCACTCACCATGCACCGTGCCACGAGTGCGCCCGAATCGCCAGTGAAGCCAGCTTCATCACCCACACGGAGACCAACCTGTTCACGCGCGTTGCCAACCTGTGGGTAGATGTGGCCATCCGCCACCCCGACTCGGGCGCTTTTTGGCTTTGCGACGTGACGGTGACGGGCCCCGCCTCGAAGGAGGACGAGCACGCCCGCCGCGTCACTGGTTGGGCAGCCCGAGTCGCTGTCCGCGCGAAGGAGCGCAAGTACTGCCCCCCTGCCCGGCCTGCGTGGGTAGGCTTCTATGCCATGGCCGCCGAGACCTATGGACTTACCTCCCCGGGCGTCTTCCACCTCCTCCGCACGTGCGCTGAGCTGGTGGCGAAGCGCCGTTATGAAGCTGCACCCACCTCCCGCGAGGCCGCCAAGCTGTTCCACGAGTACCGCCAGCGCTGGTCGGTTACTCTGCAGCGTGAGCAGGCTGTTGCCCTCAACACGAAGAACAACCTCGCCCTCGCGACTGAGGAGAGGCCGCTGGGTTTCCCCGCAGAGCCCCTCCCCTGGGCGACCTGCTGCAGGTCCTGGAGCCCGACGTGGGGGTAGACATGGGCACAAGCCGAGCCACACCTGGCTCGACTCGGCTCGGCTCGCGCACGCGAAACCAGGCGAGCCGAAGTCGAGCCGGCTCGAGATGGCTCGATTTCGAGCCAGCCGGCTCGCGGTTCGGGTATGGGGGGGTTTCGCGACACTCAAATTTCAAATCGACGAACTCCCCCAACCCCATTTCGTAAACCAACCCTAATCTTTCTATGTCGCCCTAGGCTATCGCCCTAGACATTCGCCCTCAGCCAGAACCAGAACCATTTAAACTTGCAGCACCTTTTGTTTTTTTTTTAACATGTAAGTGCTATTACAATTAGGGCCAACGAGGCCTTGGCGCGACACCCCTAGGCGCGCCACCGAGGCCTTGGCTCGTGGTATGCGCACGCTAGGGTTTAGGCATGGGCATGCGACCCTTTAGGCCTACTCACGCAATGCTGCAGGGTTTAGGGCGCTCGGTAACGCTAGATTAGGGCGTGCGAAGACATACGTTAAGCGTGCGCATTCGGGAAGGGCGAGGGGCGCGATCTTGCGCATGGCAAAGACCAAGGCAACAGCGGCTAGGCAAGGGGGGCCAGGGAGGGATCGTGTAGCGGGCACAACAGGTGAGGCGGTGGGGGACCAGGGGGGTGTCAGTTCGCGGGCGAATGCGACCGATGGAGGTGGAGCCATGCCCCACATGCCTGAGGAGTGGACGAATTTCCTCCTCTCTCGGCAGGGGATGGGACAAGGGGGAGGGGGGGGAAGGGCCCAGGGGGAGGGGAGGAGGTCGAAGCGCGCACCCGCTCGCCGCAGCAGGGAGAGCGGCGGTGATGAGAGGGATGGGAGCGATTCGGAGGAGCAGGAGAGCGGAAAATCTAGCGGCAGCGAGTATGAGGAGGAGGAAGAGGAGGGGGATGATGAGCACGCGATGGAGGGATTGGTGGAGGAGGAGGAGGAGGAGGAGGAGGAAGAGGAGGAGGAGGAGGAGGAGGAGGAGGAGGAGGAGGAGGAGGAGGAGGAGGAGGAGGAGGAGGAGGAGGAGGAGGAGGAGGAGGAGGAGGAGGAGGAGGAGGAGGAGGGGGAGGGTCGGTCCAAGAAGGGAACGGGTGGGAGTAGGGGGGGGGAGAGCGCCAGGGGGAAGAGGCAGCGTCAGGAAGGGAGTGGGGTTGGGCGACGGCCAGGGACAGGCGCCAGGGGGGGAGGGAGGGGCGGGGAGGAGGGGGAGGAGCGCGCCTATGTTGGAAAATACGCGTATTGCGTCTTATACGCTAGCGTATATACGCTATACGCTTGGGTTTGGGGTCCAATATGGCAGGAATACGGCTGCCCGGGCTGCCCCCTCTCCCGGCTGCCCGTTGCCCGAGCAGGCAAAAAAAAACCGGCGGGCAGCCGGGAGAGGGGGGGTCCGGGGGGGGGGGGGGGGCAGGGCATCAAGTTTGATTTTTTTTTCTCCATTAAAATAACTTAACACAGGCATTTGTCACATCAAGAGCTTACTGCTAGCCCATGCCACTGCTAGCACTGCTGCTACTACTTCTACAGCTGCTGCAGCCACTCTCGCCCACTGCTGCTGCTGATTGGTCCACTGCTGCTGTCTGGTCCACTGCTGCTGCTGTTACTCCCACTACTGCAGCTGCCTGCCCCCCTGGTGCTGCCGCTGCCACTCTCCCTGCAGCTGCCTCTGGTGACGGGTCTACTGGTACTCGTCCTCCATGACGAGATCCTCCCCCTCCTCCTCCTCCAGGTCGTCCTCCAGGTTGTACCCCGTGGGCACAGGGGCCTCGGAGCTGCACTCAGGAAGGACCAAGGACCCCCCGTCCTCCTTGTGCCAGTTGTGGACCTGGTGCCAGTTGTGGGACATATAGACCAGGTCCCGACACTTTTCGGCACCGAGGCGGTTGCGCTTGGCAGTGTGGACCGCCTCCCACACTGCCCAGTTACGCTCGCATGCGGCCGCTGAAACGGGCTGTGAGAGCACCCGACAGGCCAGAGCGGCAAGCTCAGGGTAGTCGGACCCATGCCACTGCCACCACCGCGCCATGCTCTGCCTCCCCTCCTTCACTGATGCACGATCAGCAATGGCGGTGGGGAGCCCGAAGCTGCCCTTCAGAGTGATGAAGGCGTCGAGGCCGTCTTGCATCACGAGGGTTGCTCGAATGGGCTCGCCATCCCTCATGAACTCCTTGTCTTCGTAGTGGCGGGCGATGAAGGCTTTGAATACCCTCGTGCACTCCATGTCCGAGGGGAAGATCCCCTTAGGCTTGAGCAAAACCGGGTAATTACCCGACCCGACCCGGTTTTGCAATACCCGACCTTGGGTCGGGTAATTTCGGGTCGGGTCCGGGTCGGGTAATATGCCCAGGACCCTTACCCGGACCCGGCCTTAAGGGGCGGGTAATACAATACCCGCCTGGCGGGTCCAGGTATACCCGACCCGGTGACCCCAAAAAGCGGGTAATACTACCCGCCACCTACTAGTGGACATCCTAAAGTTGGGCTAGGCTAGGTAGGGTTCCTGAAAACGCGACTCTCAAATGAGAGTCACGTTTCCTGGGGGTCGAATTTTGACCACCCAACTCCCTCCCTTTCACCGCACTGAACTCCTCCCCCTCTACAAACTCCAATTTCCAACCAAACTCCCTCCCTTTCACCGCACTGAACTCCTCCCTGTCTACGAACTCCAACGTTTCCAACAAAACTCCCTCCCTTTCACCGCACTGAACTCCTACCCATCTACAAACTCCAACCTCTTCTCCAACTCCCACCCAACTCCCTCCCTTTCACCGCACTGAACTCCTCCCCGTCTACAAACTCCAATTTCCAGCCAAACTCCCTCCCTTTCACCGCACTGAACTCCTCCCTGTCTACAAACTCCAACATTTCCAACAAAACTCCCTCCTTTTCACCGCACTGAACTCCTACCCATCTACAAACTCCAACCTCTTCTCCAACTCCCACCCAACTCCCTCCCTTTCGCCGCACTGAACTCCTCCCCATCTACAAACTCCAACTTCTCCTCACAAATGCTCCACTCGTCCCCCCTCACCTCCAAAACCGTTTTTGCCGCAAAACCTAAAACACAGCGCGACTTACGCCCATGTCTAGGTGGAATACCCGACCTCGGGTAATTTTTTACCCGACCGGGTCGGGTACCCGTTACCCAACACGTCGGGTAGCATTTCGGGTAGCGGGTATTGATACGCGGCCCGGGTAACCCGGACCCGACCCGCCGGGTAATTTTCAGGATTTCCGATACCCGACCCGCCCTAAAAGCGGGTCCGGGTACCGGGTACCCGACCCGGGCGGGTAGTTTGCTCAACCCTAGATCCCCTCCTCCTGATTGGCCGGGTTTAGGATGCGGCCAACCACATGGAGGGGGCACGCCATGCTGCCGTCCCACCTCCTTTTCACCATGCGGCGGATGGCATTGGCGTCCGCAGCGGTGAGACCCTCCAGCCACGCCTCCTCCAGCTTCTCATCGACATCAACGGTAAGCTGCAGCATGAGGTCGTACATACGACCCATCATGCCCTTCACGGACGAGTCGGTGGCGCGCATTGCCATGAACGGCAGCCGCATGAGGTTGGCAAATTGCAGAGCCTTGGTCCACCAGTCGGAGTCGAGTATGGCAGCGCTGAACGCCTCGCTGCCAGGCTTCCTCCCCCCAGCCGCGAACCTGGCCCACTCCTCACTCAGCACCTCGCACAGCCGGGACACGGAGATGAACTGGGTGCCGAAACGCGTGCCAGCCGGTTTCAGCACCTGTTTCCCCTTGCCCCCCTCCACCTTATCGCTCCGCATGTAGTTGCGGGTGAGGTGGTGCTTGCGGACGAAGGAGGTGATGACCGTGGCCTTCTCCACCACCTCCTTTGCCCAGCCCATCTTGCCGATGTCCTCCATTAGGAGATCCAGCACGTGCGTGGCGCAAGGCACGTGCTCGATGTGGGGGTGCTCGGCGATCAAGATCCTGCAGGCCGCGGCGTAGTTCGAGCTAGACATGGGCACAAGCCGAGCCACACCTGGCTCGGCTCAGCTCGGCTCGCCATAAAGGCGAGCCGAGCCTTCTTTTTTGGTACCCGGCTCGACTCGAGCTGGCGGCTCGGCTCGGCTCGCACACGTGAAATCAGGCGAGCCGGAGTCGAGCCGGCTCGAGCTGGCTCGATTTCGAGCCAACCGGCTCGCGGCTAGGGAAAGGGGGGTTTCGCGACTGTCAAATTTCAGATCGACAACCCTCCCTCGCGCCCATTTTGTCTGCCAACCCTAACCTCACCCTGTCGCCCTAGTCTATCGACCTCAGCCAGGCCTATTTAAACCTGCAGCTCCTCCTGATAGTTTTGTAAGACGTAGAACCAGACGATCAGCTAAACAATCTGGATTATCCCCTGTACTAGAGACCCCAAACCCCGTGCCTCCAATTGAGAGCCCACACAAGCCCCCCTGACGAGCCGAGCCGAGCCAGCTCGCCGGCGAGCCAGCCCTGGCTCGACCCCATTTCCACGAGCCGAGCCGGGGATCCTGAGGACCCGGCTCGAGGCGAGCCGAGCCAGCCTCGGCTCATGCCCATGTCTAGTTCGAGCCGCCATCCATGCAGAACGCGGCAACATTCTCCGGCCCCACGCGCTGGAGAATGGGGCGGAGAATACCGGCAATATACCCGCCGGTCTTCATCTCCATGTTCGTGTCAACGGCATCAACAAAAACAACGCCAGAGTCGTTGATGAGAAGGACGTTCGCGATGGGGCAGCCGTTTTGGTCCGTAATCATATCGCTAGCAATGGTGACGCCGCTCTGCCGCCAGCTGCTGGAGATCGGAACGAGCGCGGTCTCGATACTGGTACGGCAGTCGTGGAGGCCGGCACCGCCGATGAACTTGCGTTTCGGGGGAACGTAGGAGGTGCCGGCTCGAGCGATGGCGGAGACCGCATTCCTGAAGAGGACGTGGTTCGCGTGATGCTCCGGCAGGCGCAAACCAGCGAAGAGGAGGCAGATCGCCTGGTCCGCTTCCTTCTTGCGGCAGGCGGCCTCATCTCCAAAGAAATCGGTGATGCGAACCTTTTTGCCGATGCCGCCGCCGCTAACCGCGGTCAATGCCTGCTCCTCCGCCTCGCGCTTCCCCTCCCTCACCCTAATCCGTGCCTCGTACAGGGCCTTAACTCCATCACGCACCTCTCACATTACAGCGCTGCACAGGGTCACATCGCGGTGACGGAGTTTGTTCCACTCGGCGAGGTGCTGTGCACAACGCATCATCCCGCCATTAAAGGTGTGCCCGCAAAATCTGCAGCGGCGGTTGTCCGTTACCTTGCCGTCCGCGTTAAGCGCGGTTTCGAAATGCTTAAAAATAGGATGCGAAGCATCCGTTACGTAAACAATGGCGGAGGAGGAGGAAGCCTCGCCAACGTTAGTAGGAGCAGGCACGCTAACGGGGGTTGATGGGGTGGACGCCATGACCACTACAGAGAAGAATGAATAGAACTAAGCTAAGATCAGCAAGGGGAGGGAGAGCTTGGAGTTCAAAAATGAAGAGAGATGGTGCTTCAGATCTGAAGTATGGCGGGAATGGGGGGGACGACAAACACGGGATGCCTTCCATCCACGTCCACACCTGGTGAGGGTAGGCATGAGCAAAACCGGGTATTTACCCGACCCGACCCGGTTTTGCTATACCCGACTTCGGGTCGGGTATTTTCGGGTCGGGTACGGGTCGGGTACGGGTCGGGTAACATGCCCAGGACCAATACCCGGACCCGGGATTTGGGGGCGGGTAATTTAATACCCGCCTGGCGGGTCCGGGTATACCCGACCCGGTTTCCTTGAAAAGCGGGTAGTATTACCCGCGTTTTTCTACCCTGTTGGGCTACTAAGCCTACGACCTAGATGGTGCTTCAAAAAACGTGAGCTGCGGGAGGGAGTATGAGGTGCACCAAATCTTTAACAGTTCTGGTGTGGTGAGTGGGTCGTGAGTGGGGCCTGAGTGGGGAGTTGGTTGGGTTTTCTAGTTGGAATGGGGTTGTGTGCGGTTTCTGGGGGTTTGATTCTTTGACCCCCAGAGTCAATTGGTTGGAACTCCAACCAATGTGGTGCTGTGCGGTTGGCTGGATTCAGGTTGGGTTTCAAATTCGATTGGGGAAATTCGATTGGTTTGACTTCCAACCAATTCCCCCCAATGCAACCACTTTGAATGCATCTGTATCTACGAAACCCAACCCCTACCAATCTACAATGCTCTAAGTGACCTAGCAGCTCACGTAACCTAGAAATTTGATGAAATTTCTCTACCAGCGCGACTAATGTCTCGCTGGTTCCGTCGGGTAGACCGCTACCCGATTTCGGGTCGGGTACCCGCTACCCGACGCGTCGGGTAGCATTTCGGGTAGCGGGTATTGATACCCGCCTCGGGTAACCCGGACCCGGCCCGCCGGGTAATTTTCAGGATTTCCGATACCCGACCCGCCCTAAAAGCGGGTCCGGGTACCGGGTACCCGACCCGGGCGGGTAGTTTGCTCAACCCTAGGTGAGGGGGTGGGCGAAAAAGCGTGGACGAAAATTTGAGATTTCGCAATGTCGCGAACTTGCTGGAAAATTTTTGAATTTCAATTTTTTTTTCGCCGGGCAGCCTGGGTATCGCGTATTCCAAGCGTATCAGCGTATTGCGTATATTCGCTAGCGTATATACGCTATACGCTAAGCCTTCTGAGCGAATTTTCCAACATAGGAGCGCGCTACACCTGCCGTCGGGTTTCAGGGCAGGGGAGGGCGTGCGGATGGGGCTGAGGAGGTGGACCCAGGCGTTGAGCAGGAGGGGAGAAGGAAGAGACAGAAAATGAACCGCAAGGTTGGGGCAAAGAGGGGCAACAAGCGTGTGGCAGAATGTTTCGTGGGGAGCGAGAGGAAGCGAGTGTGCAAGATGTGCGAGAAGCCGATGGGTTTCAAGGACAGCCAGACCGGCACGGGTGCCAAGCACATGGCGAGACACCATCGCCCACACTGGGACATATGGCAGCGGCGCGTGGTCGAGGGTCTGGAGCCTGGAGATTCGTTTCCGGTGGGGGGATACCCACATGTCCCTGATGGGAAGGCGTCCAACGAGTGGTCCAAGACTTGGCCGCACCCCCCCCACGGCGCCAACATCCCGGACCTGTCCCCGGCAGCGGCGGACGCGAGGCAGCCCACGATGGACCGGTTCCTTGGCCCACATGTGTCGGAGCCGCGTTTGCGTCAGGCAATCGTCGAGTTCATCGCCAGCACCGACAGCTCCTTTCGCATCGTAGAGGACCTCGCGGTAAGCGAGCCACCCCACCAGCCCCCCCCCACCCACCCTTCCTTAAGCATGTGGTCATTGTGTTACCCCCCTCCCCCCCCCCCCCCTTATAACCTACTGGATCTGCCCCACCACCACCTCCTTCCCCCCCCCCGCATGTCGCTAAACACTCCCAAACCCCACGCCCCCCCTCTCGTTTCCTTTTGGCAGTTCCGCCGCCTCTTGGCTGTGTGCAACCCCCAATGCGGTGACGCAATCCCCATACCCGACCGGACCACCGTTTCCAGGGACCTCCGCTTCTACTCTGAGGCGGCACGGGACGTGCTAAAGTCGGAGTTTGGGGCGGGTTCAGGGAGCGGGCGTGTCTCTTTCACAACGGACATATGGACCGGGGGTAACAGGCGGGGGTACATGACAGTGACAGCGCACTTCATTAGCAGGGACTTTCAGCTGCGCCAGTGTACACCGGAGTTTATGGAGCTGGAAGCGCGCCACAGAGGGCGGCTGATGGCAGACGTGTTCGCGCGAGTCGTCAGGGAGTGGGAGCTCGTGGGGTTTTGCATGGGGGTGACGACGGATAACGCCAGCAGCAACACAGCCGCCATGCGTCGCCTCGCCGGTCTTGGTCCTCATGCGTTGGCCACGCCTCTCCTCGCAGATGGCATGCATTTCCGGTGAGTGCGTGGCGCGCTTGCAGCCCTTGTCTTGTCCACATTGTCTGCTGTTGTTCAGACGATCCACGCCTCCCCTCTCAATGGCATAGAGGGTGCTTAATGATTTCCCTCCTACCTCTCCCCCCCCTCCGTGTGCGCCTTCGTACATGCGCCTGGCGCACATCCTGAACCTTGCAGTCCAGCGTGCGCTGAAGCTGCCAGCGGTGAGGGTGCTGCTGAAGCTCCTACGCGACATTGCCACTTTTGTGGGATGGAGTGAGAGGCGCACGCGCGAATTTGAAGCGCAGCAGCGGCCCGATCCGGTCCTCAAAGGGACGGTCCTACGCCTGGTGCAGGACAGCGAGGTTCGCTGGGGCAGCACGCACGAGATGGTCGCGCGTGCATTGAGGCTCCGCCGATCCCTCACTGCGCACTTTGCAGTGGAGCAGGTACCGTCTTTACAAAAGCCCACTCCACCGTTTCCATTGCGTGCGCGGATGCTCCAGCGCACACCTTATGTGACATTTCCTTCCATGCCGCCACACCCATTGTCTCTCTCCCCCACAGGGAGGTGGAGGAGGAGCAGCAGGGCAGGCCTGTGGCGAGCTTCAAGCCGTCAGAGGTGCTGACCCTTGTACGGGCTCGCTTTGTTGAGTACAGTAAGCGGCTGCAGCAGGCGGCACAACCACAGGGCGGGGGCAGAGGAGGGGTGGGCTTGGCGGGGGGGGAGGTTGAGGGTGGATATGCTAGTGGTGTACCAGTGCGGGGAGGCTTGAGCCAGTCTCTCCACGCTAAGCTGCTAGCGCGCTCCGCACGACGGGGGGCCACGGTGAAGGACGAGGTGGATCGTTACATTGAGGGGGAGTTGCATGAGGGTTGCCCCCTGGCGTACTGGCGCGAGAGGTCAGATATGCCGGTGTTGCAGGCTATGGCCAGGGATTACCTGGCCATACCAGCAACATCGGCAGCTAGCAAGCGTGTGTTCTCTCAGAGCCGAAATGTGATCACCCGCCATAGGCAGAGGTTGACGGGGGAGAGCGGGCGAGCCACTATGACAGTCAAGTCATGGACTCGCACGCACCCTGGTGTCTCTCTGTTAAAGCCAGGGTGGATCAAAGAGACGGAGAAGCTCGGGGTGGAGGAGCTCTAGGCTGCGTGCTTGCTTGCCGATCGTAGCTTGCTTGCCTCTGGTTGCGCTGAGAACATGCCGTTGGCAAAGGGGCACTCTTTTAACTTCCATGCTACTACATTAATTAAATTATTGTAACACTGGATTCGCTTAATGCGCGCATGCCTCTGCATACCCGAGGTAGACATAGTCGTGGATAGAAACAGGGGATACCAGTTTCTGCCCACCTAGACTTGTAGTGGCGCCCCAAACAGAGCAGCACTTGTTCACAATCACAATCTGGCAGGTCCCCTGGACTAGACACCCCAAAAACAGTGGCCCTTCTTGAGAGGTTACACAAGGCCCCTTAACGAGCCGAGCCAGGGATCTTGAGGACCCGGCTCGAGGCGAGCCGAGCCAGGCTCGGCTCATGCCCATGTCTACCTGGGGGTAGGGTCGCCCCAGTCTAGACTCCTAGGTGTGTGTTGAGTTTTGTTGCTGTATACACTCCTTACTTGCCATGTGAGTACCTCACCACCTATCTAACACAAGGACATATTCGGAAGGAGGCAGGAGGGGTTGTGAGAGAGGGACGAGGGCAGAGGAAGTGACATGGGAGAGTGACACTGGGACAAGGAAGGAGGGTTGAAGTTGTAAGGCTAAGTGAGATAGCAATCGATTTGTGGAAAGCGAAGGCCAAGAACCATGTGCCAGAAAAATGTAGTTTTGAGGGCAGACTTGGTCCGTTAGAAGGGCACTCACCGGTGCCTTGGAAGATCTGCTGGTACGCCGTGAGCTCGCGGCTGCACACCGTGCGGATGAGCTCGTCCCGCGCCGCCCCCTCGCCATCCAGCGCCGCCACCACGAGGCACGCGTCCGCCAGCTGCTGCATCACCTGCCCGTTCTCCTTCAGCACCGGCGTGCCCAGCCTGGGGGGGGGAGGGGACAGCACGTTGCCTAAGGCATGGGCTAGCATGCCGAGCACTGCACGACCAAGCAGCGACGCCAGTTGCGGACGACAATGCATGGGAGAGCATTGCACGGCATGCTGTGGAGCAACGGAAAGGAGGCTGCATGATGCAAGAGGAGTGGCCAGCGGTGCTTTTCAGGGTGGCAAGCAAAGGGACAGCTGGCTCACGTGGAGAAGTCGGAGAAGATGTGTGACTTGAGCGTGGCCTTGAGCGACGCCACACGCCCCTGCAGCTCGCCGATCTTGGGGATGTCGCTGTACGCCTCAAAGTGTGCCAGCAGCTGCGTCACCGCCTGCACGCATGGAAGGGACGGTGATGCATGGAAGGGACGGTGATGCATGGATGCGCCACGGTTGAGGGTGTGGGCGGGTGCGAGTTGGGTGAGTGAGGAGGGCATGCGCATGCCTATGTTGGAAAATACGCGTACTGCGTTTTATACGCTAGCGTATATACGCTTGCGTATATACGCTATACGCTTGGATTTGGGGTCCAATACGGCAGGAATACGCATGCCCGGGCAGGAAAAAAGGTTTGCCCGGGCAGGGTAACAAAACCAGGGGGCAGCAAGGAAGCCATGATGGTAGCGGCTAGGCTAGGGTTTCTGAAAACGTGACTCTCAAATGAGAGGCATTTTCTGAGGGGTCGAATTTTGACCTGCCAATTCCCTCCCTTTCACCGCACTCAACCCCCCCGTCTACAAAGTCAAATTGGCTTCCAGCCAACCAACTCCCTCCCTTTCACCGCACTGAACTCCCACCCATCTACAAACTCCAACCTTTCCTCACAAATGCTCGACTCTCCCCCCCATCATCTCCCCCATCACTTTGGTAGAAGACTAACAAGCACCGTAACTCGCGCAATCGCCGCCACCTAGCTAAGCACACCACCGTTTCGCTTCAGAGCTGAGATTTGGACGGAAATGGGGAACGGCAAACACGGGATGGCTTTCAATCACGTACAGAGCAGGCTGGGCTATGGGCAAAAAAGAATTGGCGAAAAAACCGCGACGTCGCGAAGTCGCGGAAAAAAAAAATATAAGTTTTTTTTTTCGCCGGGCAGCCCGGGTATCGCGTATCGCGTATTCCAAGCGTATCAGCGTATTGCGTATATTCGCAAGCGTATATACGCAATACGCAAAGCCTTCTGTGCGTATATTCCAACATAGGCGCATGCAGCAACGCACTCACCGCGACAGTGTGGGATCGCGGCTGTTGCGCCTCCATTGTCCCTAGCTAGTCCCAGCAAACCCCACCATCTATTGCGTCGCCCCAGCAGACACACACGTGTGCCGGAGGAGCAGGCATGATGGGGTGGGGAGGGGCATGCGAGGGACCCCAGTTTACAACTCACTTCTTCCCAACCAGCGGACCCCACCCCGCCACGTCGATATGTTGTTAGCTTGCTACACACGTTCATTCTGTGATCTCGGCCCATGGCATGGCAGTAGACATGATCAAAACGCGATTGCGATTTAAATCGCATCGCATGCAGGTGCGATGTTTAAAAATGCGATGCGATTTTAAATCGCATCGCGCGATTTATTTTCCCCAAAAAAAAAATCGCACATCGCATTTTACCCGCGATGTATTAAAAAATCGCATGCGATATTTAATTAAATCGCGCAATGCGATTTCAAATCGCATCGCGTTTTAAAACATAATTAAAAAACACCCCAAAAAAACAGGAAAAAAACATGGCTGCGGGGAAATTGACTCACGGGCAGTCGTAAGCTAGAGTGCAAATAACCAGTGTGGTTTCGTAGTGGGTTTCAGAGTGAGTTTCAGTGCAATATCGCGCGCGATTTTTTTAAAATCGCATATCGCATTTAAATCGCGTTTTTTAGCGCGATTCAAATGCGATCTATATTAAATCGCGCGATATTAATTCATCGCATCGCGCGATGATTAAAAAAAAAAAAAAACAACATCGCCATCGCAAAAACGCGATTAAATGCGATGCGATGCGATTTTTTTGCCCATGTCTACATGGCAGTCACCTTCACCCCGCTACCTCGTGCCCACGTCTGCCCAGGACTGCCCACCTGAAGCTGGTCAGCGGCGTCGCGGTACTGGCGGTTGGCCGTGAGGGCTTGCAGGCGATCCACAGCAAACACTGCACAGGGGGGAAAAGGGGGAGGTTGGGGGGGGAAGGGGAGGAGGAGGGGTGACGCCACACCCCTGGAAAGGAGTGGGGTGAGAAACAAGTGAGAGAGCAAGATACAAGTGAGAGCAAGATACAAGTGAGAGCAAGATACAAGTGAGAGAGCAAGATACAAGTGAGAGAGCAAGATACAAGTGAGAGAGCAAGATACAAGTGAGAGAGCAAGATACAAGTGAGAGAGCAAGATACAAGTGAGAGAGCAAGACACAAGTGAGAGAGCAAGATACAAGTGAGAGAGCAAGATACAAGTGAGAGAGCAAGACACAAGTGAGAGAGCAAGATACAAGTGAGAGAGCAAGATACAAGTGAGAGAGCAAGATACAAGTGAGACAGACGAACATCGTAGAAAAATGGGCCTTATGGAATGAGCGACGTCATTCAGCAGGCAGAACCGGCACGCAACCCATCACGCCGTGCCATAAGGGTGGCAGCACCATGCCATCTCCCCAGCGGACCAACTGGCCCTGCCTGGGTGAGGGGCTGACCGAGCATGGCGGGGGGGTGAGGGGCTGACCGAGCATGGCGGGGTGAGGGGCTGACCGAGCATGGCGGGGTGAGGGGCTGACCAAGCATGGCGGGGTGAGGGGCTGACCGAGCATGGCGGGGTGAGGGGCTGACCAAGCATGGCGGGGGGGTGAGGGGCTGACCGAGCATGGCGGGGTGAGGGGCTGACCAAGCATGGCGGGGGGGTGAGGGGCTGACCGAGCATGGCGAGGCGGTTGAGCGCGGTGATGGTGGCGGTGATGTGCTTCTTGGCGTAGTCAAGCTTCTTGATGTCGCGGCAGATCTCCTGAACCATCACCTCGCTCTGCTCCGCCTTCGCCTTGATCGCCCGCATCTTCAACGACAGCTCCTGCCCCACACACACACGGCATGAGTGGCAGGAGAGGGTGGAGGGGTCAGGGGGGACACACGGGGGAGAGTCAAGACAAGTGAGACAGGGGGGGTGAGAGGAGAGGATCTATCAAGAGAGTAACGTGAGAGGCAAGAAGAATGGAGAGAGCATGGTAACGTGCCCCCCCCGCACCCCACCCCATGCCATCCCATGCCATCCCATGCCATCCCATGCCATCCCATGCCATCCCATGCCACCCCATGCCATCCCATGCCATCCCATGCCACCCCATGCCATCCCATGCCATCCCATGCCATCCCATGCCACCCCATGCCATCCCATGCCATCCCATGCCACCCCATGCCATCCCACGTGCTCGAGCCCATCCCACGTGCTCGAGCCCATCCCACGTGCTCGAGCCCATCCCACGTGCTCGAGCCCATCCATCGGTGCGGTCACCTCACCTCTATGGCTCGCATGGAGGCTGCCAGATCATCCTTGGCTTGAGACCCTGACGTGCTCTGCCATGCACACATGTGACATGCCATGACGTGCCATGAACGTATGTGCCGTGCCATGCCATACCACACCATGTCATGGAGACCCATGTCATATTGTGCCACACAACATGCACGACAGTGCAGCGATGTAAGTTGGAAGAGCATGTGGCACGATGGTGCCATGCCATGCGTGTACGTGGAAAACATGTGGATGGCATGCAGCCAAATGTTCGACCTGCTGCTTCAATGTGTCATCTCTTCACCAAATTGCCACGTGCTGCCCCAATAATTCCCTCGTCGCCCAAATGTTTCACCTGCTGCCCAAATGTTCCACCTGCTGCCCAATGCTTCACCTGCTACCCAATGTTTCCCCTGCTGCCCGGTGTGTCACCTGCTGCCGAATAGCCATGAGTATCTCAGCGTCCACCCGTCGGATTCGATTCCGCAGCTTCTGAATGAGCGGGTCGACGGCCGCCAGCGAGCCCTCTGGCGGGAGCGATGGAGGCAAACGCAGGGAGGGGAGGGAGAGCGAGGGGACGCGGTTGGGGACAAAGGGAGGACACGCATGTTGTGCGTTCCTCCACCATGCACTGCGCGCCGCTGCGCACCTGCTGGCTCTGCCTGAGCAAGGTGAAGCGATTAGGAGAAAGACCGATGGCCTTAATAACGAAGTCCGGTATAGCGAGGTTGTAGCAGCGGCGCACGGCGGACATTCCATGAACGCGGGCGGCTGGGCTCGCTGGAATCAACCGTCGTCTCGACTTGCTCTAAGTGCGAGCCCGGTCGGATCGGTTCAGTGACGTTGGGTGAGGCAGAGCGCGCGGCGGGGGGGGCACCGTTGGGGAAGATGTGGTTGATGAAGTCGACGGTGTTGAAGCCCGGCATGTCCAGCGACGCCGGCAGCCGCGCCGCCGGCAGCGCCGCGCCGTCCGCCTGCGACTGGCTCTGCGGGTCGGCCGCCATGGCCGCGAGCGACAGGGACTGCGATAGTCAGCTTCGGGCGGAGTGGTGTCACGAAAGCGAAGTGCTCGAGGGGAACGATGTGCGATTTGCCCTGCCGTGAAGCGAGATGCGGAGCATGCCTAACTCGAGAAGAAACAACAGACAAGAGGGAAACAATAGCCTTCAAATTCACAGGCTGTTACCAAGCAGTAGTTACGCATTCTGCAATTTATTATGAATAATAATCTAGAGTGCGCGGAATAATAAATGACGAGTACAAGAATGGGAGCCTAGCATTATATAGCGAGAATTCTAGCTAGGCGACGAGCCCGGAGGGCTAGGTTGGGCACAGGTGCGGTCGAAAAGGCCGGAGGCGGCACGAGCCAGCCTTGGGGTCGCCTCGGAAACGGACCGAGCCTGGTCTTCCAAGAGTTCGGGTGTACGCAATTGCAGTACAATCAGGTAAGGAAGGTGGTCAATATCGGGAACAGGGCTGAATATTAAACTGTAGTGCACGTGCGCAAATTTGTTTCGAGCATGACAAGTCTTGTAGAGTCCTAATTCGGCGGAAAACTTTTCTCGTAAATACATTTGTTGGAAAAAAAAAAAACAAAAAACAAAAAAAAACAACCACCAGACTTCTAGTAGACTTGTTGTATTGAAATTGATACAAAATTAAATGCGGTTATGAGAATACCTTGACGCGCTTTTAAACATATTCATTTCCCAAATATAAGCCTCCGTAGCTATCTATATATGTTATTGTTTTGGGAAAGTATACCGGCACTCAGTATTAGGGGCCTCGATAACATGTACGGTCAATGACACGATATAAATGTTAAAGTAGCTCTAGGCTAGGATACTAGGCAGGAACAAGGCCGCCATGAATGTGGCGGCGGGGTTTAGCTAGGAGCTGGACGAGAGTGTCGAGAGAAAAGGGGGTTGGATTAGGAAGAGAGGGGAGTACAAGGAGGGGTTTGTACCCCCTACAGAAAGGTTCAGTAACAACCTACCAAGCCTATATTAAATTATAACTTATATAATTTGAACACACACCCTAGGCTTGGTAGTGTCAAGCCCACTCACACCCCCACACCCACACCCACACCCACACCCCCTAGCCCAGCACCCCCATTCCCAGCAGGAGACACAACGACTCCAGAAGCGGGCAGCTCCCACTGCCCGTGGGATGGCTATGGCGGCAGCAGCGACATTGACGACAGCGGCGCCGGTGGCGGCGTGCGGCGGCGCCCGGCCCGCGGCAACAGCAACGGCAGCGGCGGCTTGGACGTCAGCGGCTGGTGCAGCGGCCCCCGCCCTCTCGGCGGCATGTCCAGTCACCTCGGCAGTGGGGAGGGCCTGCGGGAGGCAGTCGTTGGCTGCAGCAAGGAAGGGGGGGGAAGCAGGGGAAGGAGGGGGGAAGGGGGGGGCGGGGGAGAGGGGCGCGGGGCGTAGTCCAGCATCACGCCGGCGGCTGCAGAGCGGGCGGCAGGTCCGGCGGCACCATTGACGATGTGCGGCCGGCTGTCGCCCGATGACGCCGCCACGGCAGCCAAAAGACGCCGCCACAGCGCGACGTCGATGCCGCGGCGGCGAGGCGGAGGTGCGACTGTAGCTCGACTAAGCCGCCGCGGCATCTCAGAGAAGTCGCCACGGCGGCACGGAAAGGCAAGGCCGCCACGGCGGCAGGAAAACGAAAGGCCGCCATCAGCGGCACGGTACGAAGTGAAACGTAAGACAAGGACGAGGCGGAAGCGTGGAAGGCAGGACCGGAAACAGCCTGCTCTGATACCATGTTAAAGTAGCTCTAGGCTAGGATACTAGGCAGGAACAAGGCCGCCATGAATGTGGCGGCGGGGTTTAGCTAGGAGCTGGACGAGAGTGTCGAGAGAAAAGGGGGTTGGATTAGGAAGAGAGGGGAGTACAAGGAGGGGTTTGTACCCCCTACAGAAAGGTTTAGTAACAACCTACCAAGCCTATATTAAATTATAACTTATATAATTTGAACAATAAACAATCAGAATTAGCGAGTTTGTAACATGTTTAATCAGTCGGGTTCCATCGTTAGTCAGAAATTGCTGGAAAAAAGTTCCACGAATGGTCAGTAGAAGTAACCCTCCCGGCCGTCGAGGAACGTTTTCCCGCTCGCGCCAGCCCAATTTCGTCATCATTGTGGCTGGCGCGATATTTTTCCCGAGCTCCAGGCGCAGTTCGAATGAAAAAACGCAAAAGACCCAAATTAAAATTCATTTGAAATTTGTCCGTCGAGAAAAAAAAAAAAAAAAAAAAACGATCTTGTTTCGAAGCACATACTCTCAAAATTAGGACACTAGCTTAGTTAGGAAGCTAGGAGACTAAGAGGCCGCCATGGAATGGCGGGAAAAAAGTAGATCTAGGAACGTGAGGACGAAAGTGTCGAGAGAGAAGAGTTTCGCTTAGGAAGAGAGAGTGGTACAAAGAGGGGATTGTACCCTTTACAGAAAGGTTCAGTAACAACTATCAAGCCTATCAATTATATATTATTTATATAATCTTAACACACCCCCAAGGCTTGATAGTCACACACCCACCCAACACCCACACACCCCCTAATCACGTACACCCTAATGCTCGTGAGCAGCCGGGTATCTAACCCTTGTGCTAGGCGATGACACCCCCGGACGAGAGGCAGCTGGCGGCGTCTGGGCGGCTTCAATGACGACAGCGGCGGAGCACGTGCTCAAGGCGGCTGCGTCGATGAAGACAGGCGGCGACTGCGGCGGCTGAGGGCTCTCGGCGGTGTGGCACAACCCGGCGACGACAGAGCAGAAGACAGCAACTGCGGCAGGAGCAGAAGGAGACGCAGGGGAGGGAGAGGTGGTGGGCCTGCTGTGGTGGGGCTGCAGGACTTCAGTGCGGCGCCATAGGCGCGGCACTTACTGGCGGGCGGACGCGCTGCATGTCCAGCAGCTGCGGAGGTGAAACTCGGCGGCTGCAGCTCGACGACACCGCCGCGGCACCAGAATGACGCCGCAGCAGCATGGCGTCGGAGCCGCAACTGCTCGTCGAAGTTGGGACGGCAGCATCAAGTGGCCGCCGCGACATCTTGATGCCACGGCGGCAAGCAGGCAGAAAGCCGCGACGGCGGCGAACGGAGCAGGAGTGCGCAGCGGAAACGCAGGGAGCAGGCCCAGTAACGACTGGCTCTGATACCATCTCAAAATTAGGACACTAGCTTTGTTAGGAAGCTAGGAGCCTAGGAGGCCGCCATGGAATGGCGGGTAGAAAGTAGATCTAGGAACGTGAGGAGGAAAGTGTCGAGAGAGAAGAGTTTCGATTAGGAAGAGAGAGTGGTACAAGGAGGGGATTGTACCCTCTACAGAAAGGTTCAGTAACAACTATCAAGCCTATCAATTATATATTACTTATATAATCTTGACACATACTTTCCTCACAGAGGGTAGCGCATCGCGCGATGTTTAAAAATGACGGCTTTGTCTCTACCGCATTTACAGCCCCAAAGAAAAATCAAGCCATCAACTTGTCATTCCCGAATCGCCTGAAAACTATAACATGTATAGATAGCTACGGAGGTTTATTTTTGCGAAATGAATATGTTTTAAAGCACGTCAAGGTACTCTCAGAACCGCATATAATTTTGTATTAATTTCAATACAACAAATCTATTAGAGTTTTTCCATCTTAAGTCTGGCGGTTATCTTTTGATTTTTCCAACAAATGTATTTACCGGAAAAAAATTCTGCCGAATCACGACTCTACAAGACTTGTCATGCTCGAAACAAATTAGCGCACGCACAATATTGTTTAATATTCAAGCCCCATTGGCTTAGCACCGATCCCGGATAGATTTGCCCTTTCGTATCAAATGTTTTCGTTTTTTTTTTTTTTTTTTTTTTTTCGTTTGTTAATGTTTCAAAAATGTCGCACCCGATGTGCGGCCCGCTGTGGCCCAATTTGCTTATGTGATATAAATGCTCAAGGTCTCAATTTTGGATTTTTGTGTGTGCGAAGTCTAACGATTTTTTATTTGGGAATACTTTACGTAGTTCTCTCGAACTGCGCTTGGAGCTTGGGAAAAATATCGCGCCAGCCGGAATGATGACGAAATTGGGCTGGCACGAGCGGGAAAACGTTCCTCGACGGCTGGGGGTTATTTGTACTGACCATTCGTGGAACTTTTTCCTGCAGTTTCTAACTAAAGATGGAACCCGACTGATTAAACATGTTACAAACTCACTTATTCTGATTGTTTATATCGTGTGTCTGACCTTACATGTTATCGAGGCCCCTAATACTGAGCGCCGTTATACCTTCCCTATTGTTTTCGGGTGACTCGGGAATGACAAGAAGTTTATGGCTTGACTTTTCTTTGGGGCTGTAAATGCGGTAGTGACAAAGCCGCCATTTTTTATCATCGCGGGATGCGCTAGCCTCTGTAACGAAAGTATGCGCTTCGAAACAAAATCGTTTTTTCGTGTTTCTCGACTGACAAATTTCAAATGAATTTTAATTTGGGCATTTTCCGTTTTTTCGCTCGAACTGCGCCTGGAGCTTGGGAAAAATATCGCGCAGCCATAATGATGACGAAATTGGGCTAGCGCGGGCGGGAAAACGTTCCGAAACGGACTGGGGTTACTTCTACTTACGATTCGTGGAACTTTTTTCCAGCAGTTTCTGACTAACGATGGAACCCGACTGATTAAACATGTTACAAACTCGCTAATTCTGATTGTTTATATCGTGTCACTGACCGTACATGTTATCGAGGCCCCTAATACTGAGCGCCGGTATACTTTCCCGCATGAAAATGTTTTGGCCCCTAGACAGGGAGAGACGAAACAACTATTTTCTAATAGACGCCCCTTTTACGGTCATTCTCCCGTTTGGTCAACTGAAAGTCTATCAAAATTTGACGGCCTCGGTCGATTGCGATCGTTTCGACATGTTTCGACCGTTAGATGGTTTCTAAAGACTGACGTCCAAGATCTCCCAACCGGCGCTGCAAGGGCGCGAATTTTCTCCCACCGCTCTATTCGCCCAGCTTGCCCTCTCTCCCTATGGGTAGTTTTGATCCCCCCCTCCCCCTCCATTTTCGATCCCCCCCCCCCCTCTGTTTTGCTTCCCCCCTCCCATCAATTTCGATCTCCCCCTTTCCCCTCCATTTCGCTTGCCTTCTCCCAGTGCCCAGCTCACCCTCATATCTATTATAGGTAGTTCTGTTTCTGACTTAGCCAAAATTTTGGGCTGTTTGGGTCGGGGTGTTAGGGTGACTATGTCTGGTAACCCCGCTTAGCCTAATTTTTCGATATTTTGTGGGGTGTGTGGGGGATGTCTCTAGCGTTCGGGGACTTAGCCAAAATCTTTGATGGGTTGTGGGGTGTGGAGGGGGGTGTCTCTAGCGTTTGGGGACTTGGCCGAAATTTTCGATGGGTTGTGGGGTGTGTGGGGAATGTCTCTAGCGTTCGGGGACTTCGTCGAAATTTTATGGGTCGCTGTTTGGTAGAAGGTACATCTGGTTCAGGGTCTGTACGCGCTGTGCTATGGAAACTCAGTAATGGGTTAGCAACAAGTCTGAAATGTTCAGGATCCCTAAATTCGTACTCTGAAGTGATCAGGATTGGGGAAATGGGTAATCTGATAATTCAGGTTTGGCCAACATGCGGGTCTGAAATTTCAGACTAATCAGACTTATTAGTCTGATAACGTTAGCCCTGATCGGGAACGCCTTTTCGGGTCAAATAAGATCTGAGCACTGAGTGTTCCTGAAGCGAGTTGGAAGTGACCCACGCGTCATCTTCGCTGGTACGGTCGGCCCAGCGGACAAGAAAATCCACATGGCGGCCTGTTGTGTCGAGGCGGACGCGATGACTCAAAAGCTTGAACGGCTCAAGGGTCGGTTTGGCCATCGGGCGGACAGTCAGGATGGCCGTCGGGCGAGCGAGTGCGGGACGTGTTGGCAACGTAGGGACGAAGGAGGCTGACGTGCAAGGCGTCGTGAATGCGCCACTCGTTCGGTAGTAATAATTTTGCCGTAACAAGTGTCACCATCTTGAGGATGCGGAAAGGCCCACCGAATCTTGGGCGGAGTTTGGATGGCAGGGGCATGCGGAGGTTCTTTGTGTCGAGAAGGACTAGTTGCCCATCGGTCATCGTAATATTTCGGCGATGAAGGTCGGTGTAGCGTCGAGCCGTAGTGTTGGACTTAAATACGAGCGCTTTTTCCCGGGCGGTCTGGAGGTCGTTAACAAATTGCTGGGACCGGGGCACTGGGTTGTCGATGTTGATCGTTGTGGGGATGGTGGGATCCACCCTGTAGTTGAGGAAAGTGATTAGTTGTTGCGGATGGGGCGTTGTTGTAGGAAAATTCCAGCATGGGTAGGAATTCTTGCCATCGGGCTGGGTCGGGGCAGTTGGTGCGTATCAGCTGCTCCATGGTCTGATTGGTGCGCTCTGTCTGCCCGTCGGTTTGTGGGTGGTAGGCAGACGAGAACTGCGAGCGGGTGCCGTACTGTTCCAATGTCTCTTGCCATAACTTGGACGTAAATTTGGGATCGCGGTCGCTGATGATCGCCGATGGGAGGCCGTGCAGACGAACAACTGTGGAGATGAAGAATTTGGCGGCTTCTTCGGCTGTGATGGTCATGCGACAGGGTGCAAAATGCGCCATTTTCGTCCAGCGATTGACGACGACGAGGATGGTGTCATTGCCACTTGCGCCGGCTGGAAGTTGTTATAGTCACAATAGGCTCAGATGTGCCTATAATGAGAGATAGAGAGCACTGTCGGATTTCCGTCAGACGGCTTCAAATATTGATAACGATCTACTGGCTAACTCAAACGGTGATATGTAAGTTGGATCTGGAGCGCGTGGCTGTCGTCTATCAGCAGCAAGTTGAATCATAAAATTCCATGAAGATGTGACGACGCTATGGCGGTTTGACTGGCAGGAGGTAAAGCAGCCACTATAGTCTTGGAAGTACAAACTTAGCAAGAAGAATTCGAGAGGGAGATGGTTCCCAGCCTCTACATACCCCAAGAGCCGAGGTCCTGGTTGGTGGTACACCACCACAGAGTCCCCAACCACGAAGAGTCTCGAAACCAACCCTCCAAGGGGCTACACCAAGTGAAATGTAACACTACACGAAGTAGCGTTACTATTTTCACAATTTAATATTTATCCGCGTCCCTTGGGCTTGAAATCTTGAGCTCTTGGTCTTGGATCTGCAAGATAAATTCTTCTTGAGTTGATGGGGGCTTGCTGCACACACCTGCGACGCGATGGACACTTCACACTCGACAAAATAGAAAAAACACATGCGACACACAAACGACGACTTGACATGCGAGTTGTAAAAACTCGCTAATGTCTTGACTTACACAAACCACATTGTGATACACTATTCAAACACACACACAAGCACTGGATAGCAATGACGTAGACTCACAATTCATTCCATGCCATGCATGCACACACACAAACAAGGACGACAAGCCGAGTGCAAGCCATAGGGTTGCACCAACAGAAGTCCCATGACGAAGTCCATCGTCATGTGTTGCAATGACTTCTGGGGTGGCTCGAGCGGTTGCAGCAGTTCAGCTGGCCGCTTGACCTCCTTCATGCGCTGGCAGGCCGGGCACGCCAAAACGTATCTCTGCACATCAGACGCCGAATCTGGCCAATAATAAAAATGGTGAAGTAATTTCTGGGTTTTGAGTCATGGACTTCCTAAATCAGTAATTCGCGAAGGAGACGGTAAGCGGAAACCCAGATACAGTTAGTGCTGGCTTTTAGGAAATAAATTCCCTTAGCTGTGGTGGCTTGTTCGTGGAGGTTGCGGGTGAAAAAATGGTCATTGTTGTAGCTGTGGGTAAATAGTCCGGTGAGCAGTGGGTTGGATTGTGCAATGATGAGGGAGGCGAGATGGGCGGTCGGTCGTGTCAGTGCGTCGGCAAGGTTATTCGGCCCACGTTTGAACGTAATAGTGTAGTGGAAGTTGCTCTTGAGGAAATCCAGCTAGCGAATTTGTCCGTGGGTTGAGGTTCGGTTGCGTGTGGAGGTACTATAGGGATTTGTGGTCTGTCCGTACTGTCACGTCGGCTCCTGTCAAGTAGCAGCGCCACATTTTGAACGCGTGTACAATGGCGAGCATTTATTTGTCGTGGACGGGATAGTTGCGCTCGGCTGCCTGCAACTTCCTGGACTCGTATATGATTGGTTGGAGGCCGTCACCGAAATCCTGGAACAGTACCGCGCCGATGGCGAAATCGCTAGCGTACGTCAAGGCTTCGAACGGTCGAGATGGATCAGCGATTCGGAGGACCGAGGGTGACATCAGAAAATTTCTGAGTTTGTCAAAAACAGCTTGCTGTCTCTCCCCCCACTCAAAAGAAGTTCCCTTCCGCAGCAAGTCAGTTAAAGGTCCGGTTATCCCTGCCATATTTTGGGGATAAATCGCCGGACGTAATTAACGAACCCGAGAAAACTATGCAGCTATTGTAAATTTGTGGGTGGCTTCCATTCACGGATGGTGGTGATCTTCTTCAGGTCGATTTTAATGCCTTCCGCTCCAACAACGTGTCCCAACAATTCCAGTTTGGATTTTAGGAACTCGTACTTAGAGCCCTTGGTGATGAGTCGATTCTGCTACAGCCGTTGAAAAACCCGGTCGAGGTCCTGGAGGTGTTGTTATTGTGTCTTGCTAAAGACCAAGATGTCATCGAGATATACGATGACGCACTTGTCGAGTAAATCTCTGAACACGCCATTCATGGTCAATTGGAATGTAGAGGGCACATTCGTAAGGCCAAAAGGCATCACCGTGTACTCGTAGCTGCCGTAACAGGTTCGGAACGCTGTCTTGTGGCAGTCGTCAGCGAAAACTCGGATTTGATGGTAACTGCCGCGCAGGTCAATCTTGCTGAAGAAGCAAGCCCCGCGAAGTTGGTCGAGGAGATCATTCGCGCGTGGGATTGGGTAGCGAGATTTTATGGTTCGTCGATTCAGCGCCCGGTAATCAATGCACATTCGTAGCCCTCCGTCTTTTTTTGGCGTGAACAGAATGGGCGCTGCGATCGGAGACGTGCTGGGTCGAATGAGCCTCTTGTCCAGTAGGTAGTCCAGCTGGCTTCGCACTCCGTGAGTTCAGGCTGAGTCAGCCGCCACTGTGTCCTGACAGTTGGCTGCGCGCCAGGTTCCAGGTCAGTTTGATGGTCCTAGGGGCGCTCAGGTGTCAATCCGGCTGGCAGGTCATTCGGAAAAATATCCGGGTACTGTCGAATCAGCACAGCAAGCTCGGCAGGGACACTGGCACAAAGTTTGTCGATGTCCTTCAGCGTGTCGTCAACCATCGCTTCGTGCAGATGGACGGCGTACAAATCAGCTCCCCGTTTAACCGCTCGCTGGAGGGTGAGGGCGTTGCCACGTGCCGACACCGGATCCCATCCACGCCAGCATGGTAGTACGCTCCACCCATTCGCACAGTGCACGCTGCATTCGCCATTTGTCCAGTCGATCCTCGAGTTGTATTTTCGCAGCCAATCGCGTCCGAGAAGGATGTCGTAGCCGTCCAGCGTCGTCGCCAGCATGGGCATGCTGAATCCGAAATCGTCACCACACTTCATCCGCACCATTCGCGCTCGTTCCCGAATTGCAATTGGCGTCCTGTCCACCAGTCACGCGTCGATTTCGGGGAGACACTTCTCCAATGTCAGTTGCAACTGCTTCGCTGTGGTCACGTGGATCAGGCTATGACTAGCCCCGCCATCCACAAATAACTATATTTTTTTTCCATTCACTTTGCCTTCGACCAGTACAGGGTGATCTTCGGGTTTGCTCCCGTTATTTGTCCGAGTGCGATCGATAGCATGTATCAATACCACAACTTGGTGGGAACGCTGAAGTTCGGGCGACAAAGCCTCGTCAGTAGGGGGCCCGTGTGTTACTGACTTTTCCCATTTCCCGGCTTCTCCTTGTCGTTCTTCATCTTGGGCGCCGGCTTTTCCCATTTCCCATTTCCCGGCTTCTTGGGCGCCGTCGGGCAGTACTTAGCTCAGTGACCTGGCTTGTCACATCTATAGCATAGCCCGTGAAATACTTCATTGGGCACAGACACGCCATTGATCGTGGGGCGGGGAGAATATCCACGAAAACGACCAACATCCCTGTTGTTCTTTTCGCCCACTGCTGCAGTGCATCAGCTGCTGACGCCAGTTGGACAGCCTCATCGAACGTCTTGGGCTGGGATAGTTGCAACTAATACTGAATGTCGAAATGCAGCCCGCTGATGTATTTATCCCGCCTTTCTGCTTTGCTGAGGTCGTCCACAAAGTCCGCAAGTGCCAAGAACGACGCAGTGTAATCTTGAATAGTAGTCATCTGCCTCCAGCTGCGCAGCTTTATGCGAGCGTCGTCTGAGGCGGATAAGTGCTCAGAACGAGCTCGCAGAGCTGTGCCCCACTATTTCCAAATGCAAATCGTGGTCGTACCGAATATCGTTTCTGCCTGTTGGTTTGAAAAATCAAAAGTCCAGTCCTTCGTCTGCGTCATGCCTGCCGGAGTCCCAATCACCAACTGTCGTCGCCACCAATCCAACGCTGGTCCTCGGAGCAGAGATATGGCATAATTGATGCGTGTGTCGTCTGTATGCACACTTGCAGCCGTAAAGAATAGCTCCATGCTGAACAACCACCCTCGCGCCGTCGTCGCCTTGTCCGAAGGGTTGAACGGGGGCGGCGTAGTGGGCTGGAGCTTAATCCTCATCACAGTCACAGTGCGCGCGTCGTCCTGCTCCAACTCCCGTGCGAGCTCGTCAAGGATGGTTTCGCTCGCCTCGTTGTTGGCTTCTGGTTTGACATCATTCTCTGCGACTCCAGGCGACT
Organism: Closterium sp. NIES-67; assembly: GCA_027943415.1. Classification (NCBI taxonomy): domain Eukaryota; kingdom Viridiplantae; phylum Streptophyta; class Zygnematophyceae; order Desmidiales; family Closteriaceae; genus Closterium; species Closterium sp. NIES-67. Next base: position 394,885 of record BQMB01000124.1, on the reverse strand, counting down.
CCTAACGCACTTCACCAAGCGTTGGGCGAAGCTTGGTGTTCTCCGTCCGAATTCTCACGACTTCACTGTTCAAACTCGCCATCTGGGCTTGCATTGCCTGCATCTGAGCCATGGCCTCATTTAGCTGGGCCTGAGTCATGATGCGAATGCTACGCCTTTTGGGCAGGGGAAAGGCCGTGGTAAGAAACCGCAGGGGACGCAAACGCTATCGTAGTTGTGTGAGCTAATAACTCTAGCTCATGAACAGCCGCTTTGCAGCCCCGCAGGGTTAACCAGGAAAGTATATGCGCTCACGCAGGGTTAACCCTGCGGGGTTAACCCTGGTTTCAATTCCTTACTGAGTCATACGTCAGGGTTGCAGGGTTAACCCTGGTTAACCCGCTGGAAAGTATATGCGCAGGGTTCGGGTGAATGCACTCACGAACAGCCGCTTTCCATGCCTTGGAATGAACTTCCCTGGGAAAGCGGGGTGAACCAGGAAAGTACCTCTGATACCAGGTGTTATGAATAATAACGGAGAGTGCGCGGAATAGCGAACGGGAGCCTAGCATCATATAGCAAGAATTCTAGCTAGGCGACGAGCTTGGAGGGCTAGGTTGGGCACAGGCACAGTCGAAAGGGCAGGAGGCGGCGCGAGCCAGCCTCGGGGTCGCGTCGGAAACGGAACGAGCTTGGTCTTCCGAGAGTTCGGGTGTACACGATTGCAGTACAACCCAGTTAGGAATAAACTTCCTTATACAATTCATAAGGAATTTCAATTCCTTACTGAGTCGTACGTCCGCACATACACCCGAACTCCTCGACTCGTCACGTTCGGCCTCAATTGTCGGCCCAACCCTTACTGAGTCGTACGTCCCTCAAGTCTCAACTGTTGCCACATTGCCGAACCTACCCACGTTCCGAGGTTATTGCCGTAGCACACCAACCCCTATATAACCTCGTGCCTTCATTGCAATAGCGACCTTGTATTCTCACGTTATATTTTAGTGACACTTCCTATACCATAACAGGTGGTATCAGAGCTCGACCTTTCTCGGAACCTTCCGTTTCTCAGGCTACTTAGTTAAGTGTGGTCAAAGGGGATTAGCACGGCTGCACAGAAGTTGTCTTGGGTCGTAAATATTTTTACGCCAACAACTACAGCGTGTGCACTAGCTTCTGCCCCGTCCTGACCGCCATGGCTCCGGTATATTCGACAGTTGAGGGATAGTCCACATCGACTGCTGTGAACCCTGCCCGGGAAACTGTGGACTTGCAAGCATTAATGGAGCAGTTGAAGAAGTTGACAAGCGTCGTGAACGAACTCCGCGACGAGAACCAATGACTTCTCCAAGCGCAAGAGATGCGTCCAGAGGAGCCGGGCGACGATGCACGAAGCAAGGCGGGTGAGCAGCAACCATCGCCAGTGGATCTGGCACGACTAGCAGCAACAACCCCGCGCTCGACAAGTGGCGGCGTAAGATATAAGCAACCCAGCTAATAAAGGCGTGACTGTGCGGCACTGGATATTCGCCATGAATATCTATTTTAACGCGGCGGGCATCAGGGACGATCAGCCACACGTTAACACTGTTGCAAGGGGCCGCCCTATAGTGGTGGAAGTTCATCGTCGAATCAGCAGCAACTCGCACAGAAGGACAGCATGAGTGGTCCGAAGAATTCGGCGACGAAGACAGGGCAGACTTGTTGTTCGGAGCGACCCATCTTCGCACGTGGGCAACGTGGTGCGCAGAGCTTTGCAAGCGGTTTGAGCATGCACCTGATTTAGACAAGACACGCGAAACTCTACGCATGTGGAAGCAGTTGGGATCTGTTTCCGAGTGCACCGCGTCGTTCCTGATGTTGGTGGACAGATGTGGCTACATGCACGAGTTGGAGAAGGTCGACAAGTACATGGGCAACTGCCTAGAATTCATAGCTATCCAGAATTCTATGGGGAAGAAGCTGGAGGAGCGACCGGGAAATGGGTCGCGTCAATAAGTACCGGGCCCCTTACTGATGGGCAGGCTTCTTCGCCCGAACCACACAGTCCCCACCGGGTCGTGATCGCGATTGCTGCAATCGACCAGACCCAGACAAATAAGGGGAACGAAACTGCTGATCACCCTGTGTTGCTGGAGGGTAAAGTCAACGGGGTGTTTTTTAATATGTTCGCTAATGGAGGCAAAGTCACAGTCTCATACACCTAGACAGGGCTAAAAAATTGGGTATACTCTTACACAAAGTGTCTACCTGAAATCGATGCCCGACTGGTGGATGGAACACCGGTGGCAATAGGGGAACGAGTGGGGAGCATGTAAAATTTTGGATGGGACTACTGGCGACTACTCTCGACAGGTGCGACATGCTGCTGGGACTTGATTGGTTGCGAAGGTACAATGCGAAGATCGACTGGATGACGGGCGGCTGCAGCATCAAGATCGATGGGATTTCCCGCGAGCTGCCCAAGTGGACATGGGCTCGAATGCGAAGCACCCAGGTCCATGGAATAACCTTCAAGCAAGCACTCAGGGATGGAACTGCAGCGTACGCCATTGATCTTCGCGAGTTAACATTGAAGGTCGAGAACAAAGATATCAAGAAGCTGTGCAAGACCGTCCCTCCAATTTAGCAGACCTGATTCGGAAATACCCTGAGATTTTCCCGGATGATCTGCCAGCTAGACTCCCGCCAAACCGACCTGAGGACCACCAAATCGAGCTGGAACCACGCGCCTAACCGACGGTACAGCGCCAATTTCGGCTCAACCAACCGGAACTGGAAGCTTTACAGCAGCAGCTGGATTATCTTATGGAGAAAGGTTTTATCTGGCCCGGCACGTCACCATACGCCGCCTCGATACTGTTCACGCCGAAGGAGGATGGAGGATTCAGAATATGCATTGACTACCGAGTGTTAGAAATAGACTGCAAATACCACTTTTGTATTTGTACTTTTATATCCTAGTTTAGGTTGTGAATGTTCTAGTGGGTTGGGGTCTACTCACAAATCCCAACCTCACCCAATTGTGATCCCCCCAATCTCCAATTACCCAATTGGAGATTTCGGAGATCCCAATGGGGATTCCCTCCAATTCCCCCTTCATCCATTCTCTCTCACCTTGCCATGTACTTATAGAGCCTTGGGCTCCTTACCTAATCAATCATTTCAACTCTATTTCTTACATGGTATCAGAGCGACCTATCCGCACACGCGGATCAAGGTCCTAATCTCAACGTGCCCGCGCTACGCGCAGTTCATCGTCGCGACATTCGTTTCGAGTTGTCGGAATTTCGACGTGCTCCACTCTGCAGTCGCGCCTCTCATCGTCGACCGCCTTCGCGCTCAACCTCGTTGAATTTCTCATCTCTGAAGCTTTCACGCTTCTCATCGTCAATTTCCTCCTCGGTTCTCCTTGGTCGAATCTCAATTTCGACCATCTCTTAAAACTCGTTCTCGAGTTTCCCCTCAGACCCCGCCAGAATAGGCGAACTCCCCTCGCGAAATCGCCTCCACGAACGTCTCGCGTCAAATCAAGAGCCGGTACACAGGTCGAAGCGGAGCGGAGCTGGTTGCGGAGCTGGTTGCGGAGCTGTTTGCGGAGCTGTGTAGCTGCGGGACAGGGCCTGGGGGTGTGTGGGGGGGTGTGTGGGTCCGGGGTTAGACATAGGCTCAGATTCAGTTTCAAGTCGGCGTTTTAACGAATTTTCGCCAACGCCATTTCCTACTTAGCGGCATTTCGATACAGCCGTCAGAGTGATTTTCAGCAATTCTCGTCGACCAATTTCCAGAAATGCCGCGCTGCACACCAACAATGGCTTACTCAACCACTTCACTCGCCAACCCGATCCCGCTCCTTCGTCTCGAGCCGGACGGCACATGCTCCAACTACAAGGCTTGGCGCTATGGTGTCGACAAGCACCTCCTCAGTCGCGAGGTGAAGGGGCTCGAGCTCACCGACGTCCTTCTCAACATCGGTGACGGCAAAGAGCCTCCTAAACCCGAGAGGTCCGCCGATCCAGCTAATGCCGCCGCCGAAGCAGTTTATGCTGCTGCACTGCTCAAGTACAAGAATTGGGAGAAGGCCGATGGTGCGGTCATTAGTGTCTTCATGGGCACCACTCCTCCCAAACTCGTCGAAACCTACCACAACTACCCGTCTGCCAACGCCATTTGGCTCTACCTCAAAGATCGCTTCCTAAACAAGACTGCAGTGGGAGTTGCTATACTCATCCCCAGCATGTTCCAAGTGCGGCTCGAGGACTCGCCAGGCATGGCGGACTATGTCACCAAGGTGCAGTCCATTCATGGTGAACTCAAACAGTTGGGGATAGTCTTCCCCAAGCAAGCCCCTGCAACCGCTCTCCTAGTCGGCCTCACTCTGGCATACGAAGTCACACGCAAGATGCTCTTGGGCCTTGCTCCTGCAGACCTCACATTTGCCAAGGTCTTATCCTCGCTCCTTTCTGCCGAAAAGGACAACAGCGCTCAAGCCAAGGCCAATGCAATCCGCGCTCCCGTGCCTCAAGCCTATGGCGCTTCGGCGCCATTCCAGCGCAACTGCTTCCCTCCGTGTCCCTATGTCATCAAGCGCGGCCCTCGTGCCGGCCAGGTGTGTGGTGACACCAACCACGCCCTTGCCTCCTGCTTCAAGAAGAAGGATGACGAGTGGTATGCCGTCAATGGGACCGCCTCCAAGCCGCCAAGCTGGATGGTCAATCGTGCTCCTCGCCAAGTCAATCAAGTCGAAACGCAGGAATCCGTGCAGGCTGCTGTGGCCGCACCTGCTGATGTGCGCCTCAACATGTTGTTCCTTAGCACTACCATGATTAATGAAACGATTTCGCAGTATCTTGGCTCACAAAGCACCTCAGCCACAATAGAGTTCACCCTCGACAGTGGGGCCACTCACACGGTTCTCAAGGAAGAACACTCCTTCAAGCCATACGAGACACCAATCCGTCTACTAGGAGCAGACTCCAGTTTCACAACACACGCCAAGGGCTCCTCCACAGTTCCGTGCCCAGATTTTTCTTCGGGCAGTGTAACTGGCATGTGTGTTCCCACACTACGCCACAATCTCGTGGCCCAACACGAGCTCCAACGGGCAGGCATCCCCACGATCTTCCCAGCACACTCGGATCACTGTAACCTCTTCGACCCTAAGTCCAACAAGCTCCTAGCACGCTTCACACTCAACAGTAGCAAGCTCTACACGCTGCGTTCACCTGCACCTCTCGCCGCCCTCTCCCAAGCGCAAGCTGCCAGCACCACCCCGCGCGTCGAGCCCGGCTCACCTGTCTCCTATCGGAGGCGCCCAGTCCCTCCGGTCCCACCGCAGCCGCCTTCGTCTCCGGTCTCTAGTCGCACTCGTTCCAAGGGACCGGCTCCGCCTCTCGCCTGGGGACCAGCCGCCTTCTCCATCCGGTGTTCGGTCACCCCACCTCCTCCTGCCGGGGGTGATGTCCCCTCCATCCGTATTCCCCCCCATGCACTTCTGGAGGACAGGCATGAGGAGCTGTTTGACCTTCACGCGGTCTGCCAATTTCTCTCTCACATCTTCCCGGACATTACTGACTGCCCTTCCCTCAACTTCACCGAGAACCCGACCATTCCGACTCCTCACACAAAAGAGGAAGCTCTCCCGGGGCCTTATTAGAAGGAGTGGAAGGCAGCAATGGATGTGGAGAACGAGGCGTTCATTCGCAACAACAGGTTTGACGATGTTGTTCCCCCTTCCGGTGTCAACATCGTCGGCGGAAAATAGATCTTCCGAGTCAAACAACTCCCAGGCAAAGCTCCACTGTTCAAGGCACGATACGTGGCGAAGGGTTTCACCCAGAAGGAGTATCTCGACTTCTTCGAAACATTCTCGCCCACGGCCAAGCTCCCGACTGTGCGCGCGCTCTTCTTGATATAGCCGCTCGCGGCAACTTCGAGATCAAGTCCATGGATGCCTCCTCTGCCTTTCTCCAAGGCCAGCTCAAGGAGGATGTTCACATGGAACGCCCACCAGGGTTTCCTGGCACATACCCTGCCAACACAGCGTGGAAGCTGAAGCGCCCAGTGTATGGCCTCAAGCAGGCTCCTCGTGAGTGGCACAACAAGGTGAAGGAAGTCCTCCTCGCACTTGACTTCCATTCCTCTGCCTCAGATTCTAGTCTCTTCGTTCGTCACTCCTCCGAGCCCTTCTACATCCTCGTCTACGTCGACGACTTCATTCTAGCCGCCAGAGATCCAGCCGACATGGCAGCTGTCCAGTCTGCTCTCAGCTCCACCCTTCTCATGAAGGATCTTGGTGACCTCAAGAACTACCTGGGGATGGAGATCACTCGTGACCGCTAGGCTTGCACGATCACCCTCTCCCAGGAGTCCTACATCGACAACCTTCTCAAGCGGTTCGACATGGACTCCAGTAACTCTGTCTCTACTCCACTCCCACTACAGCATCAGCTCACGGCCCCTCCAGTTCCTTCTCCTGACGCCTGCAAGGACCCGTACCCTGAGCTAGTCGGTTCACTCATGTATGCCATGATGTGCACTCGACCAGACTTGGCTTACCTGGTTAGTGTCCTCTCTCGGTATGTCTCCCCCGGATGCTACACTGCCTCGCATTGGTCTGCAGCCAAGAGGGTCCTCCGCTATCTACAAGCCACCAAGTCTCACATCCTCACTCTTGGTGGTACCTCTCCAGTCAAGCTCGAGGGATACACAGACTCCTCATGGGCCGATGACCAGACTGACAGACGCTCCTCCCAAGGGTACTACTTCACCCTTGGTAGCGGAGTCATCAGCTAGCACTCCACTCGGTCCTCTGCAGTCTCCCTGTCGTCCTGCGAGGCCGAGCTCTACGCAGGCACAATGGCTGCTCAAGAGGCACGCTGGCTCTCCTTTCTCCTCGCTGAGTTAGGCTACCCCCAGCAGTCACCCACCCTGTGGTGTGACAACCAGAGTGCCATTCACCTCACCAAGAATCCTGTGTTCCACGCTCGCACCAAGCACATCGAACTTCGTCATTTCTTCATCCGAGATCTTGTTCAGAGTGACCAGCTGACGGTACGGTACATCGCCTCAGATTGCAACCTCGCCGACCTCTTTACCAAGGCTCTTGGCAAGGCTGACCACCATCGCCTTCTCCGTTCCATGGGGCTATGTGCTCCTTGACCGGGTTTGCAGTCTATGGGGGTGTGTTAGAAATAGACTGCAAATACCACTTTTGTATTTGTACTTTTATATCCTAGTTTAGGTTGTGAATGTTCTAGTGGGTTGGGGTGTACTCACAAATCCCAACCTCACCCAATTGTGATCCCCCCAATCTCCAATTACCCAATTGGAGATTCCGGAGATCCCAATGGGGATTCCCTCCAATTCCCCCTTCATCCATTCTCTCTCACCTTGCCATGTACTTATAGAGCCTTGGGCTCCTTACCTAATCAATCATTTCAACTCTATTTCTTACACCGAGCGCTCAACCGGATCACCATCAAATCGCGTTACTGGATCCCGCGAGCTGACGAACTTTTCGACCAACTTCGTGGCGCCAGGGTTTTCTCGAAGATTGATTTGCGATGAGGTTACCATAAGATTCGCGTCGCCGCCGAAGATTGTCACAAGACGGCATTCCAAGTACCTGGTGATGCCTTTTGGCCTCACGAACGCGCCCTTGACCTTCCAGATGACCATGAGTGGAATTTTCAAGGAAATCTTGGACAAATGCGTTATCATCTACCTCGATGATATATTAATCTACAGCCGCATCAGGGAGCAGCACTTAACAGATCTTGATGCAGTCTTCACGCTGCTGCACAAGAACCGACTCATCACCAGAGGGTCTGAGTGCAACTTTCTTAAGCAGCAGTTGGAATTTTTGGGCCACATCGTCTCTACCGAAGTAGTGAAAATCGACCCCCAAAAAATCAAGACCATATTGGAATGGAAGCCACCACGCAACGTCAAGGAGCTGCAAAGTTTTTTGGTCTTCGTCGATTTCTTCCGCCGTTTTATCCCCAATATGTTGGTGCATATTCTTTTGCACGTCATCCTGTCGTCTGTTCGCATCATTTTGTTTGCATGTGTTTTGTGTGCTACGTTGTTTGTATGGTTTGTTGGGTTTGCATGTCTTTGCATGTTCATCTTGTGCTTGTGCAGATATGCTTGGATTTTGCATGACATCGAGCACATTCCAACGAGCCAAGAATTGTTGGAATCGGAGCACATATGAAGAAGTTACGAAGAAATGTTTGATGGATTTGTTACAACTCATTGGAAGTCCTTGTCAGCTGCTACACCAAAGTTGGAGAGCCCTATAACGAGGAGGGACCAGCATGTGTGGGACTTTTGTCCCCACCTTGCAGCTGCAGCATTTGGGGTTTGGAGGCCAACCTGGCACAGTGTGAATTTTGTCTTGCCAGGCTGGCTGAACCTGAGGATGGGGAGTCAAGACTTTGACTCTTGTCATGTTCTTGACCATGGGCCTCCAGGGTCCTTCCCTTTCATCCTTCCCTTCCTACCCCACCTTCCAACTGTGCTTCAATGCCTTTTCTATCATGCCTCTGATCTTGTAAGCTTCAATCATAGTGACTCTGAGGACTGTCAACTTCTCCTAGGGCAGATTACCCCCCTAGCTCACTCGTTAAGCTATGAAATCGAGTGATTTTACTTTCAGTGGAAATCTGACGCTGCCAGCTACATCATATCCGATTTTCAGATCGTTTCACCGATTGGAGTTTTGAATATAGCTATTCGAAGGTCGCGAGTTTTCTGGGCGTCATAACGAAGTGCTGCAGAAATTTCCAAGGAGCCATTGAATCATCTGCTTATAGCCTTCTCTAACCAACACAATATGGCTGGGTTATCTGCCTCGCTAACTGACCGACTCAAAGATCACGATTGTTTTTGGTGGGGAGAGAAGCAGCAAGCTGCCTTTGACCAACTAGAGATCGCCCGCACGTCGCCGCCCGTCCTTCGCATCTCCAATCCTGGCCGTCCATACAAAGTCATCACCGAAGCTAGCGACATTCCCATAAGCGCAGTTCGTCTCGAGCCGGACGGTACATGCTCCAACTAAAAGGCTTGGCGCTATGGTGTCGACAAACACTTCATCAGTCGCGAAGTGAAAGGGCTCGAGTTCACCGACGTTCTTCTCAACATTGGTGACGGCAAAGAGCCTCCTAAACCCGAGAGGTCCGCCGATCCAGCTAATGCCGCCGCCGAAGCAGTTTATGCTGCTGCACTGCTCAAGTACAAGAATTGGGAGAAGGCCGATAGTGCGGTTATTAGTGTCTTCATGGGCACCACTCCTCCCAAACTCGTCGAAACCTACCACAACTACCCGTCTGCCAACGCCATTTGGCTCTACCTCGAAGACCGCTTCCTGAACAAGACTGCAGTGGGAGTTGCTATACTCATCCCCAGCATATTCCAAGTGCGGCTCGAGGACTCGCCAGGCATGGCGGACTATGTCACCAAGGTGCAGTCCATTTATGGTAAACTCAAGCAGTTGGGGATAGTGTTCCCCGAGCAAGCCCCTGCAGCCGCTCTCCTAGTCAGCCTCACTCCAACATACGAAGTCACACGCAAGATGCTCGTGGGCCTTGCTCCTGCGGACCTCACATTTGCCAAGGCCTCATCTGCGCTCCTTTCTGCCGAAAAGAACAACAGTGCTCAAGCCAAGGCCAATGCAATCCGCGCTCCCGTGCCTCAAGCCTATGCCGCTTCGGCGCCATTCCAGCGCAACCGCTTCCCCCCGTGTCCCTACGTCATCAAGCGCGGCCCTCGTACCGGCCAGGTGAGTTGCGGCACCAACCACGCCCTTGCCTCCTGCTTCAAGAAGAAGGATGACGAGTGGTATGCCGTCAATGGGACCGCCTCAAAGCCTCCAAGCTGGATGGTCAATCGTGCCCCTTGCAAGCTCAATCAAGTCGAAGCGCAGGAATCCGTGCAGCCAGCAGTAGCTCCCCCTGCTGATGTGCGCCTCAACATGTTGTTCCCTAGCACTGCCATGATTAATGAGACAATTTCGCAGTGTCCCGGCTCACAAAGCACCTCAGCCACAATAGAGTTCAGCCACAATAGAGTTCACCCTCGACAGTGGGGCCACTCACACGGTTCTCAAGGAAGAACACTCCTTCAAGCCATACGAGACACCAATCCGTCTACTAGGAGCAGACTCCAGATTCACAACACACGCCAAGGGCTCCTCCACAGTTCCGTGCCCAGATTTTTCTTCGGGCAGTGTCACCGGCATGTGTGTTCCCACACTACGCCACAATCTCGTGGCCCAACACGATCTCCAACGGGCAGGCGTCACCACGATGTTCCCAACACACTCGGATCACTGTGACCTCCTTGATCCTAAGTCCAACAAGCTCCTAGCACGCTTCACACTCAACAGCAGCAAGCTCTAGACGATGCGTTCACCTGCACCTCTTGCCGCCCTGTCCCAAGCGCAAGCTGCCAACACCACTCCGTGTTCTTGTCGCAGCTTCGCCAACCCAACCATCCTCTACCACCATCGCTTGGGTCACCCCAACTTCCGTACACTTGCCGACATCGCTTCCAAGAAACTTCTTCTTGGCCTCCCGTCGGCGCTTCCTCCACCAACAGACTCACCTGCACCCACCTGCCTGGACTGCACCAAAAGCAAGCCAGGCAGCAGCCGCACCCTTCCTCCCCATCCGTCGCAGCTGCTCCGCTGGACCTAGTGCACATGGATGTCTGGGGCCCAGCTCCAGTCGCATCCCGTGGCGGTCATCGATACTTTCTTACACTAGTCGATGACCACTCGCGGTATGTTTTCGTGCACCTACTGCACACCAAGGCGGAGGCACCTGATGTCATCATGGCATGGGTGCGCCAGGCTCAAGTCACGTTCGGTACTCCTCTGAAGTGCCTCCATTCTGATGGTGGGGGAGAATTTCGCAATGGCAAACTCGATAACTTCTGCGCGGCCCAAGAGATTCGGCAAACCTTCACGCTCGCCGAAAGCCCGCAGCAGAATGGCATTGCAGAGAGCCGCAACCACACCTTGGTTCAAATCGCTCGCTGCCTCCTTAGTCATGCCAACACACCACGGTCACTCTGGGGATATGCCCTCTTCCATGCGGCTCTTCTCTACAATCTTTATCCGTATCCCTACTGGCCCGACACCACACCTACCACTCTCTAGCTTGGGGCCACGCCCTCCGCCCGCTCTCTACGCGTCGGGGGGTGTACCGCATATGTGTTGCTCAGCCCCCACACGCGCAGGAAGCAAGGTGGCAAGCTTGGTCCCAAAACCCAGACCTGCATGTACCTCGGGCACAACTCCGATTCCCCAGACTACTTATTCCTCAACCCCATCACCAGACAGCCGTGATGTCGACTTCGATGAGACACGCCCCTTTCACTCTGCGACCATGGGCGAGCCTCGTCCACCTCCCCTGACGCTTGTATGGGCAGACTTCGATGCCCCACCTCCGGCCGCTGCCCCTTCTCTGGGGCCTTCTCCGTCTGGCGTTTCTCTGTAAGAAATAGAGCTGAGAATGATTTATTAGGTAAAGAGCCCACGGCTCTATAAGTACGTGACAAGATAAAGGAGAATGGATGAAGGAGGAATCGGAAGGAATCCCCATTGGGATCTCCGGAATCTCCAATTAGGTAATTGGAGATTGGGGGGATTACAATTGGGTGAGGTTTGGATTTTGTGAGTACACCCCAACCCACTAGAACATTCCAAACCTAAACTAGGATATAAAAGTACAAATACAAAAGTAGGATTTGCAATCTATTTCTAACACACCTCCATAGACTGCAAAACCCGGTCAAGGAGCACATAGCCCCATGGAAAGAAGAAGGCAATGGTGGTCAGCCTTGCCAAGAGCCTTGGTAAAGAGGTTGGCGAGGTTGCAATCTGAGGCGATGTACGGTATGTTAGAATATACCATGCTATGCTAGTTGTGTATATTGTGTTTACATCTCTAGTTGGGTGTACACCTGTGTTGGGGTGTTAATCCAACCTAATTGTGGTTGGAGCCCCCAAAGACAAGGACCACAATTGTGGGGGCACCCCAAGTGGGTTGCCTAAGCCACTTGTGGTCCACCATACTTGGACCACCTCCCACTTGTGGTCAACCACATTTGGTAGGATCCTCCCTCCCTTGTGATTGGTCCTAACCCCCCCTTCCCTTCCAACCTTCCCTTCCTAGCTCATCTCTCTCTTCCTATGTAATGCCTTTGCTTGATCAATAAACTCAACATTTCTGTTTCTAACACTATTGATAAAAGGCACAGTTGGAAACCAGAGATCCTTTCTAACGGCATTACTAAAGCACCAACACACGTGGCAAAAGAAAAAGAAAACATGAAAAGAACACAAGTTTAGTTGAGAAAACTCGAGAAAGGGAAATGAGGATTGAAGAAATGACACATGAGATAGAGGTAAAAAATAGGACATGAGAGGTAGATATATATGTATAGAGAGAGAGAGAGAGAGAGAGAGAGAGAGAGAGAGAGAGAGAGAGAGAGAGAGAGAGAGAGAGAGAGAGAGAGAGAGAGAGAGAGAGAGAGAGAGAGAGAGAGAGAGAGAGAGACCCACACACACACCCCTTGTTTTCTCGAAGGTAATGCCGATTTTAGGTGGCACCATTACTAGTATGGAAATGCAGCCAAGGAACAAGAACATCAGCAATATTGACCTTCGAAGATATCAAGGGAAAAATGTTTGATTTTCATAAAAGTTATGCAAAAATCTTACCTTTTGTGGGTTAATGTTAGGTGCGTCAGCCATGCAAGTGAGAACTGGCAATGAGTTCGAGGGCACATGAAAGAGAAAGTCTTGGCAAGAAAATATTTGGTAGGAGAAATGAAGAAATAGGAAGTGTAAGGAAGGAGAGGGAACTACGGAGAATGGAAATACGATTTAACAATCAAGATGCAAGAATCTAGGACATGACCTAGTGGGCTAGACTGCTATGGCTTGCACAAATGAAAAACGACATAGACAACTAGGTCGAAATCGCATGCACGAAAAAATGGATTACTCCACTTATTTGCGATGCATAGGTGTGGTGAGGGGTGTTCGGGGGCGCTGTTACTGTTTCGCTCATTTGGCCAACCCAAAACCAAACCGTTGGATTTGGTTTTGCGCTTCTTGAGACCCTCGCTTCAATAAGCAGAAACTGCACGTTACAACATTAACTGTACATAAAACAATAAAGAGTAGTTGCATATTGAATGGTGTTTGCATTAAGCTAATAGTGCTATATATCAAGAGTAAATAAGAATGGATTATTGCATAAGCCATTCTCATGCACACATTTGAAATGTGACGTACGGTACATGAAAAACGTTTCAAAATCGCATAAGATATCTCCGCAACCCTAAGACGATTTAGTCGACCCTTGTTTTTTCTCTGTTTGTTTCAATTATAGAGCACATTTTGTTTTTTACGCAATCCGCTTCCGAGTCCGTCTGACCTGGCGGTCTGGTAATCGACCATATCAAGGTGACGACTCGTGTTCAATGCTTAGATTCGTCTTTTCTGAGCTTTCATTCTTGGATTGTGGTTTGATTGCTTGATGTTTACTGGCAGATTGAGTTCGAGGTTGTCGGTGCAGCTGAATGCAGCTGTACTATCGTGGTAAATGGCGAGGATTGATTCTCATGAACAACACTTAGTTTTCGAATGGCATTGAATGTTCTAGTCTCAAACGCATTTCTTGTTAATTTAATCAAGACATGCTGTTTTTTTGTTTGTTCCATGTATATATTATTTTCTTTTAAATATATGACGTGCAGCAGTGGCTCAGCGGTCTCCTAAGATATGTGTTTGTTGACAAGGTGAGCACCAAGGTTCGATTTCTGGTCTCTTTTTTTTTTCTTTTTTTTTTTTCTGTTTTCTTCTCTGTTTTCTGCTGTTGTTTGTATGAGTCGAGTGTCATTTAGTTTTTATGTTTACGTTCTGGGCAAACTGTTTCTTTGACTTGTTTCATTGAGCGGTTTGATCTAATTTTTACGCCAACGTTTTGTGCAGACTATTTATTGAGTTCGCTTGATTGAGCGGTCTCCTCGATCGGGTTTTGAGTCAAGGTGATCACCTGGGTTCGTTTCCCCTGTCAACTGATATGCTGTTTTTTCTCTTTTTTCTTGTGTTATATGTTCTGCGTAAATTTCGTTGCGTTTTGTGTTAATTTGTGCAGTGTGCTATTGGAGTTCGGTGGCTCATTGGTCTTCAATCAGGTGTTTTCTAAGGTCAGCGTCAAGGTTCGATTCCCTCGCTCCTAAAGCTTTCGTGTTGCTTTGTTTTCTTTTGTTGTTTGTTCTATGTGAGTCACATTTTATTTCTTTCTTACCTCTAGATTTCGTGTAGGGTGTCTCTCGACTTTGTGTGGCTTAGCCGTTCTCGTTTGTCTGTTTGGCTGCCAAGGTGATCACTCGGGTTCGATATCCATTGTCACCGAACATGTATGGTTTTAGTGTTTAGGTAATATTTGATACCCACTGTCACCCAATTTACGTTTCTTAATTTCTTGTTTCCCCACTTGTGCAGGTGGGATCTTGCGCACTGGTCTTCAGTCTCTACAGCAGCAAGTGCGGTTCTCGCTTTGAAGTAGCGGACTTTGGTTTCTTCAGGTGAGGCGTTGATCGTATCCTCGGGATACCTCCAAGACGGAAGAGCGAATCTGCAAGGGAGAGGTTTAAGAGGGAGGCTGAGAATAAGAAGAGAAAGATTGAGTATTATGCGAAGGGATGGACAGGGATAATGCGAGGCGGAAAGTTACTATTAGGTGGGGTAGGGTGCTTATGAAGGGAGGAGTCATTCATTTTATGAGACATAGGGAGTTTCGAAGTCTGACAGAGGAAGAGCGTGCAAGCTATACTCTTCCAAATGGTGACGAAATTGTGTCGACTCATAGAGACAACATCCCAAACGATGCGCAGAAAGAATCTAATGTGTGTGATAAGTAGGAGTGCTATGATTGTAAAACTGATTTTTTTATATGGATTATTTAGATTGATGTACATGTTTCTTGTTCAACAAGATGTTCGAGCATCAATTACTGAACCTTATTTTTTCTCTCTATTTATTTCTTCTGTTATATTTTCGAAAATCTACATTGAGCAGGTTCATAAAGTGTTCGTCACTGTTGAAGCTCATATCGCAACATATTGAAGAGCGTGGTGGGTGAGGGGAGTGTGCTGAGCCGAGGACCTCTCATTACAATATGAGATCCGATTCTTCTGCCCGGAGTATCTTTACTGGAGTGTCTTTGCTTGGTGAGTTGAGGTGAGAATTTCGATTTCTTCATAAAACTGTGAGTGGCGATGGGGCATGCTTGTATAGATGTTTGGCCATCGCAAACCCTGGCGGTGAATCATCGTGGGGCACTTTGAAAATAGAAATAACAAAACATGTACAAAGCAACTGGTCAACTTATGCAAAGGACGTTAAAGGATGCCATGGTTCACATCTGGATAGCCCCGTAAAGTACCGTGAATTCATTAAACCTGATCATGTATGTGGCACGTTGTGCGGAATCAATGCTTTTTGCAAATTGAAAGAAAGAGCAGTTCTCGCTTGGTTCCATCAACTATAATGGGGTCATTGTGAGGGTGTGGATTTTGTCAATAATATCGAAAGAGTAGTTCTTGTTTGGTTCCATCAACTATAATGGGGTCATTGTAAGGGTGTGGATTTCGTCAACAATATTGGCGATGTCCGGTTGTTACTAACAAATAATCACTATACTCTGTTGGAGGAGTCTCATCAGGGTGATGTCTATGAATCTTCCTTTCTTCAAGAACGCGCGAACGCTACGGTTCTTGAGAATCGTAATCGAGTGGTGTCGAATGACACTGCACATTAGGTTCAAAACAGAGACCATCCTTTAGCAATTGAGATTTTATGATGTATTTGTGATAACCTCGGAATAGACGACATACTGCATTATCCCCCAATTTTTAACTGGTCGTCAAATGACACACGTATCCAAAAGGAAAATCATAATATTCATGAGTTCGATGGTCGAGTGGATCCCAATGGGATTGTTAGTTTTACGCTCCCAGATGAACTTGTCGATGAGTCGAGACTTATTGGCATTGTAGAGCACAAGGGTTATTTTGCGATGAGAATGATGCGGAAGGGGAATAAACTATTAATTATGGGCTTTAAAGGTAAGAAACATGCAGCTTGGGCGCGACAATATTATATTCTAAAGCATCATGGTTGTCACGGCAATGAAACACTTCCTTACAGTCGGAGCTTGTTTGTAAATAAAGGAAAAATAATCACGATTCCTTTCATCGATGTTATCTTTACGAAGCATCATTGTTGGATACCACCATTAGCGACACAAAGCCGTTCATTTACCGGAGTGTACGAAGGTTGTGAAAAGTTTGGATTTCCATTAATGGTACCTGAAAAAAGTTATGTGTATGAGCGTTGGGATTCTGCCGAATCCGCTGCTCGTGCAAGACAATATCTGTTGCATTTAATGTTTGGTCCAAATTGCACCAAAGCTTTATCGTTCCAAGTTGATGAATTTTATGTCGGAGATAATTTCATTCGAGATGAAGCATTAGACACTCATTTCAGAACATGGATATATGCTATCCAAACTTGGTGGGATAGTTTTGCAGAAACCACCCAAAAAGCTTATAGGACTAACGCCACTGGAGGAACGGTTGGTTTCTCCGAGAGTTGTATTTGCAAATATTACGCAAGGTCATGTAGGAAAACAATAGAAGATACGGGGTGGTGTTGTTAATGTGCCAGTTAAAGTTGTAGATATGGTGACGGCGTTGCCACGATTATCGCAAGAGACACGTACTATACACTATGTTTGGCCAAAAAAGATTGCGCATGTACTAGCATTCTTGGAAACAAAAGAATTATTTCAGAAATTTAACATCGTGTTAGATAAAGATCGGTTATGCAGCTTGCAAAGAGGAAGTCGCAAACACTAGCCACTCTGAGACACAAGCATCGTGCAGTCAAACGAATGATTGCTTATCCGATGAGGATATAGAGAAAGATATTGATGAAGGCGATATGAATGTTGGCATGTTGGATACGATACTTTCAAATGAACCATTTTATCAAAATTTGGAACAACACATTGTAGAGATGGCACAAGGGGAAGGTTGCCGACCACTACCGATATTGATGGATAATTACTTTGAAGAATTTGCTTTTCGATCACTTTTTTTTTTTTGTGGAAAACGCTGTTTGCCCAACGTTGAGTCTTCATTAATCAGTTATCACGATTTTGCTAAATGTGAGCTATTGAACAAAGATTGCCAATTCTCTACGAATCCGCATAATATATTTTTTCAAACTGTTCAAATTAGAAATGATTCAAATGGATAATGTCATTGGGACAGCGTGCGACAAGAAATGTTGGAGCACGTAGGCGATTATTCTGCCAAATATGTTCTAAGTAATGAAAAACGTAAGCTGTTACAAAAGAAAGATGTTATTTATAGTGAATTTAAAACTTTCAGGGCATCCCCACTGTACCTCGAAAGCTGTAGGCGTGACCTGTTCGCTATGATCCGACAACTTGGGCCACCAACATTTTTCTGAACATTTTCCGTGGCGGATACACTATGGGTAGAATTGCATTCGATCCTTCTTGAACACAATAGAAATATCGGCAATATAGCAAACCTTGGCAATGTAAATAGTAGGTCGTCACTAGATTTTGAAACAATTGCATTATTAGTACAAACATATGCAGTAGTATGCACGCAATACTACGTAGAAATGTAGAACGCTCTTTTTCGAGAGCTATTATCTGCCAAGACACGGTTGTTAGGCACGGTTGTTGATTATTTGGTTATGGACGAATTTCAACGTCGTGGGGCCCCACATTTACATTGCATGATATGGAGTAAGTCTTTTACATGCGGTTCATCAACGACCTTTGGTGAGATTTTGGCTTTCGTTGGTCGTTATATCTCATGTCGCTCTCGAGATCTTGTTGAAGATCCTTGTACAGAGGGTTTACTCAAGTTACTAACTCATTTCCATACCCGTACGTGCAAGCTACAAAAGCAGGGAAGTGAGCGCAAAATGTCGTTTTGGGATACCCAAATGTCCTGTTCCCAAAACAATGATCTTAACCCCATTTCCTAATCCGCTTGAAGATGATGCGCTGGAAAAATAGAAGTCTGGTAGAAAACGCGTGCAACAGTTTCTTGACACAGTTCCGTAGTGTCAATTATCATAGACTGCAAATATTATATTTTCTTCATTTCTTGATAAAGTGTACCTTACGTATGAGGAGTATATTGAATGCTTACATGTAGGACTGAAAAAGCGCACATTGTTTCACGCTCGGGAAGTGAAAGATTGTTTTTGTCAATAACTTCAACAAAACAATATTACCAGTTCGGCAAGGCAATATGGACATACAGGTATGCATCGATCCATAGTGTTGCAACTCATGTTGCAGCCTATATGACAAATCAGGTAAAGGTATGAGTAAAATTATCGAGAATGCGAAAAAGTTCACGACAATCCAAGGTACTGGGATTTTACACGTGCTTCGTAGTATTGGGAGTGCTGTCTTGAATACGCAGGAAATTATCTGACAAAAAAAGGATTTACTAAAAAATAATTAAACGAAAAGTCATTCGATACGTCAACTTCCATAGAGATGTTGACCCCGCTAATTTTATGCGGGAGCACGATCTCTTATTCGTTCCCTTTCGTGAAGAGGTTACTGATCCTGTCATTGTCCATAGTAATTTTTACGAGCACGAAAATTCCATCGATCAGAAAAGTGGTGAATATTCTCTCAGTTAACTCATGGATCCGTGCATTAGAAAGTATTGTAGATGAGACTGATGACGATGCTAGTCTGGTCACTAACGAACGTCTGCCCATCGAGGAAATCGACATTGACCATGAGCTCGGAATGCCGACTGGCAAAAGAAGGTTGTCTGATATATTTCGCTCCGTCTCCGTGGACGAACACAGATATCTGGAAATAGGTTGCATGTTGAGTGCTTAACAACATTTTGTTTCTGATCATATCGTGAACAACGTTCGGCGATCCTCTGAGCTTAGTCCGTTAAATATATTAATTAGTGGAGGCGCAGGGGTGGGAAAGTTGGTACTAGTTAATACAGTACTTGATTGTTTGGTTTATATTTTTCATGCACAAGTCGAGACAAATTTTGACACCATAAAGGTATTGAAAATTGCTCCTTTTGGTGTGGCAACTTTTCAAATAAGAGGCTACACCATTCATAGTGCTCAAATGATTCCAGTAGTACAACGTCGTCAAATAATGAAGTTACCGTCAGATAGACTTAACACGTTAAGGTCGCGTCTTGGTGACGTAAAGGTGGTCATCGTGGATGAAATATTAATGGTTGGGCGAAACACATTTGAATGGATTGATTTTAGACTGCGTAAGCTTACTAATAATGCAAACCTTTCATTTAGAGGGATACATATGATTTTTGTGGGCGATTTTTTCCAATTGCCTACGGTGCGAGATCAGCATTGTTTTAGCCATAAACTTGAGTCTCTCATAGGGAAAGATGTAGATGTTTGGGGCAAAGTTCGTCTAGTTGAGCTTACAACAATCATGCGACAACGCGGAGAGATAAGGTTTGCGCAACTACTTAATCATTTACGCGAAGGTATGCACACTGATGAAGATATCAATTTTTTGAAAACACGAGAAGTTCCTTATATTCAAGATGACCGTCAAGACCAGCATTTGTTTTGCACAAATGTTGCGATTGACAAGTTCAACCATGAGATTTTTGCTAATTCAATCGAAGAAAAGCATTCAATTCCAGCAATGGATTGTGCTTTATAAGACCAATCCAGAAAGAACAACCGTATTACAAGCCCTGGTTTTCGAAGTATTACTTCTTATGGGTTGTTTTTAATCCTTGAGTTATTTGTTGGTTCGCAAGTACACATCGTATTAAATCTAGATATGTCTGACGGGCTAACTTTGGGTATAGCTGTGCACTTAACACTAGCGAACAACGGCGTAGTAGAAATTATATGGGTTGAATTTCAAGATCAAACCATAGGTTGCAAGCTACGAGCAAAAATGGGATATTTGTTTACAAAGTTCATCAATTTGAAGCAGGAGTGGACTCCTATACTTAGAATCGAGTTTTTTTTTTCAGTTAATGCCAGATATGACATCATTTCAAGAATGTAGCTTCCATTAAGATCGAGTAGTGCATTTAGTTTTCATTGAAGTCAAGGAGCTACGCTTGATTCCGGTAAGGTGCACATTGAGCGAAAGGTTTTCCCTGAAGGGGCTAATGTTGCGCTCAGTCGATTTCATAGCCCCGAACAACTATTTCTTCATAACTTTTCTGTAGAGTGTATCCAAACGGACAGTCGCATAATTGAAGAGATGGAACGTTTGCGAAAAAACCAGTTGGTTCTTAAACCGAAACCTATCGGTTTCATCCAATCTATAAATTCTATTTTTAAATTTACTTTCCATAACGTAAGAAGCCTATGCGCACATTTTGGGGACATTGCGTTCGACTCGTTCGACTCAAATGACTTCCTGGTTTTTTTTTTTTTTTTTTTTTTTTTTTTTTTCTAGTCATTTGACTTCAAGCGATGTACTACCATCATGCATGCAATACGGTTTTAAATGTATTGGGGCAAGATTGTAAAACAGGTGGTATTATTGTATACCATCAAGGACGGGTAGAGAATGTTTGTTACAAAGCCACACAAAAGTTGAGTTTTTATCTTTTCGAATTGTCACTTCATTTGATTCGTTTGTGGTTCATTGCTTTTATAGAAATCCTACTATTTCAAATCATGAAGTGCTCTTTGACTTGATTCGCTCAAGCATCATTCAAAACCGTGACAAAAAAATGTTTTTAATCGGTAACTTCAATATAAATTTGAGTTCCGTTCCTCATCAAAGGTATCTAAATACATTCTTGTTTCAAGGTTTTAACCAATATGTTCTTGAGCATTCTATAAACAAACAACACACCCATTGATCATGTTTGGTCTAATTGCTACAAAACAAGAACGAAAGCTTTTATTGGAGATAACTATTTTTCTGACCATTTTCCAATTCGTGTAGTTATTGAACAATGAGTCCCAATCTCCAATCCAAAGGATTTACACCCACACCTTCCTCCTTTTTTTATCCATTGAATTTACCTTACAAATCAGTTGCCTCATCCGCCTAACTCACCTTGGGTACGTTCAATAAAATTGAACTGTCATTGCTTCGTGATTTCTCCCCACTTTGTATTCCATTGTTACCATTTTTTTTCCATCTCATGTTTGTATCGTCTTAAATCCTCTCTACTTGTATCACACTCGGCACTGACGACGTCAATCAAGTTTGTATTCTAGTTTCTCAAAATTTCCCATCAATCCCCAGGGTTGGCCAATATCAAGCAAATCAAATATCGGATTATTCCTGAAGATAAGATTTCCGATTTCTACATCAATGTGTTAGATGTCGACCTTAGGAACCCCGTGAGAAGGGCAACAATACGACCCTTGCCTGGCCAGATACTAATCAGCAACGCAGATTCTAGTATTGCTGAGGTTCTCTTTATCAAAGCTAACGAATGAATTGAACCATGGCATACAAGAGAATATAACCTAATGGGTTGTACTCTCAAAGGCACAACCCTGTGTAGTCTATAACAACATGCAACGATATATTTGACACACCCCCTAGACTGGATAGAGACAGTGCCTGATGAGAGACAATCAGCTCAGGGTGGCACTACTAGTCCAACCTCTAAGGCAAGGGTATAAAGACCAGTCAAACGAGTACAAACAAGGCACGAGCAAAACCAAGGCGGCACTACTAGTCCAGCCACTGAGAAGAGGCCACAAGGCCAGTCATGGTAATCTATATATAAAGGTCTGTACACAATCAAGGTCCTAGCAAATGATAGATTACAAGAACGAGACCTAGCTGTACAAAGTGCCGCTGATGATCTTTAGGCGCAAGGGCCTTCGTAAAGATATCAGCTGTGTTGGCACCGAAGGCCAAGTGTACTACACGAGCCTGGCGACGCTGCTGTAGCTCGCGCAGGAGGAAGTACCGCAGCTGGATGTGCTTCGCTCTGCCCTCGAGTCTGGGCTCCTGACACAGGAGGATCATGGCCCTGTTGTCAACGTACGGAACCGGGGCAGAGCTAGGCCGCTCACCTAAGTCAGTGAGCAAGAAGGTCAGCCAGCGGAGCTCCTGTGGCGCCATGGCACCGGCGTAGATCTCAGCCTCTCAGCTGGACTGTGCAACAGACGACGAGCGAGTGGACCTCCACGAGATGGCACCTGAACCAAGGCTAAAGTAAGTAGCCCTTGGAGGACCTGAGAGTCTCGGCGTCATCTGCCCAAGAAGCGTTTGTATGCCCGGTAAGGACCACTGGTCTGCGTCCTCCTAGCACTAGCCGCATGCCCGATGTACTTGCTAGATTATGCAAAACCCTCTTAGCTGCCGACCAGTGCTGTGGTAAGTGTCTGTTGGTGGCCACAAAGCGAGCTAGAATGCTGAGAGGGCATGCGAGATCTGGACGAGTGCAAGTCATCAGGTACATGAGGCAATCCACCAGCTCTGCATAAGGACCACTAGGCTCTACAGCCTCCTCCAAGACAGGCGCAGAGAGTCTGTGGACTACTGGCAGAGGGGTGGGCTGTGCGGAAGAGAACTGAAGGCCGAACGTCTGAAGGATCTGGCGCACCAAGTGTGACTGTGAGAGTGATAGTGCGCGTTGCTCTGTCCCTAGAGATCTGCAAGCCAAGGTAGCGGCGCAGCTGTCACATGATCGAATGTGTCGAGGAAAGATTGCACTATCGATCAGTACAAGGCGCTTTTATACTTCCAAAGTATATCAGGTAACCAGGTTTATCTTATCCTAAGGCAATAGACCCTTCTAGAAAATAGAATCACCCTGCATATAGCCACACGAGGCTTTATGCAGGGTGATTCTATTTTCTAGAAGGGTCTATTGCCTTAGGATAAGATAAACCTGGTTACCTGATATACTTTGGAAGTATAAAAGCGCCTTGTACTGAGCCTGGTCGGTGATATAATATAAGAACAGAATAAACCAAAAGATAATGGAAAATGGAGAACAGGAAACCAAATAAGATGGGATAAAACGAGAGATGTAATCGGAAGGAAGTAGGGAAAGGGACGAGTGGTGTAACGGGGTCGTACTCTCACACTTTCCCCCCCTCAAAGCTGGGTGGTAGAAGTAACACCCTGCTTGACAAGGTAGTCATGCAGAGGACGACGGGCGTTACCCATGTCGGTCTCAGGTACCCAGCTGTCCTCAGAAGGATCATAACCCTTCCAGCGAATGAGAAGCTCCACGCCACCATTCCGACGACGGCGGTGTGCAAGCACGGACTCGACCTCGTACTCGTGTTCATTCTGGACGAGGAGGGGCGGCGGCGGTGGCAGTTGGCGTCCGATGAAGATCGTGTTCGGATCCCGATAGGGCTTCAGAACTTGGACATGGAAGGCATTGTGAATCTTCCAGGCAGCTGGCAGGCGTAAGCGGAAGGTAACAGGATTGACCTGTGCTTCAACAAGGAAAGGCCTGCAGAAGCGAGGTCGAAGTTTAGATGGGAGGTGGCGGATGTCAAGGTTGTGGGTGTCGAGAAGCACCTGGTCTCTCACGGTAATGGTGTGGTCGTTGCGACGGCGATCGGCCTGGCGCTTCTGTTGCTGTTGAATGTCGATGAGGCACTTGTGGGTCCGATCCCAAAGCTGATGCATGGTTTTGATGAAGTCATGTGCAGGTTGAGCTGTAGCGGATGTTGTCGGTTTCTGTGGTGTGAGTGGGTGGCGTCCGTAGCAGAGGAAGAACGGCGTCTGTCCAGTAGCAGCATGTGTAGCGTTGTTGTAAGCAAACTCTAGAACGGGCAGGTGCAGGTCCCATTTGGAGATCTCGTCCTTGCAGGCTGCTCGGAGGAGTTGCTCGACAATTTGGTTGAGGCGCTCGGTCTGTCCGTCTGTCTGCGGATGGTAAGCGGATGACATGGCGAGTTTGGTCCCAAGCAGAGACATTAGTTCCTTCCAGAACTTGCTGGTGAACTTGGGGTCTCGTTCGGAGATGAGTGTGGTTGGGATGCCATGCTGTGAGATGATGTATCGAACGAAGAGTTGTGCTGTTTCTTCGGTGCGTGCTATCATGTGTGTCGGGATGAAATGTCCCAGTTTGGAGAGCTTTTCGATGACGACAAGGATTGCGTCATGACCGCTGGTGGTAGGTGGTAACCCGGTTATGAAATCCAGGCTAACCACTTGCCATGGTTGTTCTGGGACAGGACGAGGCTGCAGTAGTCCCGCTTCTTTCTGCTTGCTACTCTTCATCCGTTGACATGTATCACATGAGGTGACCAATCTCTGAACATCTTCTGCAAAGTGGGGCCAATAGTAGTACTTCGCGATACCGGTCAGCGTCTTGTTGCTACCGAAGTGTCCTTCGTATAGGACATCGTGGTATTCTTCGAGTAGCAACTGTCGCAAAGGAGGGTAATTGGGTACCCAGGTTTTTGTTGATCCTTTTCGATACGCGATGTCACTGTCCCACTGTAGTAGGCGTCGCTTCTCTGCCAAGGGAATTTTGGGGTCGATGGTGGACCCGTGTGTGAAGAGTCCCTTGAGTAGTGGATTCATCCCCTCGGCCTGAATGGCGGCAACGTGTGCAGGCCGGCTAAGGGTGTCTGCTTTGTTTTTGTAGCCAGGCTTGTACACGATGTCATAGTGGAAGTGTGTCTCGAGGAAGTCGATCCACCGGACCTGCCACTTGGAGAGGTTTGGTTGTGTTTTTGAGAATTTCAAGCTGCAGTGGTCGGTGTAAACAGTTGTTCTTCGTCCTTCGAGATAACATCTCCACGCTTTGAAGGCAATGACGATGGCAAGGGCCTCTTTGTCGTGTATCGGGTAGTTAAGTTCTGCCCCGTGTAGTTTCTTGCTGAGGTAGGCAATTGGTTGCAGTCCATTTCCCTGGTCTTGCATCAAGACTGCTCCCACGGCCTGGTCGCTGGCGTCAGCTTCGATGACGTAGTCGCATTCGGGATCTGGCAAGATGAGTACTGGTGCGGACGTGAGTGCTTGTTTCAGCTGCTCCACGGCTTCTTGATGTTTCGGCTCCCATTTGTAGGGCGTGTTCTTTTTCAGCAGATACGTGAGTGGTGCCGCGAGTTTCGCGTACTGTGGCACGAACCTGTTGTAATAATTAGCGAAGCCAAGGAACTGCTGCAACTCCTTCACGTTCTCGGGTGTCTTCCACGTACGTACGGCTTCGATTTTCTTGGGGTCGACGTGAACTTCTTGAGCGCTTACGATATGTCAGAGGAATTGGACTTTCTTGAGGGCGAAGTCGCTCTTGGACATTTTGACGTAGAACCGTTCCCGTCGAAGAATTTCGAAGACGCCATCGTAGGTGTTTGACGTGCTGATTCATGTCGCGCGAGAAGATGAGGATGTCGTCCAGGTACACCACCACGCACTCATCCAAAAGTGGGCGTAGAATGTGGTTCATCTTAGCTTGGAACATTGCAGGTGCGTTGGTGAGTCCGAACGGCATCACCAGATACTCGTACGATCCGTACCGAGTTCGGAAAGCAGTTTTGTGGATGGAGTTGTCCGCCATTCATATCTGCCAGTATCCGGACCGCAGATCCTCGAAGCTGGTCAAGCAGGTCATCGATTCGTGGTATCGGACATTTATTCTTGATGGTCTGCTTGTTGAGAGCTCGGTAATCGATGCACATGCGCAGGCTTCTGTCCGGTTTCGGTGTGAAGAGCACTGGGGCACCATATGGCGAAGTGGATGGTCGGATGAGCCCCTTTGCGAGGAGATACTCGATCTGCTTTTTCATGCCAGCTACCTCGGTGGGGCTGAGCCGATATGGTGCTTGGAAGGTCGGCTTCGAACCTGCTTCCTCCACTATCTCGTGTTGATGCGTTCGGTATGGCGGTAGCTCGTTCAGAAGATCGTCGGGGAGAATCTTGGAACTCCTTAAGCAATTCCTTGATTTTTTCTGGAGGTTCCGAGGTCTTCTCTTTGTCGGTTTCCACCTCTGTTGCTATCGCTAGGAACCTGGTGCTGGATCGCTTCAAGTCCTTCTCGAATCGTGTGATTGTCTCCACCGGGATATCTCCTGCATCGTCCCAGTTGGGTTGCTGTACTCTCCGTCCATTGTTGTAGATGCTTGCGGTGTGATTTACCCAGTTGATCTCGGGGTTGAATCTTTTCAAGAAGTCTCGCCCGAAGATCAAGTCAAGCCCTTTTATGTTGGTGATGGGGAGTGCAGGTCTCCAGCGCAGTGGTCCAATTTGTAGGTGTAACACTGCTTCGTCGTATACTGGTAACTTGCTACCGTCCACCATCGTTGCAGAGAATCCTGAAGGCTTGTACTCTTCCCGAAGTCGGTCGATTACTGCCTTGTCGTAGACGGTGTGCGATGCTCCGCTGTCCACGAGTGCTTGGAGGCGTCGTCCTTTGCAGATGACCTCGAGCACGAGGGGCAGGAGTTGCTCGGAGTACCCAAAGATAGTTTCGTTGATTGGATCATAGGGTACATCCCAATATTCCGTACACACCTTTGTGTTGCTATCTACTCTTGAGCTGGCAGCTGGCCGAGGCTGCTTGGAGAACGGCTCTTCTCTAGGGCCCAGAGTTTCCTTGACGACTGTGCGTATCGTTGATGCCGAAGTTGCTGAACTGGATGCATCCGGAGGAGGAGTTCGGGGTTTGTGCAGCTTTTTGTAGACCCCCAGCTTCCTCTTGAGCTGCTTCAGCTCCACCGACGTCTTCCCTGGGGAACGGGCAGTTGTTGTGGGCAAGTGTCGGGAGAAGACGTTGACTCCGTAGAAAGGTCGGCTTCTTTCCACACTCCTTAAGTTTTTCCCCAAGTTGTCCGGTACCGGTATGATCTCCACAGCTTTCTGCATGTTTTGGAGTCCCTCCCAAAATTTCTCCAAGGCTCTAGCCCTTCGAGAATTCTAAGTTTTCATTAAAGCATCTTTATAAGATAACTTTAACGAATCCTTATAAATTCGTGGGTCTTTAAGGAGTTTCCCCGACACGGCAGAGTCTTTTTTCGCAGTCAGATTTTTTCTCGCCGAATTCCTCTGGCTAAGACTGGTCGTGGGGTGGAGATTTTTCTCCATCATTTTCTCCTGTTCACGTCGAATCAGCTACGTCGAAGTTGATTGTTCCGGAAGTCCGCGGCCGCTTTCGGATCTTTTCTCTTTCGCCAGCTAGATCCGCAATCACTGGCGAGCTCTGTTTTTTTTTCTTCAAATTGGCAGAAGGATTTCCGCCACTGTTGCATGCCCGATACTCAGTGCGTGCGGCTTTCATTTTGTTTCAGTCGAAGATTCGATGACCCGGTACCCCGCAAAAATCACACGTGAAGTTGGTGTTTTTCGGACGTGGCCGCCCTTCGAACCTGTCGACTTACATGGGTCGGCGAACGTGGTGTAAGCCGAGCGGTCGCCCTGTTGCGTACTGCCAACGTGCGCTCGTCGTGTCTCGGCGCTGATCATGTTAAAGCGTTCCGCGGCCAATACGACGTTACTGTAGCTCGCGTAGTTTGTCGCAGCCACTTGTCGTTTGACCTCGGTCTTCAGCCTGGCGAGGTACGACTGTGTAAGAAAATAGAGCTGAAATGATTGATTAGGTAAGGAGCCCAAGGCTCTATAAGTACATGGCAAGGTAAGGGAGAAAGGATGAAGGGGGAATCGGAGGGAATCTCCATTGGGATCTCCGGAATCTCCAATTGGGTAATTAGAGATTGGGGGGATCACAATTGGGTGAGGTTGGAATTTTGTGAGTACACCCCAACCCACTAGAACATGCCTAACCTAAACTAGGATATAAAAGTACAAATGCAAAAATAGGATTTGCAGTCTATTTTTAACAGATTGTACTTTTTCCCCTTCGGTCAGGTCGGGAATTCGGTTATAAAATTCCTCCATCTGCTGTGTGTACTGCGCTACACTCTCAAACTGTCGATGGGGGTGGATTTTTTCCCGGGCAAGGAAACCCGAATTTATCGGCTCGGAACGTTTCAGCAGGTCCGTGCGGAACTGCTGCCACGTGGCTTCGCCGTGGATGAACGTGCCGTTACCTCCGATCCACTTGAGTGCCGGTCCTCGCATCAGTGTCGCCGCGAGTCGTTCTCGTTGACCGTCCCAGACTGGCGAGCTCCATCCGACGGCTGCGAAGTGGATCTCCATGCCGGCGATCCATCTGCGGACGTCGGAATTTCGATCGCTCGGATCGAACGGCTCAGGTGGGCACGATTTCGGAGCCTCGAGAAACTGCTGCGACTGCTGCGTCGTCGCTGTTCTCGAGTCGCTCTGCGCTCTGGCGAGTCGAGTTACTCGCTCGAACTCGTTTCACCACCCTTCGCGATCCGCTCGCATCTCCTCCTGAAGGGCTGCGATGCGCGCGAAGAGCTGCTGGGTAACTTCGGCGTTGTCGAAGTTTGCCATCCTGTTCAAAACACGCGCGGGGGGGGTTAATTAACAAAACGCGGAGCTGGAGCTTACTAGAATTGGCGTCGAATTCGTCGCCCCCGGCGGTTTTTCGAGGCAGGTTTTCCCGCTGCTACTGCTTTGTTGAGCGCGGCTGAATGAGAAAAGCTCTGATTACCAAGTGTCACAGGATTGAATGTGTCGAGGAAAGATTGCACTATCGAACAGTTCAAGGCACTTTTATACTTCCAAAGTATATCACGTAACCACGTTTATCTTATCCTAAGGGAATAGACCCTTCTAGAAAATAGAATCACCCTGCGTATAGCCACGCGAGGCTATTGGCCTTAAGGGATTACGGCAGGATTACTCTAGATATAGCGCTTCAGTACATCCCGAGCCTGGTCGGTGATAAAATTATAATAACAGAATGAACCAAAGGATAATGGAAAATGGAGAATAGGAAACCAAATAAGATGGGATAAAAAGAGAGATGTAATAGGAAGGAAGTATGGAAAGGGACCAGTGGTGCAACGGGGTTGTACTCTTACACCAGCTCGCCAAGGTCAGTGCAAGTGTGTCTCCTCAGCAGCTCGGCCTTCACGGAGGACAGCGCGTCTCTGTCTGCAGTAGCAAAGATCAGGTCGTCTACGTAGACAAGGATGTAGAACGGATTCTGGCCGGAACGGACGAAAAGCGAGGGGTCTGCAGAGGACGGGAAGAACTGCAGGTCAGCAAGTGTAGCATGCAGCGTGTCGTGCCACTCACGGGGCACCTGTCGGAAGGCGTAGACGGGGCGCCCGAGGAGCCACTCGGTACCAGGGGGAAAGGTACTGGAGAAGCCTTGGGGACGGCGCAGGTAGACCTGCTCGTGTAGACTGCCCAGGAGGAAGGCTGTGGAGAAGTCGAGGGAGTGGAGCTCGTAGTCACGCTGTGCTGCTACGTTTTGCAGAGACCGAAGAGCAGTCATCTTCGGGGTCGGGGCGAAGGTTTGAAAGAAGTCCACCCCCTTACGCTGACTGAAGCCTCGAGCAATGTAGCGAGCCTTGAGACAGACGGCTCTCCAGGGGGGCGCTTCACCTTGAAGAGCCATCGACCATCGACTACGTTCACCCCAGGTGGAGGAACTCCATCGACGAAGGTACCGATGGATATCCAAGATGCCATCTCCTGCTCCATGGCAGCTATCCACTGAGAGGCACAGGGTCCCGAGGTGGCCTCAGCGTAGGTGCGAGGGGTCGGGATGTCAAGGGCGTCTGGGTCACCCTCAAGGACTAGCAGCATGGAACAGAGATGGGGAGCAGCCTCTGACATGAAAGCAAGCTCGTACTGTCTGTCTTCTAGGACGTCACTTCCAAGGGCAGCCACACCCCTGAGGGACGGAGGGCAGGCAGGGTCAGAGACCAGAGCAGTGGTGTAGTCAAGACGGCGGGTAGCGGCGAAGTCAGTGACAGCAGCGACAAGGGCCGACAAACTCGAGGCAGGAACGGATGGGTCGGTAACTAGAGAGGCAAGGATGCGAGGAACAAGGGGACGCTCAGCACGGAGGAAGTCAGAAAACGGGGGCGGGGCGACAGCAAGCGGCGACAGAGGAGGAGACGGGAGGAGCGGAGGAGCACTAGACACGTGGAAGCAAAGCAACATAGGGTGAGACCGCTGAACAGAGGAGGTAGGACGAGCACGAGATGGACGACGATGTTGTGTGATGTCATCATGTGCTATCACATTCTGTCTGCCTCCCATCCCATGTTTTCAACTTGCATGTGTGGTTTGAACGTGTGCAAGAATTTGTGTGTGATGTGTTCTGGAGTTTGGGAATGTGTTTTGTGTTTTTTTGTTTGACCAGGTATTTTGTGATGATAGATCTTGAGAAGATTTTTCCGACGCAACGAGAATCCCTTCAATCGGAGCAAGAACGCGAAAGCTATGAAGATTCAAAATTCATGAGCTTGCGTTACAATTGCGGTGGTTACAAAATTAAGTTGTGGGGTGACTCAATATAGATTTGGGACCTTTGTGGTTGGGAAAATTCGTCACTCTACTGTAGCAGCTGCAAATTGGTTGGCAATAACGAAACTAGGTTGGCAAGGGTGGCCAACTTAAATGGATTGGTTGGGAAGGGACAAAGGTCAAAGTTGAGGTTCATATAAGGAGGGAACTTTGTGCTTATCGGGTTTCCTTGGTTAGTGACTCTCTTGAAACCTTCCCTCTCATCCCTCTCTTCCCTTCCAACCTTTCACTTGCTCTTCTAATTCCTTGTGAGATTCTTGAACCTTGATTGAAGTTTGAGATTGAGTTAAGTTCTTCTCCTACAGCTTACCCCTCCATGCGTCGAAATAAATAGCGTCGCGACATTAATCAACGTAATTCAAATTGGGAACGGTAGCTAGGATTACGAGCTACAAGATATCCAAGTTCCGCGACATTCCAACAGCTAGTGCTTCGTCGACGACGTTTCTTGTGGAGACAATTTTTCTGTCCAGAATTTCTGATTTTTTTTTTAGTAATTCTAGCTTCTAAGTTCACCTAGACTCCGTCCTTAATTCTAACAGACGAGACCAGACGTGAGATGGAGGAGTCAAATCAGGAGAGAGGGGAGGAGACACATGAGGAGACCGGGGAGGGAAACGAGCTGGAGAGGAGACCGGGGGGGAAACACAGGGCCGTAGACTGGCGGAGGAGGAGGTTGCGGCAACCGAAGGGGTAAAGGCAGGTGGTCAGGGGAAGGAAGACCGAGGAGGCGAAGAGCGGACACCGGCGGCAACTGCTGCGACTGCTGCCCGACTCCAGCACCAGAACCTCCAGCTACAACACGGCTCCTTCCGAGAAGCTCCACGCCAGCACCCCCAGAATAGGAACCCGCTCCTGTACCCGCTCCAGCATGCTTCCCAGCACCCCCAGAACGAACAAACCCCAGCGGCAGTGACGACGGCGGCTGCGGCTGCGGCGGCAATGGCAGCTGCGGGGGCGACTGCGGCTGGGACATCAACGGCGGCGATAGGGGAGGAGAAACCGGGGCGGGGACAGGCAGGGGAAGGGACTCCGCCGAGCCGCGAGAGTCAGCAGACTCCTCGGCAGGGACAACTGACGAGAGGGGGAAACCTAGGAGGACACAGGGGACAGTGCGAGCAGTGAGCTTGTCCATGCCAAAGGCACACACGCAAGCAAGGCAGCCCCAGACGTGGAACACAGACGCGTCACAATGAGACCCGGTCCAGAGGAGGGTCGGCGAAACCTGCGGCCGCTGAGGGTGCGGCTACAGGTTAAGCTAGTGAGCGGCGTAGCGAACGGCGAACGGCCACAGAAAATTGGGTGCACCGCCATGGATCATGGAGGTACGAGCCACCTCCATGGCCAAACCGATTCGTCGCTGACTGACCTCATTCTGCTGCAGGGAGTCCGGCAAGGTGAACGTCTGGGTGATGCCCTCTGCACGACAGAAGCGACCAAGGCAGCCAGAGGCGAACTCGCCACCACGGTCGGAGTGAAGACGCAACACATGGAGACCTCGGTGAACGCGCGCAGAGACAAGCCACGGGATAAAAACAACAGGCACGTCGGCCTTCCGCTCTAGGGGAAACACAGTGGTATAGCGCGTGTAGTCATTGACTAGCACTAGGAAGTAGCGCTCTTGACGCGGCCCATGGACGGGGGCGGGGCCCCAGACGTCCATGTGCAGGGTCTGCAGCGGTGCGGCT
Organism: Closterium sp. NIES-67; assembly: GCA_027943415.1. Classification (NCBI taxonomy): domain Eukaryota; kingdom Viridiplantae; phylum Streptophyta; class Zygnematophyceae; order Desmidiales; family Closteriaceae; genus Closterium; species Closterium sp. NIES-67. Next base: position 362,757 of record BQMB01000124.1, on the reverse strand, counting down.
GTGTGGGGGAACAAGGAGGAGTGAGGAGCACGGCGGAGCCGGCCCTCTACGCAGGGCGTGCACGGCGGCGCTGGTGAGGAGGGTTGTGCGGGGAAAGACTCAGGGAGACCTAAGAAAACCATGTTGAGACATGTGACGAAGACGTGTGAGGGCAGGGTGACCTAGACGGTGGTGCCACAGAAGCGACGGGTGAGTAAGTGACCGACACGAGCAGACCGAGCAACCTGAGTAGACACAGACACCTGGGGAGACGTCCCAATCAGGGGGGACGCGGTGTCCAGCGTGAACAGACCAGACACCGGGTCCCGGGGGAACGTTGTGAGGGGAGCACCAATAGCGGCCTCGGTACAGACAGCGCACCGCTCGTGACCAGGGAACGCATTGGTGACGCCAAGGTCCTGAAGGCAGCCGACACCAACTAGGTTTCTAGAGAACGAGGGGATGTGTAGGCCTGTAAGGGAGCCCAAAGGAACCGCCGAACAGGGAAGGGTGGTGGAGCTACGGGCGACTATAGGACCTGAGCAAGGGTCTGCAAGGGCAACTGCGGCGGGAGCGGCAAGCGGCATAAGCGTAGTGGAGTCCCGAAAGAAACACTGGGAAGCGCCGGAGTCAAGGGTGAAGGAGAGCGCGGCAGTGGCGGCAGGGGTCGGAGGAGGGAGGGTGGAGCCAAGGCTAAACAAAGTAGGTGATCCTACGCCTAACGCAGCAAGAGTCTGAACTAGGCACACTAGGCACACCTACATTAGGCAACAAGGGGTAATTGGAACAAGACACACTAGATTCATCAACATACAGCACATACAAAGCAGAGCTAATCTCATCCATGTCCATATCAAAGATCCTAACACCACAGCGGAGCAGACTATGCCAGTCGGGGAGGTTTGGCGCCGGGCCGAAGTGGAGACGAAACAGGTCGTCTAGGCGATGGAAACAACGAGTGTGGGTATGGCCGGTCTTACCGCACACGAGGCCGCGGCGAGGACCAGTCTGGAGCTGGTACTGGCATCGCCCGTCACTCGGACCACCACCTGACGTCACGCTGCGTGCATGACCACTGCAACCACCTCCACCACCGGCGCCCAGCCACCCGGGCGGGAGACGACCGGCCTGCCGCCGCTCCTTCTGCTGCTGCTGCGGCTGCTGCTACTACTGCTGGTCCTGCTGCGACACCTGCTGCTGCTGCTGCTGCTGCTACTGCTGCTGCTGCTGCTCCGAGGCACCAGTCCCAGCCCCTTCATCAGTACTAGCAGCAGGCGAACCACCCCCTCCTCCGCTACCTCAGCCGCGCCCTGCCTTGGGGCGGCGACCCTTACCCGGACAAAACTGCGTTGCGGCAGCCGCGGGCACTGTCTCCACAGTAGGGGCTGTCTCAGCGACAGCAGCAGAACCGTCAGAATAAGTGCACTGAGCAAGGGTACAGCCCTAAAAGATAGAGACTGGCACAGTACCGCTAGACTGCACTGACGAGTCTCTATGGCAGACAGGGTGTCGACAAAGTCAGTGAGGGTGAGGTCAGCAGGGTGGAGACTAAGAAAGTGATCACGGGTGGTAGCTTGGCGCTCAGGGAGGCGGGTGGCAAGCAGGTAGATGGTAGAGCAGATATGAGGATAAAACACACTAAGCTGGGCCTCAGTGCAGGCAGCGCGCCAGGTCGCGTCTAACGTGCGCAAGTGGGCAGACGGGTCAGCGACAGTGGGGAAAGATGCAAGACCAGGAAAAAGCATGGGCAGGATCAGGCGACCAACAGAGGTAGAGGGCGGGTTGGAATAGCACGCGACAACAGCCTCTAGAAACTCTTGCGCAGTCCTGACTGACCTAAAGCGGGGCACTCAGACAGGGGGAGAGCATGAATAATCGTGAGCTGTGCGATAGCGTCACGCGACAACAAGACACCACGAGAAAGGGCAGCGGCGGCAGATTCCTGCGCTTCGATTTGATTGACCTTGCGAGAAGCACGACTGACCATCCAGCTTGGCGACTTTGAGGCGGTCCCATTGACGACATACCACTCGTCATCCTTCTTCCGGAAGCAGGAGGCAAGGGCGTGGTTGGTGCCGCCACACACCTGGCCGACACGAGGGCCGTGCTTGATGACGTAGGGATATGGGGGAAAGCGGCTGCAGGGGCTTGCTCGGGGAAGACTATCCCCAACTGTTTGAGTTCACCATGAATGGACTGCACCTTGGTGACATAGTCCGCCATGCCTGGCAAGTCCTCGAGCCGCACTTGGAACATGCTGGGGATGAGTATAGCAACTCCCACTGCAGTCTTGTTCAGGAAGCGGTCTTTTAGGAAGAGCCAAATGGCGTTGGCAGACAAGTTAGTTCTGGTAGGTTTCAACGAGTTCGGGAGGAGTGGTGCCCATGAAGACACTAATGACCGCGCCATCGGCCTTCTCCCAATTCTTGTACTTGAACATTGCAGCAGCATAAACTGCTTTGGTGGTAGCATTAGCTGGATCGACGGACCTCTCGGGTTTAGGAGGCTCTTTGCCATCACCGATGCTGAGAAGGACGTCGGTGAGCTCGAGCCCCTTCACCTCGCGACTGAGGAGGTGTTTGTCGACACCATAGCGCCAAGCCTTGTAGTTGGAGCATGTACCGTCTGGCTCGAGACGAAGAAGCGGGATCGGGTTGGCGAATGAAGTGGTGAGTAAGCCATTGCGGCTTGATTTTCGCGAAGCGATGCTCTTAAGTTAACGATATAAACTTCAGTGCGTAGCGCAGCAATTCTGGAAATCCGTTGACGAGAATTGCTGAGAATTACTCCGGCGGCTTCGTCAAAATGCCGCTGAGAAGGAAATCGAGTCGGCGGAATTTCGTTAAAACGCTGACTTGAAACTGAATCAGAGACTATGTCTAACCCTTGACCCACACACCCCCCCGCACACCCCCAGGCCCTGTCCCGCAGCTACACAGCTCCGCAACCAGCTCCGCAACCGGCTCTGCAACCAGCTCCGCAACCGGCTCCGCAACCAGCTCCGCAACGAGCTTCGCAACCAGCTCCACAACAAGCTCCGCAACCAGCTCCGCTCCGCTTCCACCTCTGTACGTGCTCTTGCTCGACACAAGACGTTCGTGGAGGCAATTCCGCAAGGGGAGTTTGCCTATTTTGGCGGGGTCCGAGGGGAAACTCGTAAACGAGTTTTAAGAGATGGTCGAAATTGAGATTCCACCAAGGAGAACTGAAGAGGAAATTGATGAGTGGAACACAGGATCCTTGGTGAGGTGAATGGCGCTCTGGTTGTCACACCATAGGGTGGACGACTACTGGGGGTAGCCTAACTCAGCGAGGAGAAAGGAGAGCCAGCGTGCCTCTTGAGCAGCCATTGTGCCTGCGTAGAGCTCGGCCTCGCAGGACGACAGGGAGCCTAAAGAGGACCGAGTGGAACGTGTAAGAAATAGAGTTGAAATGATTGATTAGGTAAGGAGCCCAAGGCTCTATAAGTACATGGCAAGGTGAGAGAGAATGGATGAAATGGGAATTGGAGGGAATCCCCATTGGGATCTCCGGAATCTCCAATTGGGTAATTGGAGATTGTGGGGATCACAATTGGGTGAGGTTGGGATTTGTGAGTACACCCCAACCAACTAGAACATTCACAACCTAAACTAGGATATTAAAGTACAAATACAAAACTGGTATTTGCAGTCTATTTCTAACACACCCCCATAGACTGCAAACCCGGTCAAGGAGCACATAGCCCCATGGAACGGAGAAGGCGATGGTGGTCAGCCTTGCCAAGAGCCTTGGTAAAGAGGTCGGCGAGGTTGCAATCTGAGGCGATGTACCGTACCGTCAGCTGGTCATTCTGAACAAGATCTCGGATGAAGAAATGACGAAGTTCGATGTGCTTGGTGCGAGAGTGGAACACAGGAATCTTGGTGAGGTGAATGGCACTCTGGTTGTCACACCACAGGGTGGGTGACTGCTGGGGGTAGCCTAACTCAGCAAGGAGAAAGGAGAGCCAGCGTGCCTCTTGAGCAGCCATTGTGCCCGCGTAGAGCTCCGCCTCGCAGGACGACAGAAGGACTGCAGACGACCGAGTGGAGCGCCAGCTGATGACTCCGCTACCAAGGGTGAAGCAGTACCCTTGGGAGGAGCGTCTGTCAGTCTAGTCATCGGCCCATAGGAGTCTGTGTATCCCTCAAGCTTGACTGGAGAGGTACCACCGAGAGTGAGAATGTGAGACTTGGTGGCTTGTAGATAGCAGAGGACCCTCTTGGCTGCAGACCAATGCGAGGCAGTGTAGCATCCCGGGGAGACGTACGGAGAGAGGACACTAACCGGGTAAGCCAAGTCTGGTCGAGTGCACATCATGGCATACATGAGTGAACCGACTAGCTCAGGGTACGGGTCCTTGCAGGCGTCAGGAGAAGGAACTGGAGGGGCCGTGAGCTGATGCTGTAGTGGGAGTGGAGTGGAGACAGAGTTACTGGAGTCCATGTCGAACCGCTTGAGAAGGTTGTCGATGTAGGACTCCTGGGAGAGGGTGATCGTGCAAGCCTGGCGATCACGAGTGATCTCCATCCCCAGGTAGTTCTTGAGGTCACCAAGATCCTTCATGAGAAGGGCGGAGCTGAGAGCAGACTGGACAGCTGCCATGTCGGCTGGATCTCTGGCGGCTAGAATGAAGTAATCGACGTAGACGAGGATGTAGAAGGGCTCGGAGGAGTGACGAACGAAGAGACTGGAATCTGAGGCAGAGGGATGGAAGTCAAGTGCGAGGAGGACTTCCTTCACCTTGTTGTGCCACTCACGAGGAGCCTGCTTGAGGCCATACACTGGGCGCTTCAGCTTCCACACTGTGTTGGCAGGGTAAGTGCCAGGAAACCCCGGTGGGCGTTCCATGTGAACATCCTCCTTGAGCTGGCCTTGGAGAAAGGCGGAGGAGGCGTCCATGGACTTGATCTCGAAGTTGCCGCGAGCGGCTATATCAAGAAGAGCGCGCATAGTCGGGAGCTTGGCCATGGGCGAGAATGTTTCGAAGAAGTCGAGATACTCCTTCTGGGTGAAACCCTTCGCCACGTATCGTGCCTTGAACAGTGGAGCTTCGCCTGGGAGTTGTTTGACTCGGAAGATCCATTTTCCGCCGACGATGTTGACACCGGAAAGGGGAACAACATCGTCAAAGCTGTTGTTGCGAATGAATGCCTCGTTCTCCACATCCATTGCTGCCTTCCACTCCTTCTTATAAGGCCCCGAGAGAGCTTCCTCTTTTGTGTGAGGAGTCGGAATGGTCGGGTTCTCGGTGAAGTTGAGGGAAGGGCAGTCAGTAATGTCTGGGAACATGTGAGAGAGAAATTGGCAGACCGCGTGAAGGTCAAACAGCTCCTCATGCCTGTCCTCCAGAAGTGCACGGGGGGGAATACGGATGGAGGGGACATCACCCCCGGCAGGAGGAGGCGGGGTGACCGAACACCGGATGGAGAAGGCGGCTGGTCCCCAGGCGAGAGGCGGAGCCGGTCCCTTGGAACGAGTGCGACTAGAGACCGGAGACGAAGGCGGCTGCGGTGGGACCGGAGGGACTGGGCGCCTCCGATAGGAGACTGGTGAGCCGGGCTCGACGCGCGGGGAAGGCGGAGCAGGAGGAGGTGCCGCTGCGGAGGATACTGGGGAGGCCGAGTGAGACACGCCGGACGGAGAAGGCCCCGGAGAAGGGGCAGCGGCCGGAGGTGGGGCATCGAAGTCTGCCCAAACAAGCGTCGGGGGAGGTGGAGGAGGCTCGCCCGTGGTCGCAGAGTGGAATGGGTGTGTCTCATCGAAGACGACATCACGGCTGCGAATCAGCTGTCTGGTGATTGGGTTGAGGAATAAGTAGTCTGGGAAGTCGGAGTTGTGCCCCAGGTACATGCAGGTCTGGGTTTTGGGACCAAGCTTGCCACCTTGCTTCCTGCGCGTGTGGGGGCTTAGCAACACATATGCGGTACACCCCCCGACGCGTAGAGAGCGGGCGGAAGGCGTGACCCCAAGCCAGAGAGCGGTAGGTGTGGTGTCGGGCCGGTGGGGATGCGGATAAAGATTGTAGAGGAGTGCCGCATGGAAGAGGGCATATCCCCAGAGTGACCGTGGTGCGTTGGCGTGACTAAGGAGGCAGGGAGCGATTTGAACCAAGGTGTGGTTGCGGCTCTCTGCAATGCCGTTCTGCTGCGGGCTTTCGGGGAGCGTGAAGGTTTGCCGAATCCCTTGGGCCGCACAGAAGTTATCGAATTTGCCATTGCGAAATTCTCCCCCGCCATCAGAATGGAGGCACTTCAGAGGAGTGCCGAACGTGACTTGAGCCTGGTGCACCCACGCCATGATGACATCAGGTGCCTCCGCCTTGGTATGCAGGAGGTGCACAGAAACATACCACGAGTGGTCATCGACTAGTGTAAGAAAGTACCGATGACCGCCTCGGGATGCGACTGGAGCTGGGCCCCAGACATCCATGTGCACTAGGTCCAGCGGAGCAGCTGCGACGGATGGGGAGGAAGGGTGCGGCTGCTGCCAGAGCTTGCTCTTGGTGCAGTCCAGGCAGGTGGGTGCAGGTGAGTCTGTTGGTGGAGGAAGCGCCGACGGGAGGCCAAGAAGAAGTTTCTTGGAAGCGATGTCGGCAAGTGTACGGAATTTGGGGTGACCCAAGCGATGGTGGTAGAGGATGGTTGGGTTGGCGAAGCTGCGACACGAACATGGAGTGGTGCTGGCAGCTTGCGCTTGGGAGAGGGCGGCGAGAGGTGCAGGTGAACGCAGCGTGTAGAGCTTGCTGCTGTTGAGTGTCAAGCGTGCTAGGAGCTTGTTGGACTTAGGGTCGAGGAGGTCACAGTGATCCGAGTGTGCTGGGAAGATCGTGGTGACGCCTGCCCGTTGGAGCTCGTGTTGGGCCACGAGATTGTGGCGTAGTGTGGGAACACACATGCCGGTGACACTGCCCGAAGGAAAAGCTGGGCACGGAACTCTGGACGAGCCCTTGGCGTGTGTTGTGAAACTTGAGTCTGCTCCAAGTAGACGGATTGGTGTCTCGTATGACTTGAAGGAGTGTTCTTCCTTGAGAACCGTGTGAGTGGCCCCACTGTCGAGGGTGAACTCTATTGTGGCTGAGGTGCTTTGTGAGCCAGGATACTGCAAAATCGTCTCATTAATCATGGCAGTGCTAGGGAACAACATGTTGCAGGGGCTTGCTCGGGGAAGACTATCCCCAACTGTTTGAGTTCACCATGAATGGACTGCCCCTTGGTGACATAGTCCGCCATGCCTGGCGAGTCCTCGAGCCGCACTTGGAACATGCTGGGGATGAGTATAGCAACTCTTACTGCAGTCTTGTTCAGGAAGCGATCCTCGAGGTAGAGCCAAATGGCGTTGGCAGACGGGTAGTTATGGTAGGTTTCGACGAGTTCGGGAGGAGTGGTGCCCATGAAGACACTAATGACCGCACCATCGGCCTTCTCCCAATTCTTGTACTTGAGCAGTGCAGCAGCATAAACTGCTTCGGCGGCGGCATTAGCTGGATCGGCGGACCTCTCGGGTTTAGGAGGCTCTTTGCCGTCACCGATGTTGAGAAGGACGTCGGTGAGCTCGAGCCCCTTCACCTTGCGACTGAGGAGGTGCTTGTCGACACCATAGCGCCAAGCCTTGTAGTTGGAGCATGTGCCGTCCGGCTCGAGACGAAGGAGCGGGATCGGGTTGGTGAGTGAAGTGGTTGAGTAAGCCATTGTTGGTGTGCAGCGCGACACTTCTGGAAATTGGTCGATGAGAATTTCTGAAAATCACTCTGACGGCTGTATCAAAATGCCGCTAAGTAGGAAATGGCGTCGGCGAAAATTCGTTAAAACGCCGACTTGAAATTGAATCTGAGCCTATGTCTAATCCCGGACCCACACACCCCCCCACACACCCCCAGGCCTTGTCCTGCAGCTACACAGCTCCGCAACCAGCTCCGCAACCAGCTCCGCAACCAGCTCCGCTCCGCTTCAACCTGTGCACCTGCTCTTGATTTGACGCGAGACGTTCGTAGAGACGATTTCGCGAGGGGAGTTCAACTATTCTGGCGGGGTCTGAGGGGAAACTCAAGAACGAGTTTTAAGAGATGGTCGAAATTGAGATTCGACCAAGGAGAACCGAGGAGGAAATCGACGATGAGAAGCGTGAAAGCTTCAGAGATGAGAAATTCAACAAGGTCGAGCGCGAAGGCGGTCCACAATGAGAGGCGCGACTGCAGAATGGAGCACGTCGAAATTCCGACGACTCGAAACGAATGTCGCGACGATGAAGTGCTCGTAGCGAGGGCACGTTGAGATTAGGACCTTGATCCGCGTGTGCGGATAGGTGGATCTGATACCATTTAAGAAATAGAGTTGAAATGATTGATCAGGTAAGGAGCCCAAGGCTCTATAAGTACATGGCAAGGTGAGAGAGAATGGATGAAGGGGGAATTGGAGGGAATCCCCATTGGGATCTCCGGAATCTCCAATTGGGAAATTGGAGATTGTGGGGATCATAATTGGGTGAGGTTGGGATTTGTGAGTACACCCCAACCCACTAGAACATTCACAACCTAAACTAGGATATAGAAATACAAATACAAAAGTGGTATTTGCAATCTATTTCTAACAGAACGCCAGCTGATGACTCCGCTACCAATAGTGAAGCAGTACCCTTGGGAGGAGCGTCTGTCAGTCTAGTCATCGGCCCATGAGGAGACTGTATATCCCTCGAGCTTGACTGGAGAGGTACCACCGAGAGTGAGGATGTGAGACTTGGTGGCTTGTGGATAGCGGAGGACCCTCTTGGCTGCAGACCAATGCGGGGCAGTGTAGCGTGTGGGGGAGACGTACTGAGAGAGGACACTAACTGAGAAAGCCAAGTCTAGTCGAGTGCACATCATGGCATACATGAGTGAACCGACTAGCTCAGGGTACGGGTCCTTGAAGGTGTCAGGAGAAGGAACTGGAAGGGCCGTGAGCTGATGCTGTAGTGGGAGAGGAGTCGAGACAGAATTACTGCAGTCCATGTCGAATTGCTTGAGAAGGTTGTCAATGTAAGACTCCTGGGAGAGGGTGATCGTGCAAGCCTAGCGGCCACGAGTGATCTCCATTCCCAGGTAGTTCTTGAGGTCACCAAGATCCTTCATGAGAAGGGCGGAGCTGAGAGCAGACTGGACAGCTGCCATGTCGGCTGGATCTCTAGCGGCTAGAATGAAGTCGTCGACGTAGATGGGCTCGGAGGAGTGACGAAAGAAGAGACTGGAATCTGAGGCGGAGAGATGAAAGTCAAGTGCGAGGAGGACTTCCTTCACCTTGTTGTGCCACTGACGAGGAGCCTGCTTGAGGCCATACACTGGGCGCTTCAGCTTCCACACTGTGTTGGCAGGATAAGTGACAGGAAACCTTGATGGGCATTCCATGTGAACATCCTTCTTGAGCTGGACTTTGAGAAAAGCGGAGGAGGCGTCCATGGACTTGATCTCGAAGTTGCCACGAGCGGCAATCTCAAGAAGAGCGCGCACAGTCAGGAGCTTGGCCGTGGGCGAGAATGTTTCGAAGAAGTCGAGATTCTCCTTTTGGGTGAAACCCTTCGCCACGATCGTGCCTTGAGAGTTGTTGTTTGACTCGGAAGATCCATTTTCCGCCGACGATGTTAACACCGGAAGGGGGAACGACATCGTCAAAGCTGTTGTTGCGAATGAACGCCTCGTTCTCCACATCCATTGCTGCCTTCCACTCCTTCTTATAAGGCCCCGAGAGAGCCTCCTCTTTTGTGCAAGGAGTCGGAATGGTCGGGCTCTCCGTGAAATTGAGGGAAGGGCAGTCAGTAATGTCCGGGAAGATGTGAGAGAGAAATTGGCAGACCGCGCGAAGGTCAAACAGCTCCTCATGCCTGTCCTCCAGAAGTGCACGGGGCGGAATACGGATGGAGGGGACATCACCCCCGGCAGGAGGAGGCGGGGTGACCGAACACCGGATGGAGAAGGCGGCTGGTCCCGAAGCGAGAGGCGGAGCCGATCTTTTGGAATGAGTGCGACTAGAGACCGGAAACGAAGGCGGCTGCGGTGGGACCGGAGGGACTGGGCGCTTCCGGTAGGAGACTGGTGAGCCGGGCTCGACGCGTGGGGAAGGCGGAGCAGGAGGAGGTGACGCTGCGGAGGATACCGGGGAGGCCAGATGAGAGACGCCGGACGGAGAAGGCCCCGGAGAAGGGGCAGCGGCCGGAGGTGGGGCATCGAAGTCTGCCCATACAAGCGTCGGGGGAGGTGGAGGAGGCTCGCCCGTGGTCGCAGAATGGAAGGGGCGTGTCTCATCGAAGACGACATCACGACTGCAAATCAGCTCTATGGTGATGGGGTTGAGGAATAAGTAGTCTGGGGAGTCGGAGTTGTGCCCCCGGTACATGCAGGACTGGGTTTTGGGACCAAGCTTGCCACCTTGCTTTCTGCGCGTGTGGGGGCTGAGCAACAAATATGTGGTACACCCCCAGACGCGTAGAGGGCCGGCGGAGGGCGTGGCCCCAAGCTAGAGAGTGGTAGGTGTGGTGTCGGGCCGGTGGGGATGCGGATAAAGATTGTAGAGGAGTGCCGCATGGAAGAGGGCATATCCCCAGAGTGACCGTGGTGCGTTGGCGTGACTGGGGAGGCAGCGAGCGATCTGAACCAAGGTGTGGTTGCGGCTCTCTGCAATGCCATTCTGCTGCGGTCTTTCGGGGAGCGTGAAGGTTTGCCGAATCCCTTGGGCCGCACAGAAGTTATCGAATTTGCCATTGCGAAATTCTCCCCCGCCATCAGAATGGAGGCACTTCAGAGGAGTGCCGAACGTGACTTGAGCCTGGCGCACGCATGCCATGATGACGTCAGGTGCCTCCGCCTTGGTGTGCAGGAGGTGCACAGAAACATACCGCGAGTGGTCATCGACTAGTGTAAGAAAGTATCGATGACCACCACGGGATGCGACTGGAGCTGGGCCCCAGCCATCCATGTGCACTAGGTCCAGCGGAGAAGCTGCGACGGATGGGGAGGAAGGGTGCGGCTGCTGCCTGAGCTTGCTTTTGGTGCAGTCCAGGCAGGTGGGTGCAGGTGAGTCTGTTGGTGGAGGAAGCGCCGACGGGAGGCCAAGAAGAAGTTTCTTGGAAGCGATGTCGGCAAGCGTACAGAAGTTGGGTTGACCCAAGCTATGATGGTAGAGGATGGTTGGGTTGGCGAAGCTGCGACAAGAACACGGAGTGGTGCAGGCAGCTTGCGCTTGCGAGAGGGCGGTGAGAGGTGCAGGTGAACGCAGCGTGTAGAGCTTGCTGCTGTTGAGTGTCAAGCGTGCTAGGAGCTTGTTGGACTTAGGGTCAAGGAGGTCACAGTGATCCGAGTGTGCTAGAAAAATCGTGGTGACACCTGCCCGTTGGAGCTCGTGTTGGGCCACGAGATTGTGGCGTAGTGTGGGAACACATATGCCGGTGACACTGCCCGAAGGAAAATCTGGGCACGGAACTGTGGAGGAGCCTTGGCGTGTGTTGTGAAACTGGAGTCTGCTCCTAGTAGATGGATTGGTGTCTCGTATGGCTTGAAGGAGTGTTCTTCCCTCAGAACCGTGTGAGTGGCCCCACTGTCGAGGGTGAACTCTATTGTGGCTGAGGTGCTTTGTGAGCCAGGACACAGCAAAATTGTCTCATTAATCATGGCAATGCCAGGGAACAACATGTTGAGGCGCACATCAGCAGGAGGAGCTACAGCAGCCTGCACGGCTTCCTGCGCTTCGACTTGATTGACCTTGCGAGGAGCACGATTGACCATCCAGCTTGGCGGCTTGGAGGCGGTCCCATTGACGGCATACCACTCGTCATCCTTCTTCTTGAAGCAGGAGGCAAGGGCGTGGTTGGTGCCGCCACACACCTGGCAGGCACGAGGGCCACGCTTGATGACGTAGGGACACGGGGGGAAGTGGTTGCGCTGGAATGGCGCCGAAGCGGCATAGGCTTGAGGCACGGGAGCGCGGATTGCATTGGCCTTGGCTTGAGCACAGTTGTCCTTTTTGGTAGAAAGGAGCGCAGATGAGGCCTTGGCAAATGTGAGGTCTGCAGGAGCAAGGCCCAAGAGCAACTTGCGTGTGACTTCGTATGCCGGAGTGAGGCCGACTAGGAGAGCGGTTGCAGGGGCTTGCTCGAGGAAGACTATCCCCAACTGCTTGAGTTCACCAAAAATGGACTGCACCTTTGCGAGTCCGCCGTGCCTGGCGAGTCCTCGAGACGCACTTGGAACATGCTAGGGATGAGTATAGCAACTCCCACTGCAGTCTTGTTCAGGAAGCGGTCTTCGAGGTAGAGCCAAATGGCGTTGGCAGACGGGTAGTTGTGGTAGGTTTCGACGAGTTCGGGAGGAGTGGTGCCCCTGAAAACATTAATGACCGCACCATCGGCCTTCTCCCAATTCTTGAACTTGAGCAGTGCAGCAGCATAAACTGCTTCGGCGGCGGCATTAGCTGGATTGGCGGACCTCTCAGGTTTAGGAGGCTCTTTGCTGTCACCAATGTTGAGAAGAACGTTGGTGAGCTCGAGCCCCTTCACCTCGCGACTGATGAGGTGCTTGTCGACACCATAGCGCCAAGCCTTGTAGTTGGTGCATGCACCGTCCGGCTCGAGACGAAGGAGCGGGATCGGGTTGGCGAGTGAAGTGGTTGATTAAGCCATTCCCATTTGATTTTCACGAGGCGACGCTCTTAAGTCACCGATAAGAATTTTGGTGCGCAGCGCAGCATTTCTGGAAATCGGTTGACGAGAATTGCTGAAAAATCACTCAGACGGCTTCGCCGAAATGCCGCTAAGAAGGAAATGGCGTCGGCGGGAATTTGTTTAAACATTGACTTGAAACAAAATCTGAGCCTAAGTCTAACCCTGGACCCACACATCCCCCCACACACCCCCAGGCCCTGTCCCGTAGCTACACAGCTGTGCAACCAGCTCCGCAACTGGCTTTGCAACCAGCTCCGCTCCGCTTCCACCAGTGTACCTGCTCTTGCTTGACGCGAGGCGTTTGTGGAGGCGATTCCGCGAGGGGAGTTCGCCTATGCTGGCGGGGTCCGAGAGGAAACTCGAAAACGGGTTTTAAAAGATGGTCGAATTTGAGATTTGACCAAGGAGAACCGAGGAGGAAATGGACGATGAGAAGTGTGAAAGCTTCAGAGATGAGAGATTCAAAGAGGTTGAGCGCGAAGGCGGTCGACGATGAGAGGCGCGACTGCAGAGTGGAGCACGTCGAAATTTCTGACGACTCGAGAGGAATGTCGCGACGATGAGGTGCGCGTAGCGCGGGCACGTTAAGATTAGGACCTTGATCCGCGTGTGCGGATAGGTCGCTCTGATACCATATAAGAAATAGAGCTGAAATGATTGATTAGGTAAGGAGCCCAAGGCTCTTTAAGTACATGGCAAGGTAAGGGAGAATGGATGAAGGGGGAATCGGTGGGAATCCCCATTGGGATCTCCGGAATCTTTAATTGGGTAATTGGAGATTGGGGGGATCACAATTGGGTGAGGTTGGGATTTTGTGAGTACACCCCAACCAACTAGAACATTCCTAATCTAAACTAGGATATAAAAGTACAAATTCAAAAGTGGGATGTGCAATCTATTTCGAACAGGGCTCTTCTTCCCCTAGTGCTCCCGCCTCCCACTCCAGCTTTCTAGGCGAGCTCACACGCTCTTTCCCTGCTTCCACTTCCATGTATCCCTGTGTGTTGAAAGCCCAGGTCCCAAATTTCAAGGCTTGCGCCTTTTTGTTAACAATTTCCCTGTGCTTACCTTGTCAATTTTGGGAACAGTGAACATGTTGGGGTGGGGTGGAAAAGGGAGGCTTCTGATTGGACAATGTGAAAGTACAGTTTTCGCGAACCCAGCACTAACTCCAACGACAGGAAAAAACTGGCAAAGGGGAAGAAGCTTTGCTTGTAATTTGGGAGTGCTAGAAAACCGTTTTGTTCACAAAATGGAGCTATGCGTAGCATTCCCCCCCACGGCATTTCAAAAGCCGCACTAGTCTAGTCTTGTTTTTATGTGTTCTGCTAGGTCTAGCTCCCCAATGTCGGGGACCCAACTTCATTAACGTCGGCGCTGGTTGGCTGCAAATTGGGACCCAATTCCCGCAGCTTCCCGCTTCGCGCAACCCGTGCAACCCGCCTAGCGCCCATCGCTCACCTGCCTGTGGTCACGCGACATGAGCTGGGAGGAATAGAGGCAATAGAAAAGGGAGGGAGAGAGGTGATAGAGCATGGAGGGAGAGATGCGATAGAGCAGGGAGGGAGAGAGGCGATAGAGCAGGGAGAGAGGTGATAGAGCATGGAGGGAGAGGGGCGATAGAGCAGGGAGGCAGAGAGGCGATAGAGCAGGGAGGGAGGGAGGCGATAGAGCAGGGAGGGAGAGAGGCGATAGAGTAGGGTGGGAGAGAGGCGATAGAGCAGGGAGGGAGAGAGGCGATAGAGCAGGGAGGAAGAGAGGCGAGGGAGCAGCGAGGAAGAGAGGTGATAGAAAAGGGAGGGAGAGAGGTGATGGAGCAGGGAGGGAGAGAGTCGATAGAGCAGGGAGGGAGAGAGGTGATAGAGCAGGGAGGCAGAGAGGCGATAGAGCAGGGAGGGAGAGAGGCGATAGAGCAGGGAGGCAGAGAGGCGATAGAGCAGGGAGGGAGAGAGGCGATAGAGCAGGGAGGGAGAGAGGCGATAGAGCAGGGAGGGAGTGAGGCATTAGAGCAGGGAGGGTGTGAGGAGTGAGATCAGGAAGGGAGTGAGGCATGAGAACAAGGAGGGAGTGAGGCATGAGAGCAGGGAGGGAGTGAGGCATTAGAGCAGGGTGGGAATAAGGCATGAGAGCAGGGAGGGAGTGAGGCATGAGAGCAGGGAGGGAGTGAGGCATGAGATCAGGGAGAGAGTGAGGCATGAGAGCAGGGAGGGAGTGAGGCATTAGAGCAGGGAGGGAGTGAGGCATGAGAGCATAGATTGTGGGAACATGACCGAAGCTGTAGCACGTGTGAGGGGGGGAACAGGCAGTTGTAGCACGTGTGAGGGGGGAAGGGGCAGCTGTAGCACGTGAGAGGGGGGGAAGGGGCAGCTGTAGCACGTGTGAGGGGGGGGAGGGGCAGTCCAGTAGTGAGGGCGAAAGGTGGTGACATGCGACGGTAGGGGGGGCGGAAGGTAGGGGGGCAGATGGTGGGGAGGGCAGAAGGTGGGGAGGGCAGAAGGACAGAGCGATGCGCATGAGAACCGATGGAGTGAGGCATGAGAGCAGGGAGGAAGGGAGGCGTTAGAGGGGAGGGCAGTAGGTGGATAGGACAGTAGGTAGATTGGCCAGCATCTCAACTCACTCAGGACCACCTCGGCCCCCACTATTCCCTACACCACCCTGCTGCTCTTACAGCTGTCTTCCCACATCATCTCATGGGAGAGCAACGTTTTTTGGGACAGTCCGGTGCTTCAGTCCCAAGGCTCCAAGCCTCCTGTGCTCCAAGCCTCCTGTGCATACCCTCTCTATACATGTTTTCGGAGAATCATACCGTTATAGTTACTATCTACCCAATTTCACCAGCTTTTGCTGCAATTCAGACTGTTATGAGGTTGAACAAGCAGTGCCAAGTAGCAGATCTGATTATAACTATGATGCCACAAACATGCAAGCTACTTGTGAAAAACTGTAGCCGATGGGCAAGCATCAGTCTATACGAGCGCGATGGGCTGATGGGATCAGCCTTGACTCCAGGTGCCCTGACGATGCAGTCGACATGGCTGTATTTCAGCAATACCTGCATCCCATGCACACACAACACATGAGGGAAGGGGATGTTGAGACCTGCGTCACTTCGAAATTGGTATTTTTGAAATGTGAGGCAGATGATTGTGAGACCAGAAGCAAGCGATAGATAGGAGTGCAGGTAGTGGGTTTGAAAGGTTGCAGCTTTGCCTTCCCCACTGTCGTCCCTGTCCCCTTCCCTCTGCCCGTTGGTGGCACATTCCACATGCCTTGCCAACCCCTCTCCCCTGCCTGAACATTCTTCCAACCCCCTTCCTCCCCACTTCCTCCGCCCGCTCCCTCTGTCCCACCCCTCTCCATACCCGCACTCTGCCATACCCTCCCCTTACCCCTTCACCCCAATACCCCCCAGACCATACCCTCCCCTTTCCCCTTCACCCCCTTACTCCCCTCACTCTGCCATACCCGAAAATCATGGCAGATGGGGGAAGAGCATGGCAGATGGGGGAAGAGCATGACAGATGGGGGGAGAGCGTGGCAGATGGGGAGAGAGCATGGCAGATGGGGGAAGAGCATGGCAGATGGGGGAAGAGCATGGCAGATTGGGGGAGAGCATGGCAGATGGGGGGAGAGCATGGCAGATTGGGGGAGGGCATGGCCGATGCGGGAAGAGCATGGCAGATGGGGGGAGAGCATGGCAGAAGGGGGGAGAGCATGACAGATGAGAGGATGTGACGTAAATTGGAGTGGCTTGACAGGAGTAACGCTGTGGCGGGTGTCAAGAAGGAAGGGAATGGGCTTGAATCTGAGTCGGAAACAGGCGTGGGAAGGAAGGGATTTGGCTTCATACGAGAAGGGGGTGAGGGTAAGGCAGGAACAGAGTGGTGGGAGCACGGTAGGCCCTGGATTGAGGACAGGGGGAAGGGGGATTGAGGGAATGGAGTGGGGGAAATAAGAGAAGGGAGTCCGGAGATTGAGGGAAGGGAGCGGGAGATATGAGGGAAGGGAGTGGGGGGGTTGAGCGAAGGGAGTGGGGGGATTGAGGGAAGGGAGTAGGGGGACTGAGGGAAGGGAGTGGGGGGATTGAGGGAAGGGAGTGGGGGAAATGAGGGAAGGGAGTGGGGGGATTGAGGGAAGAGAGTGGGGGGAATGAGAGAAGGGAGTGAGGGGATTGAGGGAAGGGAGAGGGGTTATTGAGGCAAGGGAGTGGGGGAAATGAGGGAAGGGAGTGGGGGGGTTGAGGGGAGGGAGTGGGGGGATAGAGGAAAGAGAGTGGGGGGAATGAGAGAAGGGAGTGGGCGGATTGAGAAATTGGAGTGGGGGAAATGAGAAAGGGAGTGGGGGGGTTGAGGGAAGGGAGTGGAGGGATTGAGTGAAGGGAATGGGGGGATCAAGACAAGGGAATGGGGGGAATTAGGGAAAGAAGTGGGTTCATTGAGGGAAGGGTGTGGGGGAGATGAGGGAAGGGAGTGGGTTGAGGTAGGGAGTGGTGGAAATGAGGACAGGGAGTGGGGGGATTGAGGGAAGGGAGTGGGGGGATTGAGGGAAGGGAGTGGGGAAATGAGGGAAGGGAGAGGGGGGATTGAGGGAAGGGAGTGGGGGGATTGAGGGAAGAGAGTGGGGGGAATGAGAGAAGGGAGTGAGGGGATTGAGGGAAGGGAGAGGGGTTATTGAGGAAAGGGAGTGGGGGAAATGAGGGAAGGGAGTGGGGGGGTTGAGGGAAGGGAGTGGGGGGATTGAGGGAACGGAGTGGCATGATTGAGGGAAGGGAGTTGGGGGATTAAGGGAAGGGATTGGGGGGATTGAGGGAAGGGAGTGGGGGGATAGAGAGGAAGAGAGCGGGGGGATTGAGGGACGGGAGTGGGGGAATTGAGGGAAGGGAGTGGCATCATTGAGGAAAGGGAGTGGGGGGATTGAGGGAAGGGAGTGGGGGGATTGAGGGAAGGAAGGGGGAAGATTGAGGGAAAGGAGTGGGGGAAATGAGGGAAGGGAGTGGGGGGGTTGAGGGAAGGGAGTGGGGGGGTTGAGGGAAGGGAGTGGGGGGATTGAGGGAAGGGAAGAAGGGAGTGGGGGGATTGAGGGGAGGAAGTGGTGTAATTGAGGGAAGGGAAAAGAGGGATTGAGGGAAGGGAGTGGGGGGATTCAGGTAAGGGAGTGGGGGAAATGAGGGAAGGGAGTGGGGGGATTGAGGGAAGGGAGTGGGGGGATAGAGGAAAGAGAGTGGGGGGAATGAGAGAAGGGAGTGGGCGGATTGAGGGAATGGAGTGGGGGAAATGAGAAAGGGAGTGGGGGGGTTGAGGGAAGGGAGTGGAGGGATTGAGTGAAGGGAATGGGGGGATCAAGGGAAGGGAATGGGGGGAATTAGGGAAAGAAGTGGGTTGATTGAGGGAAGGGTGTGGGGGAGATGAGGGAAGGGAGTGGGTTGAGGTAGGGAGTGGTGGAAATGAGGAAAGGGAGTGGGGGGATTGAGGGAAGGGAGTGGGAGGATTGAGGGAAGGGAGTGGGGGGACTTAGGGAAGGGAGTGGGGGGATTGAGGGAAGCGATTGGGGGGATTGAAGGAAGGGAGTGGGGGGATTGAGGGGAGGAAGTGGCGTGATTGAGGGAAGGGAAAAGAGGGATTGAGGGAAGGGAGTGGGGGGATTCAGGTAAGGGAGTGGGGGAAATGAGGGAAGGGAGTGGGGGGATTGAGGGGAGGGAGTGGGGGGATAGAGGAAAGAGAGTGGGGGGAATGAGAGAAGGGAGTGGGGGGGTTGAGGGAAGGGAGTGGAGGGATTGAGTGAAGGGAATGGGGGGATCACGGGAAGGGAATGGGGGCAATTACGGAAAGAAGTGGATTGATTGAGGGAAGGGTTTGGGGGAAATGAGGGAAGGGAGTGGGTTGAGGAAGGGAGTGATGGAAATGAGGAAAGGGAGTGGGGGGATTGAGGGAAGGGAGTGGGGGGATTGAGGGAAGGGAGTGGGGAAATGAGGGAAGGGAGTGGGGGGATTGAGAAAAGAGAGTTGGAGGACTGAGGGAAGGGGGTGAGGGGATTGAGGGAAGGGAGTTGGGGGACTGAGGGAAGGGAGAGGGGGGATTGAGGGAAGGGAGTGGAGGGATTGAGGGAAGGGAGTGGGCGGATTGAGGGAGGGGAGTGGGGGGATTGAGGGAAGGAAGTGGGGGGATTGAGGGAAGGGAGTGGGCGGATTGAGGGAAGGGAGTGGGGGGATCGAGGGAAGGGAATGGGCGGATTGAGGGAAGATAGTGGGGGGACTGAGGGAAGGGAGTGGGGCAATTGAGGGAAGGGAGAAGGGGAAATGAGGGAAGGGAGTGGGGGGGTTGAGGGAAGGGAGTAGGGGGATTGAGGGAATGGAGTGGGGGGATTGAGGGAAGAAAGTTGGTGGATTAAGGGAAGGGAGTGAGTGGGGGGATTGAGAGAAGGAAGTTGGTGAATTAAGGGAAGGGAGTGGGGGGATTGGGAGAAGGGAGTGGGGGGACTGAGGGAAGGGAATGGGGGGATCTAAGGAAGGGAGTGGGGGGATTGAGGGAAGGGAGTGGGGGAAATGAGGGAAGAAAGTGGAGGGAATGAGAGAAGGGTGTGAGGGGATTGAGGGAAGGGAGTGGGGGGATTGAGGGAAGAAAGTGGGGGGAATGAGAAAAGGGTGTGAGCGAATTGAGGGAAGGGGGTGGGGGGATAAAGGGGAGAGAGTGGGGGGAATGAGAGCAGGGAGTGAGGGGATTGAGGGAAGGGAGTGGGGATAGTGAGGAAAGGGAGGTGGGGGAAATGATGGAAGGGAGTGGGGGGGGTGAGGGAAGGGAGATGTGGAAATAAGGGAATGGTGTGGGGGATTGAGGGAACGGAGTTGGGGGATTGAGGGAAGAGCATGGGGGCACTGAGGGAAGGGATTGGGGGGATTGGGGAAAGGGAATGGGGGAAATGAAGGAAGAGAGTGGGGGGAATGAGAGAAGGGAGTGAGGGCATTGAGGGACGGGAGTTGGTAGATTGAGCAAAGGGTGGTGGGGGAAATGAAGGAAGGGAATGGGGGGGTTGAGGGAAGGGAGTGGGGGGATTGAGGGAAGAGAGTAGGAGGAATGAGAGAAGGTAGTGGGCGGATTGAGGGAATGGAGTGTTGGAATTGAGGGAAGGGAGTGGGTGGATTGAGGGAAGGGAGTGACATCAATGAGGGAAGGGAGTGGAGGGATTGAGTGAAGGGAATGGGGGGATCAAGGGAAGGGAGTTGGGGGAATGAGGGAAGGAAGTCGGTTGATTGAGGGAACGGAGTGGGGGAAATGAGGGAAGGGAGTTGGTTGATTGAGTTAAGGGAGTGGGAGAAATGAGGGAAGGGAGTTGGGGGATTGAGGGAAGGGAGTGGGGGGATTTAGGGGTGTAAGGGGATTGAGGGAGGGGAGTGGGGGGATTGAGGGAAGGGAGTGGGAGGACTGAGGGAAGGGAGTGGGGGGATTGCGGGAAGAGAGTGGGGGGAATGAGGGTAGGGAGTGAGGGAATTGAGAGAAGGGAGTGGGGGGATTGAGGGAAGGGAGTGGGGGGATTGAGGGAAGGGAGTGGGAGGATAGAGGGAAGGGAGTGCAGGGATTGAGGGAAGGGAGTGCGGGGACTGAGGGAAGGGAGTGGGGGGATTGAGGAAAGGGAGTGGGGGAAATGAGGGAAGGGAGTGAGGGGGTTGAGGGAAGAGAGTGGGGGGAATGAGAGAAGGGAGTCAGGGGATTGAAAGAAGGGAGTGGGGAGATTGAGGGAAGGGATTGGAGGGATTGAGGGAAGGGAGTGGGGGGATTGAGGGAAGGGAGTGGGGGGAACTGAGGGAAGGGAGTGGAGGGGATTGGGGGAAGGGAGTGGGGGGATGGAAAGAAGGGAGTGGGGAGATTGAGGGAAGGGAGTGGGGGGACTGATGGAAGGGAGTGGGGGGATTGAGGGAAGAGCATGGGGGAAATGACGGAACAGAGTGGGGGGATTGAGGAAAGAGAGTGGGGGGAATGAGAGAAGGGAGTGAGGGGATTGAGGGAAGGGAGTGGGGGGATTGAGGGAAGGGAGAGGGGGAAATGCGGGAAGGAAGTGAGTGGAATGAGGGAAGGGAGTGGGTGGATTGAGGGAATGGAGTTGGGGAAATGAGGGAAGGGGGTGGTGGGGTTGAGGGAAGGGAGTGGGGGGATCCAGGGAAGGGAATGGGGGGAATGAGGGAAGGGAGTGGGTTGATTGAGGGAAGGGAGTGGTGGAAATGAGGGAATGGAATGTGGGGGTTGACGGAAGGGAGCGGGGGGGTTGAGGGAATGGAGTGGGGGGATTGAGGGAAGGGAGTGGGGGAAATGCGGGAAGAAAGTGAGTGGAATGAGGGAAGGGAGTGGGTGGATTGAGGGTATGGAGTTGGGGAAATGAGGCAAGGGGGTGGTGGGGTTGAGGGAAGGGAGTGGGGGGATCAAGGGAAGGGAATGGGGGGAATGAGGGAACGGAGTGGGTTGATTGAGGGAAGGGAGTGGTGGAAATGAGGGAATGGAGTGGGGGGGTTGACGGAAGGGAGGGGGGGGGTTGAGGGAAGGGAGTGGGGGGATTGAGGGAAGGGAGTGGGTGGATTAAGGGAAGGGAGTGGGGGGATTGAGGGAAGGGAGTGGGGGGACAGAGGGAAGGGTATGGGGGGGTTGAGGGAAGAGAGTGGGGGGAGTGAGAGAAGGGAGTGGCATCATTGAGGGAAGGGAGTGGGGGGATTTAGTGAAGGGAATCGGGGGATAACGGGAAGGGAGTGGGGGGAATTAGGGAGGGAAGTGGGTTCATTGAGGGAAGGGAGTGGTGGAAATAAGGGAAGGGAGTGGGAAGATTCAGGGAAGGGAATGGGGGGACTAAGGGAAGGAAGTCGGGAGGATTGAGGGAAGGGAGAGGGGGGATGGAAGTTAGGGAGTGGGGAGATTGAAGGAAGGGAGTGGGGGGACTGAAGGAAGGGAGTGGGAGGATTGAGGAAAGGGAGTGGGGGAAATGAGGGAAGGGAGTGGGGGGAGTGGGGGGATTGAGGGAAAAGAGTGTGGGGAATAAGAGAAGGGAGCGAGGGGATTGAGGGAAGAGAGTAAGGGGATTGAGTTAAGGGAGAGGGGGAAATGAGGGAAGGGAGTGAGGGGGTTGAGGGAAGGGAGTGGGGGGATTGATGGAAGGGAGTGCCGTGATTGAGGGAAGGGATTGGAAGGATTGAGGGAAGGGAGTGGGGAAGTACAAATACAAAAATGGGGTTTGGAATCTTTTTCTAACACACCCACATAGACTGCAACCCAGTCAAGGAGTTCATAGCCCCATGGAACGAAGAAGGTGATGGTGGTTAGTCTTGCGGAGAGCCTTGGTAAAGAGGTCGGCGAGGTTGCAATCTGAGGCGATGTACCGTACTGTCAGCTGGTCACTCTGAACAAGATCTCGGATGAAGAAATGACGAAGTTCGATGTGCTTCGTGCGAGAGTGGAGCACAGGATCCTTGGTGAGGTGAATGGCGCTCTGGTTGTTACACCACAGGGTGGGCGACCGCTTGGGGTAGCCTAACTCACCAAGGAGAGAGAGCCAGCGTGCCTCTTGAGCAGCCATTGTGCCTGCATAGAGCTTGACTTCGCAGGACGATTGGGAGACCACTGAGAACCGAGTAGAGCGCAAGCCGATGATTGAGCTACCAAGGGTGAAGCAGTACCCTTGGGAGGAGCGTTTGTCAGTCTGGTCATCGGCCCATGCGGAGTCTACGTATCCCTCAAGCTTGACTGGAGAGGTACCACCGAGAGTGTAGATGCGAGACTTGGTGGCTTGTAGATAGCAGAAGACCCTCTTGGTTGCAGACCAATGCGAGGTAGTGTAGTGTCCAGTACCGAGAGAGGACACTAACCCGGTAAGCCAATTCTGGTCGAGTACACCCTGTTGTGTCACTCACGAGGAGCCTGCTTGAGGCCAAACACTGGGCGCTTCAGCTTCCACACCGTGTTGGCAGGGTAAGTGCCAGGAAACCCCAATGGGCGTTTCTTGTGAACATCCTCTTTGAGCTGGCCTTGGAGAAAAGCGGTGGAGGCGTCCATGGACTTGATCTCGAAGTTGCCGCGAGCGGCTACATCAAGACGAGCACGCACAGTCAGGAGCTTAGTTGTGGGCGAGAATGTTTCGAAGAAGTCGAGATACTCCTTCTGGGTGAAACCCTTAGCCACCTATCTTGACTTGAACAGTGGAGCTTCACGTCTGAGTTGTTTGACTCGGAAGATCCATTTTCCGCCGACAATGTTACCACCGAAAGGGGGAACGACATCATCAAAGCTGTTGTTGCGAATGAACACCTCGTTCTCCACATATATTGCTGCCTTCCGCTCCTTATTAGGCCCCGAGAGTGCTTCCTCTTTTGTGCGAGGAGTCGGAATGGTCGGGTTCTCGGTCAATTTGAGGGAAGGGCAGTCAGTAATGTGGGGGAAGATGTGAGAGAGAAATTGGCAGACCGCGTGAAGGTCAAATAGCTCCTCATGCCTGTCCTCCAGAAGTGCACGGAGGGGAATACGGATGGAGGGGACATCACCCCCGGAAGGAGGAGGCGAGGTGACCGAACACCGGATGGAGAAGGCGGCTGGTCCCCAGGCGAGAGGCGGAGCCAGTGTTGGTTAGAGAAGGCTATAAGCAGATGATTCAATGGCTCCTTGGAAATTTCTGCAGCACTTCGTTATGACGCCCAGAAAACTCGCGACCTTCGAAAAGCTATATCTAAAACTCCAATCGATGAAACGATCTGAAAATCAGATATGTTGTAGCTTGCAGCGTCAGCTTTACACTGAGAGTTGAATCACTCGATTCCGTAGCTTATCGAGTGAGCTATGGCGTTTGGCGCACTGGGGGGTAATCTGCCCTAGGAGAAATTGACAGTCCTCAGAGTCACTATGATAGAAGCTTACAAGTTCAGAGACATAATGGAAAAGGCATTGAAGCATAGTTTTGGAAGGTGGGGTGGGAAGGGAAGGATGAAAGAGAAGGACCCTGGAGGCCCTTGGTCAAGAACATGACAAGAGTCAAAGTCTTGACTCCCCATCCTCAGGTTCAGCCCGCCTGGCAAGACAAAATTCACACTGTGCCAGGTTGGTCTCCAAACCCCAAGTGCTGCAGCTGCAAGGTGGGGACAAAAGTCCCACACATGCTGGTCCCTCCTCGTTTTAGGGCTCTCCAACTTTGGTGTAGCAGCTGCCAAGGACTTCCAATGAGTTGTAACAAATCCATCAAACATTTCTTCGTAACTTCTTCATATGTGCTCCGATTCCAACAATTCTTGGCTCGTTGGAATGCGCTCGATCTGATGTACAATCCAAGCACATCTGCACAAGCACAAGATGAATATGCAAAGACATGCAAACCCAACAAACCACACAAACAACGTAGCACACAAAACACATGCAACGAAATGATGCGAACAGACGACAGGATGACGTGCAAACGAATATGCACCAACAGCCAGTCCCTTGGAACGAGTGCGACTAGAGACCGGAGACGAAGGCGGCTGCGGTGGGACTGCAGGGACTGGGCGCCTCCGGTAGGGGATTGGTGAGCCGGGCTCGACGCACGGGGAAGGCGGAGTAGGAGGAGGTGCCGCTGCGGAGGATACCGGGGAGGCCGGGTGAGACACGCTGGACGGAGAAGGCCCCGAAGAAGGGGCAGCGGCCGGAGGTATGGCATCGAAGTTTGCCCATACAAGCGTCGGTGGAGGTGGAGGAGGTGTGCCCGTGGTGGCAGAGTGGAATGGGCGTGTCTCATGGAAGACGACATCACGGCTGCGAATCAACTGTCTAGTGATGGGGTTGAGGAATAAGCCATCTGGGTAGTCAGAGTTGTGCCCCCGGTACATGCAGGTCTGGGTTTTGGGACCAAGCTTGCCACCTTGCTTCCTGCGCGTGTGGGGGCTGAGCAACACATATGCGGTACACCCCCAGACGCGTAGAGAGCCGGCGGAGGGCGTGGCCCCAAGCTAGAGAGTGGTAGGTGTGGTGTCGGGCCGGTGGGGATACGGATAAAGATTGTAGAGGAGAGCCGCATGTAAGAGGGCATATCCCCAGGGTGACCGTGGTGCGTTGGCGTGACTGAGGAGGCAGCGAGCAATTTGAACCAAGGTGTGGTTGCGGCTCTCTACAATGCCATTCTGCTGCGGGCTTTCGGGGAGCGTGAAGGTTTGGCGAATCCCTTGGGCCGCGCACAAGCTATCGACTTTGCCATTGCGAAATTTTCCCCCGCCGTCAGAATGGAGGCACTTCAAAGGAGTGCTGAACATGACTTGAGCCTGTTACACCCACGCCATGATGACGTCATGTGCCTCCGCCTTGATATGCAGGAGGTGCATGGAAACATACTGCGAGTGGTTAACAACTAGTGTAAGAAAATACCGATGACCGCCTCGGGATGTGACTGGAGCTAGGCCCCAGACATCCATGTGCACTAGGTCCAGCGGAGCAGTTGCGACGGATGGGAAAGAAGGATGCGGCTGCTGCCTGAGCTTGCTTTTGGTGCAGTCCAGGCAGGTGGGTGCAGGTGAGTCTCTTGGTGGAGGAAGCGCTGACGGGAAGCTTAGAAGAAGTTTCTTGGAAGCGATGTCGGCAAGCGTACGGAAGTTGGGGTGACCCAAGCGATGGTGGTAGAGGATGGTTGCGTTGGCAAAGCTGCGACAGGAACACAGAGAAGTGTTGGCAGCTTGCGCTTGGGAGAGGGCGGCGACAGGTGCAGGTGAACGCAGCGTGTAGAGCTTGCTGCTGTTGAGTGTGAAGCGTGCTAGGAGCTTGTTTGACTTAGGGTTGAGGAGGTCACAGTGATCCGAGTGTGTTGGGGAGATCATGGTGAGACTGGAATCTGAGGCAGAGGGATGGAAGTGAAGTGCGAGGAGGACTTCCTTCACCTTGTTGTGCCACTCACGAGGAGCCTGCTTGAGGCCATACACTGGGCGCTTCAGCTTCCACACTGTGTTGGCAGGGTATGTGCCAGGAAACCCCGGTGGGCGTTCCATGTGAACATTCTCCTTGAGCTGGCCTTGGAGAAAGGCAGAGGAGGCATCCATGGACTTGATCTCGAAATTGCCGCGAGCGGCTATATCAAGAAGAGCGCGCACAGTCGGGAGCTTGGCCGTGGGCGAGAATGTTTTGAAGAAGTCGAGATACTCCTTCTGGGTGAAACCCTTCGCCACGTATCGTGCCTTGAACAGTGGAGCTTCGCCTGGGAGTTGTTTGACCCGGAAGATCCATTTTCCGCCGACGATGTTAACACCGGAAGGGGGAACAACATCGTCAAAGCTGTTGTTGCGAATGAACGCCTCGTTCTCCACATCCATTGCTGCCTTCCACTCCTTATAAGGCCCCGAGAGAGCTTCCTCTTTTGTGCGAGTAGTCGGAATGGTCGGGTTCTCGGTGAAGTTGAGGGAAGGGCAGTCAGTAATGTTCGGGAAGATGTGAGAGAGAAATTGGCAGACCGCGTGAAGGTCAAACAGTTCCTCATGCCTGTCCTCCAGAAGTGCACGGGGGGGAACACGGATGGAGGGGACTTCACCCCCGGCAGGAGGAGGCGGGGTGACCGAACACCGGATGGAGAAGGCGGCTGGTCCCCAGGCGAGAGGCGAAGCCGGTCCCTTGGAACGAGTGCGACTAGAGACCGGAGACGAAGGCAGCTGCGGTGGGACCGGAGGGACTGGGCGCCTCCGATAGGAGACTGGTGAGCCGGGCTCGATGCGTGGGGAAGGCGGAGCAGGAGGAGGTGCCGCTGCGGAGGATACTGGGGAGGCCGGGTGAGACATGCCGGACGGAGAAGGTCCCGGAGAAGGGGCAGCGGCCGGAGGTGGGGCATCGAAGTCTGCCCAAACAAGCGTCGGGGGAGGTGGAGGAGGCTCGCCCGTGGTCGCAGAGTGGAATGGGCGTGTCTCATCGAAGACGACATCACGGCTGCGAATCAGCTGTCTGGTGATTGGGTTGAGGAATAAGTAGTCTGGGGAGTCGGAGTTGTGCCCCAGGTACATGCAGGTCTGGGTTTTGGGACCAAGCTTGCCACCTTGCTTCCTGCGCGTGTGGGGGCTTAGCAACACATACGCGGTACACCCCCAGACGCGTAGAGAGCGGGCGGAAGGCGGAATTGTTTTAGTAATAAATCGAACTATATTAATGTCCTTAATTGTTAGCTCTACGATGCATGAAAAGGGGAGAGGTGGCAGGGAATGACACGCAAGGTAAGAGGGAAGGTGGCATGGAATGACGTGCATGGAAAGGGGGGAGTTGGCGGATAATGACAGGCATGCAAAGAGAGGAGGTGGCCTTGCATGACAGGTTAGAGAAGGGGGGGGGGGGAGGGTGGGTTGCAGGGATTTACAGGTGGGGAAAAGTTGGAGGAGGCATGAAGCATCGAACAGAGGGAGGTGACAGGGAATAACAAGCATGGGAAGGGGGGAGGTGGCATGGTATGGCTGACAAGGATGGGGATTCGGGGGCCGAGTATTTCAAGTATGGAAAGGGGGGAGGTGGCAGGGAATGACAAGAAAGGAAAGGGAGGATGCGGCAGGGAATGACAAGCATGGAAAACGGGGTGAAGGCCGACAGTAAGAGGCGTGGAAAAGCTGGAGCTGACACGTAATAACAGCCTTAGGAAGGGGGAGGAGGGGGGGGAGGGGGGGGGGTGGGTCTGGGGATGGAATGATAGGTAAACATAAGGGGGTTCGGTGGCAGGGAATTACAAGCAACGAAATGAAGGAAGTGGCAGGGATTGACATGCACTGAAAGAGGGGAGGGGCATGGCAGAACAAGGCATGCAAAAGGGGAGAGGTGGCAGGGAATGCAAGCCACTCCAAGGGGTTCGAAGGCTGGGTCTTACCAGCATGGAAAGGGGGGAGGTGGCAGGGAATGAGAAGCAAGGAAAGGGTTGATCTGGCAGGGAATGACATGCATGGAGAGGGGGTAACTGGCAGGGAACAACAAGCATGGGAAATTAGGAGAGGGCAGATAATAAAATGCATGGAAAGGTGGGAGGAGACAGACAGGGCATGGCAACCTTGGGAGGGGCGGCAGTGATATGGAATGAGGGGCAACAAAAAAGTTTGGTGGGAGGGATTTTCGAGCAACGAAAGGAAGGCGGTGGCAAGGAGTCGCATACATGAAAATGGGGGAGGTGCATGGTAAAAAATGGCATGGAAAAAAAGGAGGTGGCAGAGAATGACACGCATGCAAAAGGGAGAGGTGGCCGGGCATGACATGCAAGGCAAGGGGGGGGTTGCTAGATTTACAAGCGTGAAAAATCTGGAGAAGGGAGAGAATAAGAAGCATGGAAAAGAGGGAGGTGATAGGGAAAAACAAGCATGGAAAGGGGGGAGGTGGCATGTGTTGGTGAGAGAAGGCTATTAGCAGATAATTCAATGGCTCCTTAGAAATTTCTGCAGCACTTCGTAATGACACCCAGAACCCTCGCGAACTTTGGAAAGCTATATCTGAACATCCAATTGGTGAAACGATCTGACATCCGATATGTTGTAGGTTGCAACTTCAGCTTTCCAATGTAATTTGAATCACTCGATTCCGTAATCAAGCCAGTGAGCTATGGCATTTGGCGCACTGGGGGGTAATCTGCCTTAGGATAAATTGACAGTCCTCAGAGTTACAATCATTAAAGCTTACAAGTTCAAAGGCATGATGGAAACATTGAAGCATATTTGGAAGAAAGGGAAGGAAAGAAAGGATGAAAGGCAATGATGAAAGGGAAAGAACTTTTAGGCCCTTGGTAAAGAACATGACAAGAGTCAAAGTCTTGACTCCCCATCCTAAGTTTCAACCAGCCTGGCAAGACAAAATCCACACTGTGCCAGGATGGCATCCAAAACCCAAATGTTGCAGCTGCAAGGTGAGGACAAAATTCCCTCACATGCTGGTCCCTCCTCGTTATAGGGCTCTCCAATAAGTAGTAACAAATCCGTCACACGTTTCTTTGTAACTTCTATATATAAACTCCGATTCCAACACTTCTTGGCTTGTTGGAATGTGCTTAATGTTATGCACAATCCAAGCACATCTGCACAAGCACAATATGAACATGCAAATACATGCAAACCCAAAAAATCACACAAACAACGTAGCATATGAAACACATGCAAATGAAACGATGCGAACAGACGACATGGTGACGTGCAAACAAATATGCACCAACACACTCCCTCTCAGATTGTTGGCTTGTCTCGCCGTCTCTAGTTCAAGGACATTCCCACCATCCTCGCAGAGCACCAGTGTGGCTCTTCAGCTAGCCGCTTGGTATGGAAGTTGGCTGGCTGTTGCTGAAGTTTCACGTAGATCGGATCTAGTATTCCAAGCTTCACCTCCTTCCGCAGCCAATACCACTTGATCCTCATGAGCTTGTTCAGCCCATGAAGAACCGCATTGCGTGCCATGGCAATGGCTCCTTTGCTGTCACTAAAGAGAGGTGTTGCACAAGTCTGTTCATGTCTGATCTCCTTCGAGAGCCTCCTTAGAAAGATGATTTCTTTGGCCGCATGAAACATTGCCATGTACTCAGATTCCACTGAAGATAGTGCCGTTTCAGACTGCTTCTTGGACCTCCAACTTACAGGCCCACCTCTTACCATGCAGATGTATCCACCAACTGACGATGAATCCTTATGCTCAGAAGCCCATATTGTAAGAAATAGAGCTGAAATTATTGATTAGGTAAGGAGCCCAAGGCTCTTTAAGTACATGGCAAGGTAAGGGAGAATAGATGAAGGGGGAATCGGAGGGAATCCCCACTAGGATCTCCGGAATCTCCAATTCGGTAATTGGAGATTGGGGGGATCACAATTGGGTGAGGTTGTGATTTTGTGAGTACACCCCAATCCACAAGAACATTCCTAACCTAAACTAGGATATAAAAGTACAAATACAAAGTGGGATTTGCAATCTATTTCTAACACACCCCCATAGACTGCAAACCCGGTCAAGGAGCACATAGCCCCATGGAACGAAGAAGGCGATGGTGGTCAGCCTTGCCAAGAGCCTTGGTAAAGAGGTCAGCGAGGTTGCAATCTGAGGCGATGTACCGTACCGTCAGCTGGCCACTCTCAACAAGATCTCGGATGAAGAAATGACAAAGTTCGATGTGCTTGGTGCGAGAGTGGAACACAGGATCCTTGGTGAGGTGAATGTTGGTGCATATTCATTTGCACGTCATCCTGTCGTCTGTTCGCATCATTTCGTTTGCATGTGTTTTGTGTGCTACGTTGTTTGTATGGTTTGTTGGGTTTGCATGTCTTTGCATGTTCATCTTGTGCTTGTGCAGATGTGCTTGGATTGTGCATGACATCGAGCACATTCCAACGAGCCAAGAATTGTTGGAATCGGAGCACATATGAAGAAGTTACGAAGAAATGTTTGATGGATTTGTTACAACTCATTGGAAGTCCTTGTCAGCTGCTACACCAAAGTTGGAGAGCCCTATAACGAGGAGGGACCAGCATGTGTGGGACTTTTGTCCCCACCTTGCAGCTGCAGCATTTGGGGTTTGGAGGCCAACCTGGCACAGTGTGAAATTTGTCTTGCCAGGCTGGCTGAACCTGAGGATGGGGAGTCAAAACTTTGACTCTTGTCATGTTCTTGACCATGGGCCTCCAGGGTCCTTCCCTTTCATCCTTCACTTCCTACCCCACCTTCCAACTGTGCTTCAATGCCTTTTCTATCATGCCTCTGATCTTGTAAGCTTCAATCATAGTGACTCTGAGGACTGTCAACTTCTCCTAGGGCAGATTACCCCCCAGTGCGCCAAACGCCATAGCTCACTCGTTTAGCTACGGAATCGAGTGATTCAACTTTCAGTGGAAAGCTGACACTGCCAGCTACAACATATCCGATTTTCAGATCGTTTCACCGATTGGAGTTTTTGATATAGCTATTCGAAGGTCGCGAGTTTTCTGGGCGTCATAACGAAGTGCTGCAGAAATTTCCAAGGAGCCATTGAATCATCTGCTTATAGCCTTCTCTAACCAACAAGTGGTATCAGAGCCTATTATCACGCATTTGGGACCTAAAATACGATGGGAGATAAAGAGGACTCTGGTGGAGGTGATACTTCAGTCCAAGGAGGCAGCTCAACCCAAGATTCTGGCATTGCAGCGCAAAGGGGAGCGCGTACAAGCCAGGGGTCACTGCTTAAGGAGGTGCTGAAGAACTTCACCATTGAGAAGTTCTCTGGAGATGGCTATGATGATTGGGCATGGAAGATGCA
Source organism: Closterium sp. NIES-67 (assembly GCA_027943415.1). Taxonomy (NCBI): domain Eukaryota; kingdom Viridiplantae; phylum Streptophyta; class Zygnematophyceae; order Desmidiales; family Closteriaceae; genus Closterium; species Closterium sp. NIES-67. Next base: position 331,866 of record BQMB01000124.1, on the reverse strand, counting down.
GCTCTACTTTCGACAAATTGGCCTCTTGAAGCTCATGATTGGAACGGAGCCAAGGCCAAAGGAAATGGCAGAGCAAGCGGACTGGGATGAACGTTCATCTGCTGGGTACTATCTACTGTCACAAAGCTTGGAGCTGAACCAGAGGCATCACATCATGCATCTGCTACCGGAAATTGATTGTGGGCCCAAGGCATGGGCAGTGCTCAAGGACCTGCACGCTCCGACATCGGTTGCCGCTTCTCTCATGCTGGATCGGGAGCTGTCCATGCTGCGGTTGAGCGAGAATGAAGCTGTGCAGCCCGTACTGGACAAGATGAGGGAACTCTACGCGAAATTGGCGATTGCAGGCATCACGTACCCAGAGCAGACAAAGTGTCTCAAGATGCTCAGCCTGCTGCCGGAGTCTTGGCTGCAATTTATAAGCGGACTCAGCTTGCCACAAAACCAAAGTCAATGGACATTGGAGTGGATTCGCACCAAGATTCTGGAAGAAGATTTTCGTCGCTATACACTGCGCGGAGGTGATGACAGCACCAGCGGCTATGCCATGCAAGGGACATGGAGGGATCGAGGGCGTGGCAATCGCGGTCGCTCTTACCACAGCCAAGGTGGTCGCGGGACTTGGAACCAGCGGGGGCGTGGTGGCGCTGGTGCAAGAGGAAGAGGTGGTCACTCCAACAATGACAACAGTGAACCACGCTTGAGGGGAGAGTGCTGGTATTGCAAGGAAGAAGGGCATCCATGGTTTCGCTGCCCTACCAAGCCCGACTGGTGGACCCCTTGGAACCAATCGGAGAAGGGGAATGGAGGAAAACAACCACATGGAGGTGCCAACATGGTAGCTGATCCTGCTGAAGAAACCTCCAAGGATGACAGAGGAATGCGAAATGAGGAGAGGAATGCTGGACAGTTCTACCATGTGTGTGACAAAGATGACAGTGGCACAGCTGTTGCAAGGGCTGGAGAGGAATTGCACCCGCTTGACATGTGGGTCATGGACTCTGGTGCTGCATGGACAATGACACCACGCAAGGACTTGCTGGATGCTGTGCGAGCGCCTCCAATCTCTGAAGTGCGCTCAGCATCCGGACATGCAGTGAAGGTCGCTGGAGTTGGTCGAGCTGCATTCAGAGCACCTGATGGTGGACTGGTTGTGCTGAAGGATGTGTTACTCGTACCGGGGCTGAAGGCCAACCTGATATCGCTGCGCAAGCTAGGCCAGGCCGGAGTCAGCACCACCACCAATGGATCCAAAACATTCAAGGGGCTGCGAGGAGATCGTGTGTTATGGGATTTACACGAAAGCAGAGATGTCTTCAGATCCATGTGGCAGATCCCTGCACTGATATGGGAATCAACAAAGAAGGAGTTGGGAGAAGTAAAGGCGGGTTCTGGAGTCCAGGGGGAGTGTAATGCAGTTAGTGCTGCAGGAGTGACGGTTTCTGCAAGGTCGGGGGAGACTGATTGGGAAACCGCACACAGGCGTCTAGGGCATGTGGCTATGCCATTGCTGCAGCAACTGCATAAGGAAGAAGCAGTAAAGGGGCTCAAGCTTTCTGGGCAACCAAATGCTACCAAGTGCGAGACGTGTCTGCTGAGCAAGTTCACACGGTTCCCCTTTCACGGCGTAGCTGGGAAAAGCAAGGCAGCACTGGAACTGGTGCACATGGACCTCGTAGGACCTTTTCCAGTCCGAGGAAGTAAGGGGGAAAGGTACTTCCTGACAATAGTTGATGACTGGAGTCGGCTGATGTGGGCATACCCGTTGAAGCAGAAGGATCATGCTGCCTCAACAATACGAGATGATTGGCTGCCGTTCGTCGAGCGACAATCTGGGCACCCATGCAAGAGCATCAGAACCGACCGAGGTGGAGAGTTTCTAGGAGGAGATCTGACTGCGTGGCTCAAGAAACAAGGCATTGAGCATCAGCTAACGACGTCCTATACCCCTCAGTCAAATGGCGTTGCTGAGAGGGCTAATAGGACCATCCTGGAAACTGCGCGAGCGCTGCTGATCGAATCAGGGCTGGGGAACTCCATATTCATTTGTAAGCTTCAATCATAGTGACTCTGAGGACTGTCAACTTCTCCTAGGGCAGATTACCCCCCAGTGCGCCAAACGCCATAGCTCACTCGTTTAGCTACGGAATCGAGTGATTCAACTTTCAGTGGAAAGCTGACACTGCCAGCTACAACATATCCGATTTTCAGATCGTTTCACCGATTGGAGTTTTTGATATAGCTATTCGAAGGTCGCGAGTTTTCTGGGCGTCATAACGAAGTGCTGCAGAAATTTCCAAGGAGCCATTGAATCATCTGCTTATAGCCTTCTCTAACCAACAGTGAATGGCGCTCTGGTTGTCACACCATAGGGTGGGCGACTGCTGGGGGTAGCCTAACTCAGCGAGGAGAAAGGAGAGCCAGCGTGCCTCTTGAGCAGCCATTGTGCCCGCGTAGAGCTCAGCCTTGCAGGACGATAGGGAGACTGCAGAGGACCGAGTGGAACGCCAGCTGATGACTCCGCTACCAAGAGTGAAGCAGTACCCTTGGAAGGAGCGTCTGTCAGTCTGGTCATCGGCCCATGAGGAGTCTGTGTATCCCTCGAGCTTGACTGGAGAGGTACCACCGAGAGTGAGGATGTGAGACTTGGTGGCTTGTAGATAGCGGAGGACCCTCTTGGCTGCAGACCAATGCGAGGCAGTGTAGCGTCCGGGGGAGACGTACCGAGAGAGGACACTAACCGGGTAAGCCAAATCTTGTCGAGTGCACATCATGGCATACATGAGTGAACCGACTAGCTCAGGGTACGGGTCCTTGCAGGTGTCAGGAGAAGGAACCGGAGGGGCCGTGAGCTGATACTGTAGTAGGAGAGGAGTCGAGACAGAGTTACTGGAGTCCATGTCGAGCCGCTTGAGAAGGTTGTCGATGTAGGACTCCTGGGAGAGGGTGATCGTGCAAGCCTGGCGGCCATGAGTGATCTCCATCCCCAGGTAGTTCTTGAGGTCACCAAAATCCTTCATGAGAAGGGCGGAGCTGAGAGCAGACTGGACAGCTGCCATGTCGGCTGGATCTCTGGCGGCTAGAATGAAGTCGTCGACGTAGACGAGGATGTAGAAGGGCTCGGAGGAGTGACGAACGAAGAGACTAGAATCTGAGGCGGAGGGATGGAAGTCAAGTGCGAGGAGGACTTCCTTCACCTTGTTGTGCCACTCACGAGGAGCCTGCTTGAGGCCATACACTGGGCGCTTCAGCTTCCACACTGTGTTGGCAGGATAAGTGCCACGAAACCCCGATGGGCGTTCCATGTGAACATCCTCCTTGAGCTGGCCTTGGAGAAAAGCGGAGGAGGCATCCATGGACTTGATCTCGAAGTTGCAGCGAGCGACTACATCAAGAAGAGCGCACAGAGTCGGGAGCTTGGCCGTGGGCAAGAATATTTCGAAGAAGTCGAGATACTCCTTCTGGGTGAAACCCTTAGCCACATATCGTGCCTTGAACAGTGGAGCTTTGCCTGGGAGTTGTTTGACTCGGAAGATCCATTTTCCGCCAACGATGTTAACATTGGAAGGGGCAATGATATCGTCAAAGCTGTTGTTGCGAATGAACAACTCATTCTCCACATCCATTGCTGCCTTCCACTCCTTGTTATAAGGCCCCGAGAGAGCTTCCTCTTTTGTGCGAGGTCGGAATGGTTGGGTTCTCGGTGAAGTTGAGAGAAGGGCAGTCAGTAATGTCCGGGAAGATTTGAGAGAGAATTTGGCAGACCGCATGAAGGTCAAACAGCTTCTCATGCCTGTCCTCCAGAAGTGCACGAGGGAGAATACGGATGGAGGGGATATCACCCATGGCAGGAGAAGGCGGGGTGACCGAACACCGAATGGAGAAGGCGGCTGGTCCCTTGGCGAGAGGCGGAGCCCATCCCTTGGAACGAGTGCGACTAGAGACCGGAGACGAAGGCGGCTGCGGTGGGACTGGAGGGACTGGGCGCTTCTGGTAGGAGACTGGTGAGCCGGGCTCGACGCGTGGGGAAGGCGGAGTAGGAGGAGATGCCGCTGCAGAGGATACCGGGGAGGCCGGGTGAGACAGACCGGACGGAGAAGGCCCTGGAGAAGGGGCAGCGGCCGAGGGTGGGGCATCGAAGTCTGCCCAAACAAGCGTCGGGGGAGGTGGACAAGGCTCGCCCGTGGTCGCAGAATGGAAAGGGCGTGTCTCATCGAAGACGACATCACGGCTGCGAATCAGCTGTCTGGTGATAGGGTTGAGTAAGTAGTCTGGGGAATCAGAGTTGTGCCCCAGGTATATGCAGGTATGGGTTTTGGGACCAAGTGTGCGACCTTGCTTTCTGCGCTTCTGGGGGCTGAGCAATACATATGCGGTACACCCCCAGACGCGTAGAGAGCGGGTTGAGGGCGTGGCCCCAAGCCAGAGAGTGGTAGGTGTGGTGTCTGTGAGAATACGACCCCGTTACACTTTTTTCCCGTTTCCATATTTCCTTTCTATTTTATTCCTCTTTTTATCCTGATTCAGTTGGTCTTTATCTCATCTCATTTGGTTTCCTATTCCTGATTTTCTATTATCCTTTGGTTTATCCTGGTATTTTGATTATATCACCGACCAGGCTCGGGATGTACTGGAGCGCTATATCTAGCGTAATCCTGCCGTAATCCCTTAAAGCCAATAGCCTCGCTTGGCTATAGGCAGGTTGATTCTATTTCTAGAAGGGTCTATTCTATTTGGATAGGATAAACCTGGTTACGTGATGTACTCTGGAAGTATAAAAAACCTTGTACTGATTCATAGGGCAACATTGAGCAAACCTCATTCGATCATGTGACACTTGGTATCAGAGCCAAGGTTTCAGCTCAATGCTTAACCGCTGGGCCCCCAGGAGCACGCGGAGGATGGAGTCGAAACTTTAATTCCTGTAAGTTGAATGCCCTTTTATTGAAGTTTCGACTCACCTCTCTCAGTTGCACCTGGGGTCCCCAGTGAAGGCGAGATGCCTCGCTGACCGTTCGATGGACTGCATCGACAGTGCCGAATTTTTCGCGGGGGCAAACGGCCTCGAACTCGCGAACGTGTCACTTCTGGCGGAACACTCCCTGCGACATTCGGAGAAGTTTGCAGTTCGCGACGACACTTGGAGTTGCTCGGAAATGTGCGGAGCTGCGACCGACGACATCCGTCCGATGGAGATTCGACGCTTCGGATCGACCGAGGCGAAAACGAAATCCTTCTGAGCGAGTTCGAGTTTCAGCGCGAATGGGTACGGGACCTCGCTAGCCGTGAAATTCTTCGGAGCGTTGGATCGTTCGACAGCCGACATCGACGACTGCAAAATGCTGCAGGAAACAAGTTATCCGGTGCACCGAAAGCTGCTGAACGCGTCTCAGGAATTTCTTCAGATCGCTTGGAGTTTGGACCGTCGGATCAGCGTCTGCTTCAACGGACGAGATAGAGCGTAACTTCTGCACAAAGGGAGAATGATGCAGAGAACCAAATATCAGCCACCTTCGACAACGTCTTTTTCTTCTTGACAGCCAAATTCGGATTCCTCCATTTGGTCACGAATTTGGGGCGCAAAATCATCTGGAGAGTCAGAAAGAATTACCTCCTTGGTAATAGCTGCAAGCAGAAAGCTGACAGGAGAACGTGGATCGTTGGATCGGTGCGGAATCAACGGCACGAATGCAACAGAGACTACACTATGGGAAAACATCATCATGGAGACAACATTCGTGGCCAGAGACTGCACAATCGACGCATCTTCTAACTAGTGTTGATAAACGATACGATTTTTCTTTACGAAGTCATCTTCCTTAAAAATGGATCGACATCAACACCGCGAGATCTTCACCCAGGGGGAAAATGGAGCTGCGTGAAGACATGTTCTCCACCAATGAGACACTTTATCTGATAAATTTGATCGACAACCTATGGGATTGCAGAGAAGTAGCCGTTTTCTCTTGCAATGCTCCCAAGTTAAAGTTGCTGCGAAGGAGCAGATTTCGCACGCAACGACGACGCAGTGAGCCCGTCTTGTCAAGGCCAGCGAGAGACTACTTCGTAACAGGAGCTGAACGATTCGTCTTCATCAAGAATCTCAGCCATCCGAGGTGATTGATTGGAGCAGTCTTTATATCGACCTCACGAGGCGACACACCAATCATGCGTCGCGATTTCAGATGTTAATGACCTGCGAGGAAAAAAATTCCGTGCACGTCACGATGCTTGACAGATTGAGGAGTAATTAACCTCTAATCTGGCGAGTACTCGCTCACTAGCGACCATACGGCACATGCATTGGAGGCGATTCTACCAGAAGCCGAAGCGTTACAAGCATCAGCGTTACTTCGACGATACAGAAGAACGCCAAGCAACACGAGGTGTCAACAAATGAGAGAGATGCGGACTACTACAACACAATCACGTGCTCTACCGACTGTACATCGGAGGCACGGATGAGCATACCAGGAATTGCTACCCGTGGATACATTGAGGGGAGAAGCAAATTTCTCTTCATACCCTCAAATGAAACAATCACCGACAGCAATGGAGCAAGACATGTGTACTAATGTGCACGCATTCCTGGTAGTTACACCTGTTACACCCATCAGGAAAACTCTACTGGGATGAGGGAGTTGATGGATTCTCCTTCAACCATTACGAGTTAAGAGAATTCTCTACAGCAGCTGCCACCGTCGCCATCGTTGCAACCACCGCCGCAGCCACAGCAGAAGACTCGACCCAATAGTCATATCCAAACCCTGATGGATCATTCTCGGCTCAATGGAGATAATGCTGGATTATATTCCACTGGATCGTTAAGTCCCGGCCAGGCACAGTACTATGATTTCCAGCTAGTGGGAAGGAGATACCACTATGCGAGGGAACATCATGGCAATGCCATATACCCTCGAGAGCATAAGATATTTGCTCTTATGAGGATGGGAGGACTACGGTACTCTACCGGTATCCAAGTCCTCATGGCCTATGGCTTTCCTTAAAGTCATAAAACCTGCGTCACAACCAATCCATCACCAGCACCAACTCCACGGAAGCAGACAGGCGTGAAATGGAGCGCCGATGCCACTCCGGATAGTGGACTCCGCGTATCTCCAACAACACCCCTATTTACCGACATGGAGCAAACTTTAACACTGATACTGAGTAGCTGAGACGTCTTCGACATCAACGCTACTTCAAGGACAATGACAGAATGAGACAACAGATGATGGTGTTATAAATAGACCGCGAACACCACTTTTGTACTTGTACTTTTATATCCTAGTTTAGGTTATGAATGTTCTAATGGGTTGGGGTGTACTCACAAATCCCAACCTCACCCAATTGTGATCCCCCCAATCTCCAATTACCCAATTGGAGATTCCGGAGATCCCAATAGGGATTCCCTCCAATTCCCCCTTCATCCATTCACTCTCACCTTGCCATGTACTTATAAAGCCTTGGGCTCCTTACCTAATCAATCATTTCAACTCTATTTCTTACATGGTATCAGAGCGACCTATCCGCACACGCGGATCAAGGTCCTAATTTCAACGTGCCCGCGCTACGAGCACTTCATCGTCGCGACATTCGTTTCGAGTCGTCGGAATTTCGACGTGCTCCACTCTGCAGTCGCGCCTCTCATCGTCGACTGCCTTCGCGCTCGACCTCGTTGAATTTCTCATCTCTGAAGCTTTCACGCTTCTCATCGTCGATTTCCTCCTCGGTTCTCCTTGGTCGAATCTCAATTTCGACCATCTCTTAAAACTCGTTCTCGAGTTTCCCCTCAGACCCCGCCAGAATAGGCAAACTCCCCTCGCGAAATCGCCTCCACGAACGTCTCGCGTCAAATCAAGAGCAGGTACACAGGTTAAAGCGGAGCGGAGCAGGTTGCGGAGCTGGTTGCGGAGCTGTTTGCGGAGCTGTGTAGCTGCGGGACAGGGCCTGGGGGTGTGTGGGGGGGTGTGTGGGTCCGGGGTTAGACATAGGCTCAGATTCAGTTTCAAGTCGGCGTTTTAACGAATTTTCGCCAACGCCATTTCCTACTTAGCGGCATTTTGATACAGCCGTCAGAGTGATTTTCAGCAATTCTCGTCGACCAATTTCCAGAAGTGCCGCGCTGCACACCGACAATGGCTTACTCAACCACTTCACTCGCCAACCCGATCCCGCTCCTTCGTCTCGAGCCGGACGGTACATGCTCCAACTACAAGGCTTGGCGCTATGGTGTCGACAAGCACCTCCTCAGTCGCGAGGTGAAGGGGCTCGAGCTCACCGACGTCCTTCTCAACATCGGTGACGGCAAAGAGCCTCCTAAACCCGAGAGGTCCGCCGATCCAGCTAATGCCGACGCCGAAGCAGTTTATGCTGCTGCACTGCTCAAGTACAATAATTGGGAAAAGGCCGATGGTGCAGTCATTAGTGTCTTCATGGGCACCACTCCTCCCGAACTCGTCGAAACCTACCACAACTACCCGTCTGCCAACGCCATTTGGCTCTACCTCGAGGATCGCTTCCTGAACAAGACTGCAGTGGGAGTTGCTATACTCATCCCCAGCATGTTCCAAGTGCGGCTCGAGGACTCGCCAGGCATGGCGGACTATGTCACCAAGGTGCAGTCCATTCATGGTGAACTCAAACAATTGGGGATAGTCTTCCCCGAGCAAGCCCCTGCAGCCGCTCTCCTAGTCGGCCTCACTCCGGCATACGAAGTCACACGCAAGATGCTCTTGGGCCTTGCTCCTGCAGACCTCACATTTGCCAAGGTCTCATCCGCGCTCCTTCCTGCCGAAAAGGACAACAGCGCTCAAGCCAAGGCCAATGCAATCCGCGCTCCCGTGCCTCAAGCCTATGCCGCTTCGGCGCCATTCCAGCGCAACCGCTTCCCCCCGTGTCCCTATGTCATCAAGCGCGGCCCCCATGCCGGCCAGGTGTGTGGCGGCACCAACCACGCCCTTGCCTCCTGCTTTAAGAAAAAGGATGACGATTGGTATGCCGTCAATGGGACCGCCTCGAAGCCGCCAAGCTGGATGGTCAATCGTGCTCCTCGCCAAGTCAATCAAGTCAAAGCGCAGGAATCCGTGCAGGCTGCTGTAGTTCCCAGAGCTGATGTGCGCCTCCACATGTTGTTCCCTGGCACGCCCAGGATTAATGAGACAATTTCGCAGTGTCCCGGCTCACAAAGCACCTCAGCCACAATAGAGTTCACCCTCGACAGTGGGGCCACTCACACGGTTCTCAAGGAAGAACACTCCTTCAAGCCATACAAGACACCAATCCGTCTACTTGGAGCAGACTCCAGTTTCACAACACACGCCAAGGGCTCCTCCACAGTTCCGTGCCCAGCTTTTCCTTCGGGCAGTCTCACCGGCATGCGTGTTCCCACACTACGCCACAATCTCGTGGCCCAACACGAGCTCCAACGGGCAGGCGTCACCACGATCTTCCCAGCACACTCGGATCACTGTGACCTCTTTGACCCTAAGTCCAACAAGCTCCTAGCACGCTTGACACTCAACAGTAGCAAGCTCTACACGCTGCGTTCACCTGCACCTCTCGCCGCCCTCTCCCAAGCGCAAGCTGCCAGCACCACTCCGTGTTCGTGTCGCAGCTTCGCCAACCCAACCATCCTCTACCACCACCGCTTGGGTCACCCCAACTTCCGTACACTTGCCGACATCGCTTCCAAGAAACTTCTTCTTGGCCTCCCGTTGGCGCTTCCTCCACCAACAGACTCACCTGCACCCACCTGCCTGAACTGCACCAAGAGCAAGCTCAGGCAGCAGCCGCATCCTTCCTCCCCATCCGTCGCAGCTGCTCCGCTGGACCTAGTGCACATGGATGTCTGGGGCCCAGCTCCAGTCGCATCCCGAGGCGGTCATCGGTACTTTCTTACACTAGTCGATGACTACTCGCGGTATGTTTCTGTGCACCTCCTGCATACCAAGGCGGAGGCACCTGATGTCATCATGGCGTGGGTACGCCAGGCTCAAGTCACGTTCGGCACTCCTCTCAAGTGCCTCCATTCTGATGGCGGGGGAGAATTTCGCAATGGCAAATTCGATATCCGCATCCCCACCGGCCCGACACCACACCTACCGCTCTCTGGCTTGGGGTCACGCCTTCCGCCCACTCTCTACGCGTCTGGGGGTGTACCGCGTATGTGTTGCTAAGCCCCCACACGTGCAGGAAGCAAGGTGGCAAGCTTGGTCCCAAAACCCAGACCTGCATGTACCTGGGGCACAACTCCGACTCCCCAGACTACTTATTCCTCAACCCAATCACCAGACAGCTGATTCGCAGCCGTGATGTCATCTTCGATGAGACACGCCCATTCCACTCTGCGACCACGGGCGAGCCTCCTCCACCTCCCCCGACGCTTGTTTGGGCAGACTTCCATGCCCCACCTCCGGCCGCTGCCCCTTCTCCGGGGCCTTCTCTGTCCGGCTTGTTTCGCCCGGCCTCCCCAGTATCCTCCGCAGCGGCACCTCCTCCTGCTCCGCCTTCCCTGCGCGTCGAGCCCAGCTCACCAGTCTCCTATCGGAGGCGCGCAGTCCCTCCGGTCCCACCGCAGCCGCCTTCGTCTCCGGTCTCTAGTCGCACTCGTTCCAAGGGACCGGCTCCGCCTCTTGCCTGGGGACCAGCCGCCTTCTCCATCCGGTGTTCGGTCACCCCGCCTCCTCCTGCCGGGGGTGATGTCCCCTCCATCCGTATTCCGCCCCGTGCACTTCTGGAGGACAGGCATGAGGAGCTGTTTGACCTTCACGCGGTCTGCCAATTTCTCTCTCACATCTTCCCGGACATTACTGACTGCCCTTCCCTCAAATTCACCGAGAACCCGACCATTCCGACTCCTCGCACAAAAGAGGAAGCTCTCTTGGGGCCTTATAAGAAGGAGTGGAAGGCAACAATGGATGTGGAGAACGAGGCGTTCATTCGCAACAACAGCTTTGACGATGTTGTTCCCCCTTCCGGTGTCAACATCGTCGGCGGAAAATGGATCTTCCAAGTCAAACAACTCCCAGGCGAAGCTCCACTGTTCAAGGCACGATACGTGGCGAAGGGTTTCACCCAGAAGGAGTATCTCGACTTCTTCGAAACATTCTCGCCCACGGCCAAGCTCCCGACTATGCGCGCTCTTCTTGATATAGCCGCTCGCGGCAACTTCGAGATCAAGTCCATGGACGCCTCCTCCGCCTTTCTCCAAGGCCAGCTCAAGGAGGATGTTCATATGGAACGCCCACCGGGGTTTCCTGGCACTTACCCTGCCAACACAGTGTAGAAGCTGAAGCGCCCAGTGTATGGCCTCAAGCAGGCTCCTCGTGAGTGGCACAACAAGGTGAAGGAAGTCCTCCTCGCACTTGACTTCCATCCCTCTGCCTCAGATTCCAGTCTCTTCGTTCGTCACTCCTCCGAGCCCTTCTACATCCTCGTCTACGTCGATTACTTCATTCTAGCCGCCAGAGATCCAGCCGACATGGCAGCTGTCCAGTCTGCTCTCAGCTCCGCCCTTCTCATGAAGGATCTTGGTGACCTCAAGAACTACCTGGGGATGGAGATCACTCGTGATCGCCAGGCTTGCACGATCACCCTCTCCCAGGAGTCCTACATCGACAACCTTCTCAAGCGGTTCGACATGGACTCCAGTAACTCTGTCTCCACTCCACTCCCACTACAGCATCAGCTCACGGCCCCTCCAGTTCCTTCTCCTGACGCCTGCAAGGACCCGTACCCTGAGCTAGTCGGTTCACTCATGTATGCCATGATGTGCACTCGACCAGACTTGGCTTACCCGGTTAGTGTCCTCTCTCCGTACGTCTCCCCCGGACGCTACACTGCCTCGCATTGGTCTGCAGCCAAGAGGGTCCTCCGCTATCTACAAGCCACCAAGTCTCACATCCTCACTCTTGGTGGTACCTCTCCAGTCAAGCTTGAGGGATACACAGACTCCTTATGGGCCGATGACTAGACTGACAGACGCTCCTCCCAAGGGTACTGCTTCACCCTTGGTAGCGGAGTCATCAGCTGGTGCTCCACTCGGTCCTCTGCAGTCTCCCTGTCGTCCTGCGAGGCTGAGCTCTAAGCGGGCACAATGGCTGCTCAAGAGGCACGCTGGCTCTCCTTTCTCCTCGCTGAGTTAGGCTACCCCCAGCAGTCGCCCACCCTGTGGTGTGGCAACCAGAGTGCCATTCATCTCACCAAGGATCCTCTGTTCCACTCTCGCACCAAGCACATCGAACTTCGTCATTTCTTCATCCGAGATCTTGTTCAGAGTGACCAGCTGACGGTACGGTACATCGCCTCAGATTGCAACCTCGCCGACCTCTTTACCAAGGCTCTCTCAGCAAGGCTGACCACCATCGCCTTCTCCGTTCCATGGGGCTATGTGCTCCTTGACCGGGTTTGCAGTCTATGGGGGTGTGTTAGAAATAGACTGCAAATACCACTTTTGAATTTGTACTTTTATATCCTAGTTTAGGTTGTGAATGTTCTAGTGGGTTGGGGTGTACTCACAAATCCCAACCTCACCCAATTGTGATCCCCCCAATCTCCAATTACCCAATTGGAGATTCCGGAGATCCCAATGGGGATTCCCTCCAATTCCCTCTTCATCCATTCTCTCTCACCTTGCCATGTACTTATAGAGCCTTGGGCTCCTTACCTAATCAATCATTTCAACTCTATTTCTTACAGACGGGACTCCATTGGCGATTCGGGAGCGAGCGCGCATGGTGCGAATGAATTGTGGCAACGATTTCGGATTCAGCATGCCCATGCTGGCGACGACGCTGGATGGCTGCGATATCCTTCTCGGATGCGATAGGCTGCAAAAGTACAACCCACGCATCGACTGGATGACTGGCGAATGCAGCGTGAACTGTACATGTGGATAACGCGTACTTCCCTGCTGGCGAGGACGGGATCCGGTGTCGATACGTGTCAACGCCATCATGCTTAAGCGAGCGGTAAAAAAGGGAGCCGACCTCTACACCGTCCATCTCCACGCAGCAACGGCTGACAACACGCCGAGGGACATCAACACTTTGTGTAACATCGTGCCCGACTAACTCGTCACACTGATCCGACAGTACACGGATATTTTTCCAGATGACCTACCAGTCGGATTGCCACCTGAGCTCCCCAAGGACCATAAGATCGAGCTGGAACTTGGCGCACAGCCAACTGTCAGGACACAGTGGCGGCTGACTCAGCCCGAACTCATGGAGTTGCGGAGCCAGCTGGATCATCTACTGGAGAAGGCTTCATTTATCCCAGCATGTCCCCATTTAAAGTGCACATTCTCTTCATGCCCAAAAAATACGGAGGGCTCCGAATGTGCATTGACTGTCGGGCGCTGAATCGCAAAACAATCAAGTCTCGCTACCCAATCCCGCGTGCTGACGACCTCTTGGTCCAACTTCACAGAGCTCGCTTCTTCTCCAAGATCCACCTGCGAGGTGGCTACCACCAGATCCGTGTTTTCGCTGATGACTGCCACAAGATGGCGTTTTGAACCCGATACGGCAGCCACGAGTGCACGGTGATGCCATTTGGCCTCACGAACGTGCCCTCGACACTCCAGCTGACCGTGAACAGCGTGTTCAGGGTGCTGCTCGACAAGTGTGCCATCGTGTACCTACTGTAGATGAAATCCTCATCTTCACCAAAACCGAGGAACAGCACCTCCAGGACCTCGACGCGGTTTTTCAGTTGCTGCAGCAGAACCGTCTCATCACCAAGGGCTTTAAGTGCGAGTTCCTAAAATCCGAACTGGAATCTTTGGGACATGTCGTTGGAGCAGACGGCATTAAGATCGACGCGAAGAAAATCACCACCATCCGCGACTGGAAGCTGCCCACGAATTTACAGGAGCTGCAGAATACTCGAAATTGTTAATTACGTTCGCGATTTTATCCCCAATTTGGCAGGGATAACCGGGCCATTAACTGACCTGTTGGAGAAGGGCACTCTGTTTGAGTGGGGGGAGAGACTTTAGGCTGCCTTCGGCGAACTCATAAATTTTCTTATCTCACCCCCGGTCTTCCGAATCGCTGATCCATGAAGACCGAAGTTTTGACGGACGCCAGCAATTTCGCCATCAGTGCGATACTAATTACATGATTTCGGCAATGGAATCCAACCAATCGCGTATGAGTCCACAAAAGGTGCAGGCTGCCGAGTGCAACTACCCTGTCCATGACAAAGAAATGCTCACCATTGTATACGCGATCAAGGTGTGGCGCTGTTACCTGACGGGAGCCGACGTGAAAGTACGGACCGACCATAAATCACTACAGTACCTCCGCGTATAGCCGAACCTCAACCCACGACAGATTCACTGGCTAGATTTCCTTGAGTCAAAATTCCACTACACCATCACCTACAAACGTGGGGCGAAAAACATCGCCGACGCACTGACAAGACCGTCCGCCCACCTCGCCTCCATCATCATTGCGAAATCCAACCCGCTCCTTACCGGAATATTTACCCATGGCTACGCATTTGGCCCATTTTTCACCAGCAACTTCCACCAGCAAGCTACCACGACCAAGGGAATTTATTCCTAAAGTTCGGCACTGGCCGCATCCAGGTCACCGATTACCGACTCCTCTGCAAATTACTTATTCAAGAATTCCATGATTCTAACCTCTCCGGTCATTTCGGGGTTGATAAAACCAAGAAGTTACTTTATAGTTATTATTATTGGCCCGATCCGTTGTCTGATGCGCAAATATACGTCACAACGTGCCTGACCTGCCAGCGTATGAAGTCCCCTCGATAGCAGCCAGCTGGATTGCTGCAACAGCTCGAGCCGCCACAGAAGTCGTGGCAGCACGTGAGAATGGATTTCGTCACGCGACTTCCCGCCGGTGCAAGTGGCAATGATGTCATCCTCGTCGTTTGACGAAGATGGCACATTTTGCACCCTGTCGCACGACAATCACAGCCAAAGAGACTGAAAGATTGTTCATCTCCACCATTGTTCGACTGCACGGCCTACCCTTGGCGATCATCAATGACCGCGACCCCAGGTTCACATCCAATTTTTGGCAAAACCTGGGAATACTAGTACGGCACCCGCATGCAATTTTCGTCCGCCTACCACCCACAAACCGACGGTCAAACCGAGCGCACCAATCAGCCCATGGAGCAGCTGATACGCACCAACTGCCCCAATCCTGCACGGTGGGAGGAATTCCTGCCCATGTTGGAATTTTCCGACAGCAATGCTCCATTTGCAACGACAAATCACTCGTCATTTTTCCTCAACTACGGGATAGACCCTTCTGTACAATCGACAACCAGCATCGACAGCCCCGTCCCCCGCTCGCAGCAGTTTGTCAACGACCTACACCACTGCTAGACGCTACATTGAACTTCATTGCTACTATATTGCCATGGCTGCTGGGCAACTAGTCCTTCTCGACACGAAGAACCTCCGCCTGCCCCTGCTCTCCAAGCTCCGGCCAAGATTTCGCATCGTGAAAATTGTGACATCTGTCACAGAGAAATTATTTTTGCCGGTCGAATGGCACATTCATGAGCTTTCCACATCAACCTCCTTCATCCCTACGTCTCCAGCACGTCAGCATTCGCACGACTAGCGGCCGTCCCCAGTGTCCGCCCGATGGTCAAACCGACACTCGAGCCTTTCCGGCTTCTGAGCCATCGCATCCACCTCGATGCTACAGGACCAATGCTGATCTTTGGTTTTTCATTACTCTAAAATCTGGAAGTGACTTTTACCACTACTCTGAAAACCATAGTGGTCCTCAACTTTTTCCCCTGTGGCATCAGAGTAACCCTATGATTTCAAGATTTTTACTCTGGCTAGTCAGGGTGGTATTTTCTCCGACTCGTGAGAATGCTTGTTGCACAAAGTATAATATTGACAGCAGTTGTTATTTTGGTAATAAAGCATAGCATAGCATTACATGATTAACTCATCATCATCATGCTCCTCGTCATCCTCACTTCCACCTATGGCACTCTCATCCTCTGAGCTCTCTGCAGCATCCTGCTGCTGTGGGAAGAGGGGAATCTCCTGCTCAAACTCAACATTCCTAGCTTGCCTACAGTGCCTAATGCAGGCCCATTTCTCCATGATCTGGGAGTAGTCCAGGTCGTAGTCCGGCATGCTGATGGTCATCAAGTCGCCAAGTGTGGCATCGCACAGGCTTGTGCGATGCCATCCCTTGATGATGTTCTGCCTCGAGAAGCCGCGCTCGCACTCAAGGGCAACAACGCCAGCGCCTGCCACATCGGCATCAGGTTCGGGTAGGACTTGGACCAGTCCTTCGTCTTCATCATGTTGACCAAGCCTTGGGCAAAGTCGTTGTCTTTGCAGTGAGCCTTCATGATGTGGCAGAAGGTCTTCAACTCCAGCTCCATTGCTCGTAGTCCGATTCCTGTTGGTGGGGGGGAGGGGAGAGGGGGGGCAGGGCGTATATGGCACGAATTGGAGGTGTGTTTAAGTAAGTAAGGAGGCATCTAATCTGACCAGATTCAAGACATACGACAACGACCACTTTTAGAGAAACTCACCTGGCAACTTGTTGTCGAACAGCGCCATGTTCTGCTCGGCCCACTTGCGGTACCGACTCTCCCACACCTCCGTCTTCTTGGGCCACTGGTCCACCTTGTAGAGGTTTGACCCCTCCATCCACGCAAAGATCTTCGCAGTCGGCCGGGGTGCCGCCGAACGCATGTCCCGAGGTGCGCGACATGGTGAGCTCGAACTTGTGCATACAGGGAGAGCCATCCACCACGATACCGTGCACCTCGAGCGATCCCTTGCCCTCCTTGAAGTCGGCCAGGAACTTGTCCAGCCGCTCGCTGAGCCCGCCGTCGAACCCCTCCATGTACGCGATGTATCGGTGCTTGATGTTGTTGACAGTGTGGTCGACCTCCTGGATGACGAGCGTGATGTCCACCTGACAGTCGAGGTGGGAGGGCAAGGGCAAAGGGCACGGATGTTAGAACGAGTTTACCGCCACACGCACACCCAAGACATTAATCATTTCAACGTGCCACCAAAGAAACCTAAACAGATCAACTTACCGTGCAGTGCTGGACAAACACGTTCAGAGTGTTGAGCTCAGCGAGGATGTCGGCGAGGAAGTAGAGGCAGAAGTGGAATTTGTAGGACTTGAGCAGCGCGACGTGCTTCTGCTTGTACTCCATGAAGACAGCAATGGCCGCGTCGAAAATCCTGCAGAGCCGCCGCACATCGTCACCATTCGCAAGCCACCTGATGGCGTATAGCCCCTGGTGTTCGAGGTTCGTATCGTGGATGACAAGTTGCAGAGCCTTGAACCTTTTGTACCACGGCGTCGAGTGATCGACGATCTCCCTGAACGTTCGGATGATCACGTCGACGATGAACAGGTCCGGGAAGGAGTTGGAGGCGTCTTTGACCGCCAGCACTTCTCTGCGATGGCACAAGGCACAAGAAGTGAGGCGAATCACAGAGACATAGACACGAGGGTACTACAACGGCAGTCTTACCGATGGGCGAAGCAGTGGCAAGCGACAAGGTGTGGGATATGCGGTCGGAGATAAGCGACGAGCCCGTTCTTCTTCCCGGTCATCATCGACGCCCTGTCGGTGCTGATACCAGCGATCTTTTGAAGCTCGATGCCACTCCCCTCCCGGTGACCCAGCAGGACAGACTGGAGTGACGCGGCATCACACTTGTCGATGGTGAGCAGTCTGAGGAACTCAGTAATGACGCACCGCTTCTTCAAGAAGGTGCCGAAGACGATGAGGTGCTTTCCGCAAGTGCGGTTGGTACTCTCGTCGCAGCTGATGCCGATGAACGGGGAGGAGTGGATGTGCTCCATCTGCTGCGCCTTCAAGAAAGCCACCACGGCTTTCACCATCTCCCTGAATCCATACCTGCGACAAACACCATAAAACAAGACAAGACATTAGACTCCCGTCCAGTATTCAATAGAATTGAGAAAGCTTGCTACTTGTAGTGCAAATGGCATCGTTCTCATTCCACTGGCATCAAGTACAAAGAGTTCCCAATATATTCATATATTAGCATAAACTTTCTATACTAGAAGGGATATCTCTATGCTGAGGATGATCCACCAAAGCGGTGCGTGCTGAAGAGGGTAGACGAAGCGGGTTGGGTGGGCGGGTATTGAACTTGAGCTGGGAAAAATGGAAAACGTGGGTGGAGGAAGAATGACCTCCAACCCCATTATATGGTTGGAGAAGGGCGAATAGCGCGCTTCGACGATGCTTGAGATTGCGTTACAAGCAGCTTCGCATTCACAATACGCAATTTTGAAAGTGTGAACACTTTAAAATTTTACATTTTAACACCAAACATGGAAACCCGCGCACTTTGTGATGTACGCGCCGTAAGTCTGCTTGGGTATATCCTTCACTCCCTCCTACGCCAGGTGACTGATTAGACGTATGAACATCGAAATTGGGGCATCTTCCTTACAGAATAGCATGGAGCATAGAAGTCTTATGACGCGGGTGGCATCGGGGCCGTTCGTGGCAAAGTCGTCCATATGGGCTTCTGGTTTTCGATTTCCTTGTCAAGGTGAGCTTGCTTTTGCATGCAGGCCTCATGCTTGGTGCTCTCCTCGTGTCACCGCATGCGGCCAATCTGCAGGTCCCTGTCGCCAGGGCGACCGTAGCGGGCGGTCGGCTGGCCATGCTGCATGCACACACTACAACGTCAGTTCTATCCAGGACGAGCCAAGGAAACCTTCCATGCCAATCTGCGGTATATTTCTTCTGAGCAGCACGATAAGCTTTTGCCTTCTTCTCGACCGGCGTTGGCGGGAGGGGTTGCTCTGGTTCGACGATGGGGGCAGGGGTTGCTGGTAGCGCTGTCATGGGAGGAGACGCAAAGGGCAGATGCATCTGCTGGTACCGTCGGCTCTTTTTAGCCGTCGATGTTGATGCAGATGCCGTCGAGGGCACGGGTTCCGGAGGTGGAGGATTTGCCGATTTGTCAACCGACAGATTCACCTCCTCGATTTCACGCTCCCATTCATTGCTGCTTAGACTCGGGAGCGGCGGAGGCTCTACAAGGGGTCGGTAAGTCGATGCTTTGGAAGCGGAGGAGGGTCTACTGGGGAGACGTTCGTGGGATGCAAAAAGTATAAACCGCAGAGTGGGGCATACCTACGTGGGGGTGGGGCGTCATCCTCAACCTCCCCGCCGTCGTCAGCATCGCCCAGACCAGCCATAGCTGGCGATGCGAGATGACGAGAGGAATCGAGGCTGGCAGAATAGATCACGTTCGACGACATGTGAGAGGGGTTGCTACACTAGCGGCTATTGGCGCTGTATTACAGAGGGGGCAAGAACAGGGCGAAAAAGACGAGGGTTTTATTGCATGTTCTTGAATGTTACAGGATCGAATGACTCGAGGAAAGATTGCACTAACGATCAGTACAAGGCGCTTTTATACTTCCAAAGTACATCAGGTAACTAGGTTTATCTTTTCCCAAGGGAATAGACCCTTCTAGAAAATAGAATCACCCTGCGTATAACCACGCGAGGCTATTGGCTTTAAGGGATTACGGCAGGATTACGCTAGATAGAGCGCACCAGTACATCCCAAGCCTGGTCGGTGATATAATTATAATAGCAGGAGAAACCAAAGGTTAATGGAAAATGGAGAATAGGAAACCAAATGAGATGAGATAAAAAGAGAAATGGAAGGGAAAGGAAATAGGGAAAGGGACCAGTGGTGTAACGGGGTGCAAGTCCCATTTGGAGATCACGTCCTTGCAGGCTGCTCGGAGGAGTTGCTCGACAATTTGGTTGAGGCGCTCGGTCTGTCCGTCTGTCTGCGGGTGGTAGGCGGATGACATGGCGAGTTTGGTCCCGAGTAGAGACATAAGTTCCTTCCAGTACTTGCTGGTGAACTTGGGGTTTCGGTCGGAGATAAGTGTGGTTGGAATGCCATGCTGTGAGATGATGTATCGAACGAATAGTTGTGCTGTCTCATCGGTGCGTGCTGTCGTGTGTGTCGGGATGAAGTGTCCCATTTTGGAGAACTTGTCAATGACGACAAGGATCGCGTCATGACCGCTTGTGGTAGTTGGTAGCCCGGTGATGAAGTCTAGGCTGACCACTTGCCATGGCTGTTCTGGGACCGGAAAAGGCTGTAGTAGACCCGCCTTTTTCTATTTGCTGCTCTTCATCCGTTGACACGTAGTGCACAAGGTGACGAATTTCTGTACGTCATCTGCCAAGTGGGGCCAGTAGTAGTTTTTGGCGATACCAGTGAGCGTCTTGTTGCTACCGAAGTGTCCCGCGTACAGGACGTCGTGGTATTCTTCGAGTAGTAACAGGCGCAATGAAGGGTAATTAGGTACCCAAATCTTCGTTTATCCTTTCCGGTACGCGATGTCATTGTCCCACTGTAGCAGATGTCGCTTCGCTGCTGTGAGAGTACGACCCCATTACACAACTGGTCCCTTTCCCTATTTCCTTTCCCTTCCATTTCTCTTTTTATCTCATCTTATTTTGTTTCCTATTCTCCATTTTCCATTAACCTTGGTTTATCCTGCTATTATAATTATATCACCGACCAGGCTTGGGATGTACTGGTGCGCTCTATCTAGCGTAATCCTGCCGTAATCCCTTAAAGCCAATAGCCTCGCGTGGTTATACGCAGGGTGATTCTATTTTCTTGATGGGTCTATTCCCTTGGGATAAGATAAACCTGGTTACCTGATGTACTTTGGAAGTATAAAAGCGCCTTGTACTGATCGATAGTGCAATCTTTCTTCGAGTCATTCGATCCTGTGACACTTGGTAATCAGAGCTTTTCTCACTCGGCCGTGCTCAACAAAGCAGCAGCAGCGGGAAAACCTGCCTCGAAAAACCGCAGGGGTTGACCAATTCGACGCCGATTCTGGTAAGCACTAGCTCCGCGTTTTTTCGAATCACACCCCCCGCGCGTGTTTTGAACAGGATGGCAAACTTCGACAACGCCGAAGTTACCCAGCAGCTCTTCGCGAGCATCGCAGCCCTTCAGGAGGAGATGCGAGCGGATCGCGAAGCGTGGCGAAACGAGTTCGAGCGAGTAACTCGACTCGCCGGAGCGCAGCACGACTCGACAACGGCGACGACGCAGCAGTCGCAGCAGTTTCTCGAGGCTCCGAAACCGCGCCCACCTGAGCCGTTCGATCCGAGCGATCGAAACTCCGACGTCCGCAGATGGATCGCCGGCATGGAGATCTACTTCGCAGCCGTCGGATGGAGCTCGCCAGTCTGGGACGGTCAACGTGTACGACTCGCGGCGACGCTGATGCGAGGGCCGGCACTCGAGTGGATTGGCGGCAACGGCACGTTCATCCACGGTGAAGCCACGTGGCAGCAGTTCCGCACCGACCTGCTGAAACGATTCGAGCCGATAAATTCGGGTTTCCTTGCCCGGGAAAAAATTCATCGCCATCGACGGTCCGGGAGTGTAGCACAGTACACGCAGCAGATGGAGGAAATTTAAAACCAAATTCCCGATCTGACCGAAGGGGAAAAAGTACAGTCGTACCTCGCTGGGCTGAAGACCGAAGTCAAACGACAAGTGGCAGCGTCAAACTATGCGAGCTACAGTGACGTCGTTTCGGCAGCGGAGCGCTTCGACATGGTCAACGCCGGGACACGACGGACGCACGTCGGCAGTACGCGACAGGGCGACCGCTCGGCTCACCCCACGTTCGCCGACCCGATGGAAGTCGACAGATTCGAGGGGCGGCCACGTCCGAAAAACCCCAACTACACGTGTGATTTTTGCGGGGTGCCGGGTCATCGAATCTTCGACTGAAACAAAATGAAAGCCGCACGCACTGAGTATCGGGTACGCAACAGTGGCGGAATTCCTTCGGCCAATCAGAAGACCAAAAACGGGAGTCGCCAGTGATTGCGGATCTAGCTGGCGAAAATAAAAAGATCCGGAAGCGGACGCGGGATTCCGGGAAAATCAACTTCGACGAAGCTGATTTGACGCGAGAAGGAGGAAAAGATGGGGGAAAATCTCCAACCCACGACCAGTCTTCGCCAGGGAAAATCGCCGAGGAAAAATACGACTCCGCGAAAAAAGACTATGCCGAGACGGGGAAACTCCTTGAAGACCCAAGAAATTATAAGGATTCGTTAAAGTTATCTTATAAAGATGCTTTAATGAAAACTTATGATTTTCGAGGGGCTAGAGCCTTGGAGAAAATTCGGGAAGGACTCTAAAAGAAATAGACAGCTGTGGAGATTATACCGGTACCGGACAACTTGGGGAAAAAATTAAGGAGTGTGGAAAGAAGCCGACCTTTCCACGGAGTCAACGTCCTCTCCCGACACCAGCCCACAACGACTACCCGTTCCCCAGGAAAGATGTCGGTGGAGCTGAAGCAGCTCAAGAGGAAGCTGGGGGTCTACAAAAAGCTGCACAAACCCCGAACTCCTCCTCCGGATGCATCCAGTTCAGCAACTTCGGCATCAACGACACGCACAGTCGTCAAGGAAACTCCGGGCCCTAGAGAAGAGCCGT
This sequence comes from Closterium sp. NIES-67, assembly GCA_027943415.1. Taxonomy (NCBI): domain Eukaryota; kingdom Viridiplantae; phylum Streptophyta; class Zygnematophyceae; order Desmidiales; family Closteriaceae; genus Closterium; species Closterium sp. NIES-67. The sequence continues at coordinate 309,332 of BQMB01000124.1, read as the reverse complement.
TCTCCAAGCAGCCTCGGCCAGCTACCAGCTCAAGAGTAGATAGCAACACAAAGGTGTGTACGGAATATTGGGATGTACCCTATGACCCAATCAATGAGACTATCTTTGGGTACTCCGAGCAACGCCTGCTCCTCGTGCTCGAGGTCATCTGCAAAGGACGACGCCTCCAAGCACTCGTGGAGAGCGGAGCATCACACACCGTCTGCGACAAGGCAGTAATCGACCGACTTCGGGAAGAGTACAAGCCTTCAGGATTCTCTGCAACGATGGTGGACGGTAGCAAGTTACCAGTACACGGCGAAGCAGTGCTACACCTACAAATCGGACCACTGCGCTGGAGACCTGCACTCCCCATCACCAATATCAAAGGGCTTGATTTGATCTTCGGGCGAGACATTCCTAAAAAGATTCAACCCCGAGATCAACTGGGTGAACCGCACCGCAAGCATCTACAACAATGGACGGAGAGTACAGCTACCCAACTGGGACGATACAGGAGATATCCCAGTGGAGACACTCGCACGATTCGAGAAGGACGTGAAGCGAACCGACACCGGGTTCCTGGCGATAGCAACAGAGGTGGAGAACGCCAGAGAGAAGACCTCAGAGCCTCCAAGAAACATCAAGGAATTGCTGAAGGAGTTCCAAGACATTCTTCCTGACGATCTTCCGAACGAGCTACCGCCATACCGAACACATCAACACGAGATCGTGGAGGAACCGGGTTCGAAGCCGACCTTCCGAGCACCATACTGGCTCAACCCTACAGAGCTGATCGACATGAAAAAACAGATCGAGTACCTCCTAGCCAAAGGACTCATCCGACCATCCACTTCGCCATACGGTGCCCCAGTACTCTTCACGCCGAAACCGGACGGAAGCCTGCGCATGTGCATCGACTACCGAGCTCTTAACAAGCAGACCATCAAGAATAAATATCCGATACCACGAATCGATGATCTGCTTGACCAGCTTCGGGGAGCCACGGTATTTTCAAAACTAGATCTGCGGTCTGGATACTGGCAGATAAGAATGGCGGACGATTCCGTTCACAAAACTTCCTTCCGAACTCGATACGGATCGTACGAGTATCTGGTGATGCCGTTCGGACTCACCGGCGCACCTGCAACGTTCCAAGCAGAGATGAATCACATCCTACGCCCACTCTTGGACGAATGCGTGGTGGTGTACCTGGACGACATCCTCATCTACTCGCGTGACATGCAACAACACGTCGAACACTTACGACGCGTCTTCGAGATTCTTCGACGAGAACGCTTCTACGTCAAATTATCCAAGAGCGACTTCGCCCTCGAGAAAGTCCAATTTCTCGGACATATCGTAAGCGCTCAAGGAGTCCACGTCGACCCCAAGAAAATCAAAGCCGTACGTACGTGGAAGACACCCGAGAATGTGAAGGAGTTACAGCAGTTCCTTGGCTTCGCTAACTACTACAAGTTCGTACCGCAATACGCAAAAATCGCCGCGCCACTCACGAATCTGCTAAAAAAGAACACGCCCTATAAATGGGAGCCGAAGCACCAGGAAGCCGTGGAGCAGCTGAAGCAAGCACTCACGTCCGCACCTGTACTCATCTTGCCAGACCCCGAACGTGACTACGTCATCGAAGCTGACGCCAGCGACCAGGCAGTGGGAGCAGTCTTGATGCAAGACCAGGGGAATGGACTGCAACCAATCACCTACCCCAGCAAGAAACTACACGCGGCAGAACTCAACTACCCGATACACGACAAGGAGGCCCTGGCTATCATCATCGCGTTCAAAACGTGGAGATGCTATATCGAAGGACGCAAAACGACAGTCTACACCGACCATTGCAGCCTAAAATATTTGAAGACGCAACCAAGCCTCTCCAGGCGACAAGTTCGGTGGATCGACTTCCTCGAGACGCACTTCCACTACGACATCGTGTACAAGCCTGGCCATAAAAACAAAGCAGATGCGCTTAGCCGGCCTGCACACATTGCCGCTATCCAAGTTGAAGGGATGAATCCACTCCTCAAGGGACTCTTCACACACGGGTACACCATCGACCCCGAAATTCCCTTGGCAGCTGTCACATGATCAAATGACTCGAGGAAAGATTGCACTATCGATCAGTACAAGGCGCTTTTATACTTCCAAAGTACATCAGGTAACCATGTTTATCTTATCCCAAGGGAATAGACCCTTCTAGAAAATAGAATCACCCTGCGTATAACCACGCGAGGCTATTGGCTTTAAGGGATTACGGCAGGATTACGCTAGATAGAGTGCACCAGTACATCCCAAGCCTGGTCGGTGATATAATTATAATAGCAGGAGAAACCAAAGGTTAATGGAAAATGGAGAATAGGAAACCAAATGAGATGAGATAAAAAGAGAAATGGAAGGGAAAGGAAATAGGGAAAGGGACCAGTGGTGTAACGGGGTCGTACTCTCACACTTCCCCCCCTCAAAGCTGGGTGGTAGAAGTAACACCCTGCTTGACAAGGTAGTCATGCAGAGGACGACGGGCGTTACCCATGTCGGACTCAGGTACCGAGCTGTCCTCAGAAGGATCATAACCCTTCCAACGAATGAGAAGCTCCACGGTGCCATTCCGACGACGGCGGTGTGCAAGCACGGACTCGACCTCGTACTCGGGTTCATTATGGACGAGGAGGGGCGGCGGCGGCCGCGGTTGGCGTCCGACGAAGATCGTGTTCGGATCCCGATAGGGCTTCAGAAGTTGGACATGGAAGGCATTGTGAATCTTCCATGTAGCTGGCAAGTGTAAGCGGAAGGTAACAGGAGTGACCTGTGCTTCAACGAGAAACGGCCCGCAGAAGCGAGGTCGCAGTTTAGATGGGAGGTGGCGGGTGTCAAGGAGCACCTGCTCTCCCACGGTAATGGTGTGGTCCTTGCGATGACGATCGGCCTGCCGCTTCCCCTGGTCTTGCATCAAGACTGCTCCCACTGCCTGGTCGCTGACGTCAGCTTCGATAACGTAGTCGCGTTCGGGATCTGGCAAGATGAGTACTGGTGCCGCCGTGAGTGCTTGTTTCAGCTACTCCACGGCTTCTTGGTGCTTCGGCTCCCATTTGTAGGGCGTGTTCTTCTTCAGCAGATTCGTCAGTGGTGCTGCGATTTTCGCATACTGTGGCATGAACCTGTTGTAATAATTAGCGAAGCCTAGGAACTGCTGCAACTCCTTCACGTTCTCGGGTGTCTTCCACGTACGTACGGCTTCGACTTTCTTTGGGTCGAGGTGAACTCCTTGAGCGCTCACCATGTGTCCCAAGAACTGGACCTTCTCAAGGGCGAATTCGCTCTTGGACAGTTTCACGTAGAATCGTTCTCGTGGAAGAATTTCGAAAACGCGTCGCAGGTGTTCCGCCTGCTGCTTCATGTCGTGCGAGTAGATGAGGATGTCGTCCAGGTACACCACCACGCATTCGTCCAAGAGTGGGCGTAGGATGTGATTCATCTCTGCTTGGAACGTTGCAGGTGCGCCGGTGAGTCCGAACGGCATCACCAGATACTCGTACGATCCGTATCGAGTTCGGAAGGAAGTTTTGTGAACGGAATCGTCCGCCATTCTTATCTGCCAGTATCCAGACCGCAGATCTAGTTTTGAAAATACCGTGGCTCCCCGAAGCTGGTCAAGCAGATCATCGATTCGTGGTATCGGATATTTATTCTTGATGGTCTGCTTGTTAAGAGCTCGGTAGTCGATGCACATGCGCAGGCTTCCGTCCGGTTTCGGCGTGAAGAGTACTGGGGCACCGTATGGCGAAGTGGATGGTCGGATGAGTCCTTTGGCTAGGAGGTACTCGATCTGTTTTTTCATGTCGATCAGCTCTGTAGGGTTGAGCCAGTATGGTGCTCGGAAGGTCGGCTTCGAACCCGGTTCCTCCACGATCTCGTGTTGATGTGTTCGGTATGGCGGTAGCTCGTTCGGAAGATCGTCAGGAAGAATGTCTTGGAACTCCTTCAGCAATTCCTTGATGTTTCTTGGAGGCTCTGAGGTCTTCTCTCTGGCGTTCTCCACCTCTGTTGCTATCGCCAGGAACCCGGTGTCGGTTCGCTTCACGTCCTTCTCGAATCGTGCGAGTGTCTCCACTGGGATATCTCCTGTATCGTCCCAGTTGGGTAGCTGTACTCTCCGTCCATTGTTGTAGATGCTTGCGGTGCGGTTCACCCAGTTGATCTCGGGGTTGAATCTTTTTAGGAATGTCTCGCCCGAAGATCAAATCAAGCCCTTTGATATTGGTGATGGGGAGTGCAGGTCTCCAGCGCAGTGGTCCGATTTGTAGGTGTAGCACTGCTTCGCCGTGTACTGGTAACTTGCTACCGTCCACCATCGTTGCAGAGAATCCTGAAGGCTTGTACTCTTCCCGAAGTCGGTCGATTACTGCCTTGTCGCAGACGGTGTGTGATGCTCCGCTCTCCACGAGTGCTTGGAGGCGTCGTCCTTTGCAGATGACCTCGAGCACGAGGAGCAGGCGTTGCTCGGAGTACCCAAAGATAGTCTCATTGATTGGGTCATAGGGTACATCCCAATATTCCGTACACACCTTTGTGTTGCTATCTACTCTTGAGCTGGTAGCTGGCCGAGGCTGCTTGGAGAACGGCTCTTCTCTAGGGCCCGGAGTTTCCTTGACGACTGTGCGTGTCGTTGATGCCGAAGTTGCTGAACTGGATGCATCCGGAGGAGGAGTTCGGGGTTTGTGCAGCTTTTTGTAGACCCCCAGCTTCCTCTTGAGCTGCTTCAGCTCCACCGACATCTTTCCTGGGGAACGGGTAGTCGTTGTGGGCTGGTGTCGGGAGAGGACGTTGACTCCGTGGAAAGGTCGGCTTCTTTCCACACTCCTTAATTTTTTCCCCAAGTTGTCCGGTACCGGTATAATCTCCACAGCTGTCTATTTCTTTTAGAGTCCTTCCCGAATTTTCTCCAAGGCTCTAGCCCCTCGAAAATCATAAGTTTTCATTAAAGCATCTTTATAAGATAACTTTAACGAATCCTTATAATTTCTTGGGTCTTCAAGGAGTTTCCCCGTCTCGGCATAGTCTTTTTTCGCGGAGTCGTATTTTTCCTCGGCGATTTTCCCTGGCGAAGACTGGTCGTGGGTTGGAGATTTTCCCCCATCTTTTCCTCCTTCTCGCGTCAAATCAGCTTCGTCGAAGTTGATTTTCCCGGAATCCCGCGTCCGCTTCCGGATCTTTTTATTTTCGCCAGCTAGATCCGCAATCACTGGCGACTCCCGTTTTTGGTCTTCTGATTGGCCGAAGGAATTCCGCCACTGTTGCGTACCCGATACTCAGTGCGTGCGGCTTTCATTTTGTTTCAGTCGAAGATTCGATGACCCGGCACCCCGCAAAAATCACACGTGTAGTTGGGGTTTTTCGGACGTGGCCGCCCCTCGAATCTGTCGACTTCCATCGGGTCGGCGAACGTGGGGTGAGCCGAGCGGTCGCCCTGTCGCGTACTGCCGACGTGCGTCCGTCGTGTCCCGGCGTTGACCATGTCGAAGCGCTCCGCTGCCGAAACGACGTCACTGTAGCTCGCATAGTTTGACGCTGCCACTTGTCGTTTGACTTCGGTCTTCAGCCCAGCGAGGTACGACTGTACTTTTTCCCCTTCGGTCAGATCGGGAATTTGGTTTTAAATTTCCTCCATCTGCTGCGTGTACTGTGCTACACTCCCGGACCGTCGATGGCGATGAATTTTTTCCCGGGCAAGGAAACCCGAATTTATCGGCTCGAATCGTTTCAGCAGGTCGGTGCGGAACTGCTGCCACGTGGCTTCACCGTGGATGAACGTGCCGTTGCCGCCAATCCACTCGAGTGCCGGCCCTCGCATCAGCGTCGCCGCGAGTCGTACACGTTGACCGTCCCAGACTGGCGAGCTCCATCCGACGGCTGCGAAGTAGATCTCCATGCCGGCGATCCATCTGCGGACGTCGGAGTTTCGATCGCTCGGATCGAACGGCTCAGGTGGGCGCGGTTTCGGAGCCTCGAGAAACTGCTGCGACTGCTGCGTCGTCGCCGTTGTCGAGTCGTGCTGCGCTCCGGCGAGTCGAGTTACTCGCTCGAACTCGTTTCGCCACGCTTCGCGATCCGCTCGCATCTCCTCCTGAAGGGCTGCGATGCTCGCGAAGAGCTGCTGGGTAACTTCGGCGTTGTCGAAGTTTGCCATCCTGTTCAAAACACGCGCGGGGGGTGTGATTCGAAAAAACGCGGAGCTAGTGCTTACCAGAATCGGCGTCGAATTGGTCAACCCCTGCGGTTTTTCGAGGCAGGTTTTCCCGCTGCTGCTGCTTTGTTGAGCACGGCCGAGTGAGAAAAGCTCTGATTACCAAGTGTCACAGGATCGAATGACTCGAAGAAAGATTGCACTATCGATCAGTACAAGGCGCTTTTATACTTCCAAAGTACATCAGGTAACCAGGTTTATCTTATCCCAAGGGAATAGACCCATCAAGAAAATAGAATCACCCTGCGTATAACCACGCGAGGCTATTGGCTTTAAGGGATTACGGCAGGATTACGCTAGATAGAGCGCACCAGTACATCCCAAGCCTGGTCGGTGATATAATTATAATAGCAGGAGAAACCAAAGGTTAATGGAAAATGGAGAATAGGAAACCAAATGAGATGAGATAAAAAGAGAAATGGAAGGGAAAGGAAATAGGGAAAGGGACTAGTGGTGTAACAGGGTCGTACTCTCACATTGAAGTCCGTTGCGCCATCCACATGAAGGCCAGGTGCCTTCCTGAGCCATCTTGAACATTGGAGAAGAGCATATGCCCGCGCATGCGGGAAAAGATTCCCGCAGTATTGCATGGCTGTCGAGGTGCGTGGCTGCAAAAAATGACTAAGGGACCAATTAGAGGCACAAACATGTACAGCGAGTACAAGTATGGCAAGAGTCGACGTGGTAAAATTGGGTGTGGCGCCGCAATCGGTGTGAAAAAAACACAAGTGTCCAATAGGAGAGAAGGATATCCGCCAACGAGGGTGGGTCTGGCAGCATATGGCGTGGGCCAGCTCGGCGGTCCGCGTGAACAAGGCGTGGATATGGGGGCATGAATATGGACAAGGGGGTACAAGAAAATATGGGGGTATCCCCCTTACAGTAACTAAAAAAATTGGGGGTAATATAGCTTAAAAATCTTCAAGATCACTTGCTTGCTCTAATATAGCTAGTAGCTCTTTGATCCAGCGATACTGTTTTCCATCAGCTGTTTCATAGAGGGATTTTCATGCATACCAGTAGCAACCAATCCTGCAATATGACCAATATCTGCCACCTTCAGGGTGGTACAAAAGAAAACCTATAATCTCAATTTTTTTCCCAGAGGCGTGAGGGTGATTCACAAAATCAACTCTGAAAATCAGAGAATCTGAGTAATTTACTCGCCAAAAATAGGCACTGTACTGGACGCCACGTGCATTTCCTGGTCCGCTGGGCGGACCGTACAAGCGAAGACAACACCGGGGTCACTTCCGACTCGCTTCAGGAACACTCGGAGCTCAAATCGCATTTGACTCAAAATGGCGTTCCCGATATTGACCACCTTCCTTAGAAGTGCGGGTAGTGTAAGGAATTCTATTCCTTACCAGGTTGTACCGTATCCACCTGGATAGGCGCCCTCCCAGTGGATAGGACCCTAAGTCCTTTAATAAGCTAATGGGGCTTATGCGCGTTATTTGATTTTAAGACCCACCCCCCTTGGAGGGCGTACGTGGTGTAAGCCCCTTCTATGGTACACGACTAATCTGATTAAAAACGAAACATGACGCAACTTTTGCCGAGTACGTTGCCCCCCTCCTTCCACGCACACGCGCGATACTTTGCTCTCGACAGTCCCGAGCCGCTTTCTGCCACATGCGCACGTAGGTCAATGGCGAGCAGGCAATACATGACCCTTGAATCTGCTGACTTCCAGCCCACGCAGGGTTTGGTTTCCTATTGGCTCATTGAGTCAGTAAAACGTAACATCACTTTCGGTTGAAAACAACGAGCAACACTTTCGGATTCAGAGAAACCAGGTACATAAGAATATATTGTAACGGGTGATATTCACTTTTGCTTTAAAAAAAAAAAAAAAAAAAAAAAAAAAAACATACGTAAGTCAAGCCCCGGGGCTTATTTCTAAAAATTCGATCATTAGCCCCACAAAAAAAAAAGAGTTGTTCACCCTTGATGCCCCGAGGGGCGCCTATCCGGGTGGATACGGTACTGCATCGCGTACACCCGAACTCTCTGAAGTCCAGGCCTCGGTCCGATTCCGAAGCAGCCCTGAGGTTGGCTCGCGCCTATACCCAACCTAGCCCTCCGGGATATTAGAAGGGGCTAACTTAGCTAGGAAGGAAGGGGGCCATGAAATGGCGAGAGGTTTAGGAGCTAGGAGAGAAAGTTGACGAGAGAAAAGAGTGTTGGAATACAAGAGAGAGAGGCATACAAGGAGGGAATTGTACCCTCTACAGTAGAGTTCAGTAACACCTACCAAGCCTACAATTATATAACAAATATAATTGAACACGGGATCCTCGCCTAGCTAGGGATCTCGCTATACAGTGGTAGGCTCTCATTCTTGAAATCGTCATTATCCCGCTCACTCGGTTATTATTCATAACATTTATCTACCACGTAATAATTTTGCTCGATGCAGCTGCGAGCAGAACCATTCACAATCTGAGTTTACCTGGGAACCAACTCGTCCATGATGGGTACAATTTGGGCTGTTTTTGCAGGCCAGAGTTTCTACAAGCTCGGAACTTGCCACTCTCGAGGTTGAAAGGAGGGTGATTACGACCGCAGATGTTTTTAGCGTTGTATAATGAAATTTCACCTCCTTAAACAAAAATGACAGAAGGGTATTTTTTTCCTAGGGGAGCACATGCAACTGTTAGATTGTACAGGGTAGGTCCATTCCCTACCCAATTTTTTTGGCTGTGGGGTAATTTTGGTGTGTCTGTCCATGGACGGGTGTCAAATTTCGAAATGCGCCAAAAGCAGGACTGTACCTAATTTTCACCCTGTTTTCCTTTACATAGCAGTGTAATTACCCTGATTCCAGAGGCATGGTGTGGACCCTAGCGAACTAGCGGCTATGACGAGGAAGGGTCACTGTCACCAACACATGCCATCCGAACCAACATGCACTCCAGTGCGGATGTTGGATGATGAAACTAGGGTTTCCAGGCAACCAGACCAGAGACTCCAATCAAGACATGCGGTCAATCTAGTTACATGCCTCGGGCATAGCACTAGATGCGCTCACGCTAGCACAGGACGTCTTATCGAGAAAACTGTGTCGAGGGGTGCGCGTGGTACCGGCGGGCGAGGCGAGGAGCGATGGGTTCGTGGCTGGAAGCGGGCAGTGGCGGGAGAGCGCGGGTTGAGGGGTGCAGAGGAGCAGACGGTGCCCCGGCAGCGCGCGCACCAGCGCGTGCGGCGTCCGCGTGCGTGGCGCCGTCGCCTTCGTCCTCCCCCATGACCCTGCCGTCCCCCTCCTCCTCGCCGCTCAGCCTCTTCACGCCCCTGTCGCACCACCGCTCGCCGCTCCTCTCGCCGTGCCTCTCCTCCTCGCCGCTTCACCCGCTCAACGAGGATGCGGCGGACGGTGCGGACGGGCAGGGGCCGACTGCGGAGTGGCGGTGGGGCGTGGCGGGGATTCGCGGAGGAGCGGCGGATGTGGGCGCGCGGCTAGGGGTGGCGGAGGGCTGCGCGGCGATGCGGCGCAGCGCGGCGTCGGCGTCGATGCCGTCGCTGGCCAGCGCGCCGTGGGAGGGCGGCGGGCGCGCGTGGCTGCCGGGGTGCGGCGCGCCGTGGAGCAAGGCGAGCAGCAGCGCGTGGGCGGCGGGCGACGAGGGCGAGCGGTGGGGCGCGAGCGGCGACAGCGGCAGGTGGACGGTGGGCGACGGCGAGGGCGAGGGCGGCGGGAGGAACGAGCTGGAAGGGGGCGGCGGCGGGTGGGGCGTGGGGGAGATCAGCGGGCGGTGGAGTGTGGGGGAGGGGCGCGAAGCAGCGTCGATCGGGCGAATCAGCGGTCGGAGAGGGGCGGTGCTTGGGGGCAGCGGTAGTAGCAGAGCTTGTGGGGTGAAAAGGGGAGGGCCGGCAGGCGGACTGCAGGGAGGCGCTTTGGCAGGGCCGGCTGCGGCAGGCGGAGCGGCGAGCGCAGGGGAGGGGTGGCGGGAGCTCGCAAGGGAGGCGGCGGGCAGAGGAGGCTTGTGGGGTCCGCGGGCGAGGGAGGTGGGCGGGGCGAAGCGGGGCGTGCGGGGTAGAGGGAGGGATGGGTCGTGGGGGGGCGATGAGAGTGTTGCGGGCAGTGTAGGGGGGGAGTGGGCGGAGGGCGGAACATGTGGCGCAGAACGGGAGGCGGAAGCGGGGAGGGGGAGGGAGAAGAAGGCGAAGGGCGGAAGCGAGGCGGACATGGGCGAGGGCAGGACGCGTGGGGAGGGCACTGACGCTGCTGGCACGGCCGGCACGGGGGACACGGCTGGCACGGGGGGCGTGAATGGTGGGGGAGGGCGGGTGAGCTTGGAGCAGGAGTTGCACGAGTGGCTGGGAACGGCGGTGGCGGGCGCTGACAAGAAGGGCAGCGGTGCAGCGCGCGGTGCAGGGGAGCGGCCGCCAGGTGCGGCAATGCGGATGGGAGCGAGCTGTAGAGGGGCGAGCGCTGGCGGCATGGAGGCAGAGCGGAGCGGCGGAGAGTGGAGCGAGTGTGAGGCGAATGCAGGCAGCGGTGGGCAGGCAGGGCGAGGCGGCAGGGAGGCAGAAGCAGGGGGCGCGGCAAGGCGGGGAGGGAGGGAAGGCGGGGAAGGCGGGGAAGGCGGGGAAGGCGGGGAAGGCGAGGAGCAGGCGGCGAGGGCGGAACCGGTGGTGTTCCGCGTGACCGTGCACGAGCAGGGCCGGCGGCCTGCTGCTTGGAGGCCGGAGGCTAAGCCGCGCCGAAGCAGGCAGTCAGGTTCGGTGTTTGGGTCGGGGGAGGACGCGCTGACGCTGGAGTCGTTCCTGCATGGCGGCAGGCGGGCGCGCGCAGGGCTGGGGGGGCAGGGCGCTCAGACGTGGCGCGTGGACAGCGTGGAGGCGAGGGACGTGGCGCAGGCCATGATGGCGCAGCAAGGGGAGGGGGAGGGGGGAGAGGAGGGGGAAGGGACGGGGGAGGAGAGGGAGGTGGCGGTGCAATCAAGGTGCGGTGACGAGCAGAGGCTGAGGAAGTGGCAGGGCGGGGAGCACGCGGTGCACGAGCAGCTGCAGCAGTGGCGGCAGCAGCGGGCAGCATCTGCTGTGCGTGCGTGCAAGTCGAGAAAGGCCTGCCATTCCGCGTGCCACGGCCACAGGCGGGTGGGGTCGGACGCCCTTGACGTGTCGGCTGCAGTGGCCGCGCTTGGGCGAGCCAAGGAGGCAGGCAGCGGCGAGGGGGAGGGGTGTGGAGGCGGTGGCAGTGCTGGTCCGAGGCACAGAGGGGCCGGTATTTCTGTAGAGAGGGGAATGGGAGACGGAGTGGGGGCGGGAATGGCGAAGGAAGATGGGGGCACGTCACGTGGTTTTTCCAGCAAGGGTGCCGCGGAGCAAGGCAGTGCGACGCCCGTCACCATGGCCGCTGGGCCCCGCTCGCACCCGTGGCTGGCTGCAGCAGCCAGTTGCACGAAGCCGGTGGCCCTCGATGTGGCTGCTGCTGTGGCGGCGCTTGGTCGGTGGGACGGTGTGGAGGGGGGGGGTGGTGCGGGGGGCACGATGACGGTGGACCCAATGGATGAGGGGGCGACGGGGGCAGAAGGGGAACGAGAGGAGGGAGGGCAGGAGATGCTGGGGAAGGGCCAGATGACGCAGATGTGTGAGGAACGGAAGCAGAGTGATGGGCGGTGCGACATGGTGGTAGAAGCTGCAGGAGCGCAAGCCATCACGCTGTCCTCCTCCATGCCAACCCTGTTGGGGCCACACGTCCCTCCATCGCCCCTTCCTGCCGCATCCATTCCCGCCTCTCAGCCACCGTCCACCGCTCCACTGCCATCTCCTGCTGCCCACCAGCCAGGCAGCGCTGCCAGCGGGCGACCGCGCTGTGAGGCGGAGGCGACGTGGCAGGAGGAGGGGAGCATGAGGGCGGAGGGCGCGGATGAGAACGGTGTGGGGGGGTGGCGGGGGCAGGCAGGAGCAGCGGGCGTGGAGGGGAAGGCAGCGGAGGAGGGAGTGCGATGGAAGGCGAGGGGGAGTGGGAGGAGGCGGCATGGCAAGGCGCGGGACATGGAGCGGAATCTGGAGGTGGCGTCCGCTCAACTGCTGGCTCTGCAGAGGTGCGCGGCGGATGGGTGGGCGCTTGAGGCGGTGAGGTGCGCCACATGAACGAGAGCACACAGGCGGCATGCAATGAAGGCATCCCCGCACGCCACGTCACATGTGGCCCTCCTTTCACAGCCTCGCCTCTGCCTCACGCACCTTCCGTTTTTCCCTCTCTCTCGTTCCTCCCATCTCCCCTCCCTGTCTTCCCCCTGCTCTCCCACGGCAGGTGGCACCCGTCCTCGCGGGACCTGGCGGTGCGGTGGGCGGTGTGGCTGCTGCGCCTCATGCGCAAGGCAGCCCCCTCGCCCCCCCCTCGCCCCCTGCGCCTGCTGCTCTTCTCCTCGCTGCTCGCCGCCCTGCCGCGCATCGCTGACTCGCTCCTCTCCCTCGCCCCTCCTTCCCACGCCCGCATCCCATCGCCACCTGCATCGCCCCACACCGCCCACTCTCAGGTACGGCGCAGATCAGGCACATAGAAAACGTGGTGGGTGCACTGTGCAACTGCTCTGGTAGCGTGTTTCCACGTTTTCCTCTTCGCCCTCTCACGGTCACTGGCACTTGACAGCATTGCAGCTACCGTCATATTCCCTGCGCCCTTCACTGTTTCACCTTGCTCATCCCCCCCGCATTGCCCCACCTTATTTCCCTCTCACCCACCAGCTGCTGCACTCAGCGGGCTCTCTGCTGCGAGCGGTGGACAGGAGCCGCGTGGCCGTGGCACCGCTGCACTGGGAGATGCTGCAGGAGCCCATCGCGCGCTGCCACTCGCTGCTCGCCGCTGCTACCACGGCGCACAGCGCCGCCTGCCATGGTCGTGGCGGCATGCCTGAGGATGGCGGCACAGCACCTCTGGCAAGGCTGACTGGTGCAGGAGGCGCGTTAGCGGCGGCAGCACCACCACAACCCACACCACCCATTGCTGCCATGAGCAGTCCTTGTAGCGCCTCCACTGCTTCCCCCGCCTCCTCTGCTGCCCCCTCCTCCACTGCTGCGCCCGATGCTGCTGCTGAGCCTGCTGCATGTGGGGGGGGCAATTTGGGAGGCACGAGCATGGACGTGGATGGGGCTGGCGCGGACACAGGCAGGGTGGGGCAAGGGAGGGGCAGCGAGGCGCATGAGGGGCCGGCGGAGGGCAGCGAGGTGGAGGGCAGAGGGGCGGAGGGCAGCGAGGCGGAGGGCAGAGGGGCAGCCTCTCAGCCCGCAGCGGGGCTGGGTTCAGGCTGGGTGGCAGCAGCTGCTGCAGTAGTGGTGGAGGCAGCGCTAGCAAGTGCAGGTGTGAGGGCGGATGTAGCTTTGGGTGGTGCTGCAGGGTCATCAGGCGGGGCGGGGTGGGTGCCGCACCCCCCCACTCGCAGCACCCCTGCGCAGCCTCCTGGCTTGCACGGCCTTCGCTGCTGGCTGCATGCACGCGCTGAGGCGGCTGCAACTGCGGGAGGAGGGGCTGCCAGCGCTGCTGCTGCTGCTGCCACTGGTGATGGCGACGATGGCTGTGTGCCTGTTGCCGCGCCCTCTGGTGCACAGGGTGATGCTTACCACCAGCCGCTGCAGCCGCAGCAGGCACAGCAGGCACAGCAGGCACAGCAGCCGCAGCAGCCACAGCAGGCACAGCAGCCGCAGCAGGCACAGCAGGCGCAGCAGGCACAGCAGGCACAGCAGGCACAGCAGGCACAGCAGCCGCAGCAGGCACAGCAGGCACAGCAGCCGCAGCAGCCACAGCAGGCACAGCAGCCGCAGCAGGCACAGCAGGCACAGCAGCCGCAGCAGGCACAGCAGCCGCAGCAGGCACAGCAGGCACAGCCGGCACAGCAGGCACAGCAGGCACAGCAGGCACAGCAGGCACAGCAGGTAGGGGCAGAAGGTGATGCGATGTGCGGTGGTCACTCTGAAGCACTCCATGCGCCTCCAGTCTGCACGCCCAGTCAGCCTCCGCGTTCTCCCACTTCCTCGTTCGCCTTCTCCTCTCAACGCGACACCACACATGCCCTTGTGTGTGTCCACCCGCCACCCGCACTGCACTCCGCTCCATCCACCCCACATACCACAGCCAGCCCGTTTGGGCCAGCCTCACAGCGCAAGCCCGCTATCCCCTCCTTCCCTCGCTTCTCATCTGCCGCCGGTGCTGGCGGGCCACTTCACAACCCCCCCCCAGTGCGGCGAGCCGGGCACCGCGTGAGCCGCAGCTTTGACGGCAGCAGCGCGGCAGGGTCGGGGCTCAGCTCGGCTGCGCGGCAGCAGTTCGCGGAGGGCAGCCGGCGGCAGCAGCAGGCGGTGCAGGCGTGCATGCAGGCGCTGTACGGCGGGCTCTTCTCTCCGTACGGCCGGGGGGGACACACTGAGGGGCGCGGGGGCAGCAGCAGATGGCGGGGAGGCGAGGTGGAGGAAGAAGTGGGCAGAAGTGTGAAGGGCGGGGATGGGGAAGGGAGGGGGAGGTCAGGGAAGGAGGGTGAAGGGTGCAGGGGAGAGGAGCAGGGCGGTGTGAGGGCGGGAAACGCAGGGGCGGAAGGTGGGAGAGGTGGAGAATGGGCAAGAGCAGGCAGGGCGCGCAGTGGCAGGGGCGGGTGTGGGTGCGCGCGGTCGCAGAGCATGGACCTGGATGGCATGGCGCAGCTGTGGCGGAGTGTGCAGGGCCATGGCAGCAGCAAGCACGCAGCTGCTGCTCCTCATGACTCTGCAGCAGGGCACGCGAATGCAAGCAGTGAGCATGGAGGGAGGGCAACAGACTTTGACCACATCGACCCCTCTGCTCCTCCTGCCCCATCACCGGACTTCAACTCACCTGGCCTCCCTCCCAAATCTCCCACGCCCCAGTCAAAGGCCCATCTTGCCTCCCGCCAGCACGCTCCCTTGAACTCTTCTCATTCCCTCCCCCCTCATGCCCACCCATCCAAGCCTACCTTTCAACCCCCCATCCGCTCTGTGCACCCCTCTGGACCCGTTTCAGTGGATGATGTGGCGATGGGCAATGGCTTACGCTGTGGCTCACAGGGTGGTGTTGGTGGCTGTGATAGCGGCAAGGAGACACAGGGAGGTAGAGCAGTAATGGCAGGGGACAACGAGTCCGTTAAGGGAGGCGTTGGCTGTTCTGCTGTAGCAGTTGATAATACGAATGGGGTGGCAGCAGTACAGCACACAGGGACACATGGGGTAGAGCAGAGTGGGTTGGGAGGGATGGGGAGGGCACATGACGAGGGTGTGTTGACAGCAGAGGAGAGGGCGGTGGAGGAAATGACGTCCCTCTTCTCCTCCCACTTCTCTGCCCCCTCTGCCCCCTCGCCCAGGGTGGCTTGTGCAGCTGGCCATGGTGAGGCAGACAAGCACGGCATGTGCGGCGCCACACACTGCCATGGCACTTACAAGCCCTGTCCCATGGCTGCAGGCTCTGCTGGCTGCAAAGCAGTGCGCTCCACCCTTGATGCTGCCACGCACCAGGCCGCACCCGTAATTGTTGTGCAACCGTCTGCTGCTGCAGGTGCGCGTGTGGAGGGCGGCACATCGATGGCAGAGGATGAGTGCCCAGACAGTGCACCCGCTGAGGCCGGCAGGGCAGAGGAGGATGGTGTGGTAGGCATGCCAGCTGCATCTTTGCCTGTGCCACCCAAACCTCGGTCTCGAAAGAAGATGATGGCAAGGAGAGAGTGGCTGTAGTGGGGTATGGCGATCATGCATAAGGTGGGATGCGCACAAATACCGTACTTCCTGCATCAGCACTTCAGTCAGGAAAGCACGTGAAGCAACGAGAGTTGCTGTTGTTGGCTTCTACACAAGCAGGCTGCTGCTAAGCCTAATTTGGTGAATACCTCTGGAGGATTTGTATGGATAGAAATACCAAGCGTTAAGGGGTAGCTTTCCGTATCGTGTTGGCTTGGCACTGTACTTTGATTTTTATTTTTCCAATACAGTATTCCCCCGGATAAAACACCCACGGGTGGCACTAAATTTTGATGCAAAATTTAGTGGGGGTGTAATTAGTGGCACTTTTTGTATAACGTCCGGGGGCTATGGAATGACAATTTTATGCTTATGAACTGGAATTGAACTGTGTTGTAGACATTCCTTTTGTGCCGATTTTTTACGAGTCTTGCTCGTGATCGCTTATATGGTGAGGAGGACCATCGTCATGCCACGTTGCAGGCAAACAGTCATAGGTTGCCTGCGTCACAGATTGTCACGTTCTGTCAAATCGTGGTGGCAAGTGGCAGAAATAAATCGTCTGAAGTTGTAATAGACTAAGTATAAAACTATAAACACGAACACTTGGCAAATCCTCAAGTGTTGGTCCAGGATCTTTGCTGGAATGGTAGACTAGTAAGACAGCGGAAGTCTTGTAAAATATGAAGGTCAAGATTGAATAACCTGAGTACGTGAACTTGTGAATAACCAAAGTTAATAATGAAAAGACCTGACAAGGATTTATACCGTAGTTCTATGAAAAGTACCTATTCGCTAATGTACATGTTCGTCACTATCGCGCTATGTGTCAGAAACCCAGTCACTAACCACTGGGTTAAAAGGGCTTGTTAAATAGCGAGTAAGTGCGCCCATAACCCCCCAGGCTCAGCACCTGTGGCCCTTCTCCGAGGATCTTTTCAAGGGTAACCCAGCGGGTCACTCGACACCCCCCCTCGCTGGGATAGGTGGAAGACACGAGCGCCTCTGCAGCGCTAGCGCTGGGACTAGAACCCAAGACCTTTGGCTCTGATACCATATCAGAAACCCAGTCACTAACCACTGGGTTAAAAGGGCTTGTTAAATAGCGGGTAAGTGCGCCCATAACCCCCCAGGCTCAGCACCTGTGGCCCTTCTCCGAGGATCTTTTCAAGGGTAACCCAGCGGGTCACTCGACACCCCCCCTCGCTGGGATAGGTGGAAGACACGAGCGCCTCTGCAGCGCTAGCGCTGGGACTAGAACCCAAGACCTTTGGCTCTGATACCATATCAGAAACCCAGTCACTAACCACTGGGTTAAAAGGGCTTGTTAAATAGCGGGTAAGTGCGCCCATAACCCCCCAGGCTCAGCACCTGTGGCCCTTCTCCGAGGATCTTTTCAAGGGTAACCCAGCGGGTCACTCGACACCCCCCCTCGCTGGGATAGGTGGAAGACACGAGCGCCTCTGCAGCGCTAGCGCTGGGACTAGAACCCAAGACCTTTGGCTCTGATACCATATCAGAAACCCAGTCACTAACCACTGGGTTAAAAGGGCTTGTTAAATAGCGGGTAAGTGCGCCCATAACCCCCCAGGCTTAGCACCTGTGGCCCTTCTCCGAGGATCTTTTCAAGGGTAACCCAGCGGGTCACTCGACACTATGCGCCCTAGATGAAAATGAAGAGGTGCGACTGTTCGCGTGACTGAAACGACTGTCCTATGACGAGCGCTATTTGCTGACGTCATCCTACGGACTTATCTTCTACAGTATGATTCGACACTAACTACACTTAATCGACTTACAGAAATGCTAGGTATCAATTACACTGAGGGAAAAAACCGTCCGGATGTTTGGCAATAAGTTGGGTTTTTAGGCTTTGAGACTACTGTATGGTAAACCTGCAAGATGCACGGTGGTACATGTTGGGAGAGGCACAAAGTGGATGCGTTCACAGCACTAAGAACTAGAATAGTACATTGGATCTAACTCATACTCCAAAAGATATACAACGAGTACATCCGGACAGTTTTTTCCCAGGACAAAGAGCAAACTTCCGAACAACGTTTCTAGTACCTAGTCCACCTACTCTTGGCGTTGATCACCATCCACACCCTCCTAGGCATGTTATCTATGTGGTTAGTGCAGACCTTTGCATGAAGCTTCTTGCACTCTTCCTTGACCCACCATTTTGCATAAGGGGGTGAGCACAAGGAAAATTGCGAAGTATTTGAGCGTATGCATAAGTATTGTGCACGAATTCAGATTGAATGTAATCTCTGAGACTAGCCAAGCCGAGGGGTGTCCAAAGATGCCATTACTTGAATGGTCCCGGCTTATCATGGGTTGTTTTCGTCGAATCAGAGTAGGGTGAAATCACGTATAGAGTGGCAAAATCTAGCATACCCGCCACGAAACTTAGGGTAACCGAGCACGGTCGATTGAGCATCCTTTCATTGTTAGAATCATGTTAAAATCCGCGAGTCTAGTGACAGTGCATCAGTTGAAGAAGTCTCGACTGTTTGGGAAGAATATCAGGGTTGAGGTCTGGTGAGGAAGAGGGGCACTCCAGAGCTACATATCCATGCTCTCCGAGCCATTCCAAGCCTAGGCAGGGAAAATGACATGGAATGCCTTGGAGAGCATAAGTATGTTGCGCTGGAGTGACCCTTTTTCTCACCAGACCTCAATCCAGATATTCTTCCCAAACAGTCGAGGTTTCTTCGACTGCTGCCCCGTCACTAGACCCGCGGATTTTAACATGGTTCACACAGTGAAAGGATGTTCAGTCGACCGTGCTCTGTTACCCTAAGATTCGTGGCGGGAATGCTAGATTTTGCCACTCTATTCGTGATTTTACCCTAGAACGATACGACGAAGACGACCCATGATAAGCCGGGACCATTTAACTAATGGCATCTTTGGCCACCCCTCGGCTTGGCTAGTCTCTGAGATAACATTCATTAAGAATTTGTGTACAATACTTATGCATACGCTCAAATACTTTGCAATTTTCCTTGTGCTCACCCCCTTATGCAAAATGGTGGGTCCAGGAAGAGTGCGAGAAGCTTCATGCAAAGGTCTGCACTAACCACATAGATAACATGCCTAGGAGGGTGCGGATGGTGATCAACGCCAAGAGTAGGTGGACTAGGTACTAGAAACGTTGTTCGGAAGTTTGCTCTTTGTCCTGGGAAAAAACTGTCCGGATGTACTCGTTGTATATCTTTTGGAATATGAGTTGGATCCAATGTACTATTCTAGTTCTTAGTGCTGTGAACGCATCCACTTTGTGCCTCTCCCAACGCGTACCACCATGCATCTTGCAGGTTTACCATACAGTAGTCTTAAAGCCTAAAAACCCAACTTCGTGCCAAACATCCGGACGGTTTTTTCCCTCAGTGTATATCACAACACTCTCCTTCATTTCTGGAAGTTCGATAGTGTCACTTCTTGAAGATTCCGCAGAGCTTGTTACAGTACTGAAACTTCTGTCGTGTCAGCTTCTTCGTGAGAAAATCGGCAGCCATTTCGTTGGTCGAACAGTAGACCAATCGCATCCTCCCCTTCTCGACTTCATCTTTGACGAAAAAATAACGAAGCGAAATATGCGTCGTCCTGTTGACGAAACCAGGTTGATGTGCGATGCGAATTGCACTTTGATTATCGCACTGTAGGGTAAACTGAGTAGTTGTCGTCAACTTCGCTTCTTCCAATAGTTCCTGTAAGTAAAGTCCTTCGCGTGTTGCTGTACAGACAGCAATAAACTCAGCTTCAGCAGAGGAGAGAGCAATCAACTCCTGCTTCGTCGAATTCCAAGAGATAGGCCCGATAGGTTCAAGCCGATAGACGAATCCAGTGCGTGACCGTCGATTAGTAGAATCAGCAGCGTGATCGGCGTCGACAAAACCATGTAGGTAGAGCATTTTACAACCGATGACGTTGTAGACTAGACCGACGTTAGGT
Organism: Closterium sp. NIES-67; assembly: GCA_027943415.1. Classification (NCBI taxonomy): domain Eukaryota; kingdom Viridiplantae; phylum Streptophyta; class Zygnematophyceae; order Desmidiales; family Closteriaceae; genus Closterium; species Closterium sp. NIES-67. The sequence continues at coordinate 289,450 of BQMB01000124.1, read as the reverse complement.
GTCGAGACGAAATACTGAAGCGCGCGGAGAAGATCAAGCTGATGCTCTTCCTCAGGACGGCGTAGGAACTGAGCGAGCTGACTGGCCGCGTAGGCTAGATCAGGACGACAAGTGATAGCGGCGAAGAGTAGACAACCTAACTGCTGTTGATAGATCTGTAAATCGGTTGAATTTAACAATGCGGTGTTCGGTTTGTGGTCAGTCGGTAGTAAGCGGTACGGAGTAGAGACTGCAGTAGGTGTGAGATTGAAGCGGGCAGCGAGTGTTGCTGCATACTTCGAAGCGGTGAGATGAGTAGTTGTCGGTGAACAGATAATGTTCAGACCAAGAATCTGTGAGACTGTTTCGGAGATAGTAAGCTGTAGAGTTTTATGTAATTTCAGTATGAAGATATCAGCAAGGGAATCAGTAGTACTGACGAATAGGATGTCATCGACGTAGGCGACGAGCAAAATATATTTGTTGCCGTCGGTCAGTAGATACATTCCCTGGTCATGCGGTAGTTGACGAAAACCGGCAGCGATCAGTTGTGAGTGGAGATACTGCTGCCAGAGCCGTGGTGCCTGTTTAATGCCGTATAGGGATTTTCGGAGACGGCAAATGCTCGGTGGGTTAGTAGTATAGGAATGCGGGTACTCTACCAGGATAAGTGCGTCGACAGGCGCGTAGAGAAATGCATTTGACACGTCGATTTGTCGAAGTCGGAGATTACGGCAGGCGGCGACACAGAGTAGAATCCGAACGCTTGTATGTCGGCCGACAGGAGCAAAAGTTAATTCGTAGTCGATGCCGTTAGTCTGTTCGAACCCGCAGACGACCCATCGCGCCTTGAATTTCTCAAACGACCCATCTGCATTAGTCTTGACACGGAAGACCCATTTTCCGGTAAGTACCTTCTTTCCTTTTACTTCTGAAGTCGGTATTAAATCCCATGTGCCGCGATTCTTGAGTGCTGCTAGCTCCTTGTCCATGGCTTCGCGCCATTTTTCTCGGTGAGGACTCGTAAGAGCTTGTCGAACGGTTTTTGGTTCAGGTATTTTACTGACGTTGTACTGTACTGCGACTGCGAACCCCAGTATCTGTAATCCTGTTTCTGTAAAACGCGGACGTTCTTCGTTTGCACCTGCGAAATTTTCTTCTGGCCCTTCTTCCCCCCCAATTTCGTCAGGTGTAACACGAACTGCTTCTTCGGAGACGACAGGCATCGGCTGTTGTTGGCGATCGCGTTCGTAACTGAGTTGAACTTCGCGAACATCATCCTGGTCAGCATCGGCAAGCGGAATGAATTCAGGTATGCCGGTCGAAGTGACAGGTTTGGGAATGTCTGTTGCGCCAGCTTCGGAAGCTTCAGAAACATCCTCGTCCTGTACATCAGCTTCGGCTTCGTCATTTGCAAATGCACGCGAGCCTTCGAACAGCCTGGCAGGATTGGCAGCTGCTGCCTGGTGGGCACGAAAAACAGGCAAGGTGAGTCTTTCATACAAAAGACAATCACGTGATAGAACGACTTGATTGGAGCGGAGATCCAAAATCTTCCACGCGTGATACTGTTTTTCGATGCCGAGATGTACCCCCCATTTTGCTCGTTCGGAAAAATTTCCGAGTGCTGCGGTTGGAGGACGAAACTGTACAACACACCCGAAAACTCGTAAAAGATTTGTGCTCCTCATTATACGTGTCCACTGCAGGTGTGGAGAAGAAAACTCGGGCAGGGACGTTGAAGAAAGAAGATTGTGTAACAGCACGGCGTGGTCCATCGCATACGGCCAAAAATGCGGTGGAAGGATTGCCTGCGTCAGCAGAGCACGCATCTTTTCCTGCAGAGTTCTGTTCATCCTTTCTGCTACCCCCATCTGTTGGTGTGCATGTGGCAGCGACTGCTTCCGTTTGATGCCGAGTGTCTGAAGGTAGTCTGTGAAGGTGTTGCTGGTGTACTCCCCTGCACCATCATTCTGAAATTCTTGCAGTTTCACGTTGGAATCTCGTTCAGCGACAGCGAGCAACGCGACGAAGACGGAGTGAGCGAGATGGCGTGCAGGTAAGTTTGCTGTCCAGACATAGCGTGTAGACGCTTCGATAAAAGTTATCACATACTTCTCGTCTTTAGGTCCTGCTTCACACAAGTTGAGTATGTCGCTGTAGACATTCTGCATCAGTTTATAACGGGTTGAGCCGAGAAAATGACTGGGAAACGGATCGTGCGTAAGGTTGGCAACTGGACAAGTGGTGCAAACCGTCGGACGAGACTGCGGCTTCATCTTTGTGCCATCAGGTAAAAGTAAACTATTTTTATCAAGAACTGCTGCTCGAATTGAATGATTAAGAATCCCTTGTGATGGATGTCCTAACCGCTGATGCCATATATCTTCTGTGGCTTTGTGTCCTGATGATCGCAGGTAGAAATCGGAGTTAGTATAAAAAGAAGAAAGAATGAAAGGAGAAAGCGCTGGTGACTTGTCAATTTCTCCGTCGACGAAACGGTTAGTGTTAGAAATAGACTGCAAATACCACTTTTGTATTTGTACTTTTATATCCTAGTTTAGCTTATGAATGTTCTAGTGGGTTGGGGTGTACTCTCAAATCCGAACCTCACCCAATTGTGATCCCCCCAATCTCCAATTACCCAATTAAAGATTCCGGAGATCCCAACGGGGATTCCCTCCAATTCCCCCTTCATCCATTCTCTCTCACCTTGCCATGTACTTATAGAGCCTTGGGCTCCTTACCTAATCAATCATTTCAACTCTATTTCTTACATGATATCAGAGCGACCTATCCGCACACGTGGATCAAGCTCCTAATCTGAACGTGCCCGCACTACGCGCACTTCATCGTCGCGACATTCGTTTCGAGTCGTCGGAATTTCGACGTGCTCCACTCTGCAGTCGCGCCTCTCATCATCGACCGCCTTCGCGCTCGACCTCGTTGAATTTCTCATCTCTGAAGCGTTCACGCTTCTCGTCGTCGATTTCCTCCTCGGTTCTCCTTGGTCGAATCTCAATTTCGACCATCTCTTAAAACTCGTTCTCGAGTTTCCCCTCAGACCCCGCCAGAATAGGCGAACTCCCATCGCAAAATCGCCTCCACGAACGTCTCGCGTCAAATCAAGAGCAGGTACACTGGTGGAAGCGGAGCGGAGCTGGTTGCAAAGCCAGTTGCGGAGCTGGTTGCACAGCTGTGTAGCTACGGGACAGGGCCTGGGGGTGTGTGGGGGGATGTGTGGGTCCAGGGTTAGACTTAGGCTCAGATTTTGTTTCAAGTCAATGTTTAAACAAATTCCCGCCGACGCCATTTCCTTCTTAGCGGCATTTCGGCGAAGCCGTCTGAGTGATTTTTCAGCAATTCTCGTCAACCGATTTCCAGAAATGCTGCGCTGCGCACCAAAATTCTTATCGGTGACTTAAGAGCGTCGCCTCGTGAAAATCAAATGGGAATGGCTTAATCAACCACTTCACTCGCCAACCCGATCCCGCTCCTTCGTCTCGAGCCGGACGGTGCATGCACCAACTACAAGGCTTGGCGCTATGGTGTCGACAAGCACCTCATCAGTCGCGAGGTGAAGGGGCTCGAGCTCACCAACGTCCTTCTCAACATTGGTGACAGCAAAGAGCCTCCTAAACCTGAAAGTCCGCCAATCCAGCTAATGCCGCCGCCGAAGCAGTTTATGCTGCTGCACTGCTCAAGTTCAAGAATTGGGAGAAGGCCGATGGTGCGGTCATTAATGTTTTCAGGGGCACCACTCCTCCCGAACTCGTCGAAACCTACCACAACTACCCGTCTACCAACGCCATTTGGCTCTACCTCGAGGATCGCTTCCTGAACAAGACTGCAGTGGGAGTTGCTATACTCATCCCCAGCATGTTCCAAGTGCGGCTCGAGGACTCGCCAGGCATGGCGGACTATGTCACCAAGGTGCAGTCCATTCATGGTGAACTCAAACAGTTGGGGATAGTCTTCCCCGAGCAAGCCCCTGCAGCCGCTCTCCTAGTCGGCCTCACTCCGGCATACGAAGTCACACGCAAGATGCTCTTGGGCCTTGCTCCTGCAGACCTCACATTTGCCAAGGTCTCATCCGCGCTCCTTTCTGCCGAAAAGGACAACAGCGCTCAAGCCAAGGCCAATGCAATCCGCGCTCCCGTGCCTCAAGCCTATGCCGCTTCGGCGCCATTCCAACGCAACCGCTTCTCCCCGTGTCCCTATGTGATCAAGCGCGGCCCTCGTGCCGGCCAGGTGTGTGGCGGCACCAACCACGCCCTTGCCTCCTGCTTCAAGAAGAAGGATGACGATTGGTATGCCGCCAATGGGACCGCCTCGAAGCCGCCAAGCTGGATGGTCAATCGTGCTCCTCGCAAGGTCAATCAAGTCGAAGCGCAGGAATCCGTGCAGGCTGCTGTAGCTCCCACTACTGATGTGCGCCTCCACATGTTGTTCCCTGGCACTGCCATGATTAATGAGACAATTTCGCAGTGTCCCGGCTCACAAAGCACCTTAGCCACAATAGAGTTCACCCTCGACAGTGGGGCCACTCACACGGTTCTCAAGGAAGAACACTCCTTCAAGCCATACGAGACACCAATCCGTCTACTTGGAGCAGACTCCAGATTCACAACACACGCCAAGGGCTCCTCCACAGTTCCGTGCCCAGCTTTTCCTTCGGGCAGTGTCACCGGCATGTGTGTTCCCACACTACGCCACAATCTCGTGGCCCAACACGAGCTCCAACGGGCAGGCGTCACCACGATCTTCCCAGCACACTCGGATCACTGTGACCTCTTCGACCCTAAGTCCAACAAGCTCCTAGCACGCTTCACACTCAACAGTAGCAAGCTCTACACGCTGCGTTCACGTGCACCTCTCGCCGCCCTCTCCCAAGCGCAAGCTGCCAGCACCACTCCGTGTTCGTGTCGCAGCTTCGCCAACCCAACCATCCTCTACCACCATCGCTTGGGTCACCCCAACTTCCGCACACTTGCCGACATCGCTTCCAAGAAACTTCTTCTTGGCCTCCCGTCGGCGCTTCCTCCACCAACAGACTCACCTGCACCCACCTGCCTGGACTGCACCAAGAGCAAGCTCAGGCAGCAGCCGCACCCTTTCTCCCCATCCGTCGCAGCTGCCCCGCTGGACCTAGTGCACATGGATGTCTGGGGCCCAGCTCCAGTCGCATCCCGAGGCGGTCATCGGTACTTTCTTACACTAGTCGATGACCACTCGCGGTATGTTTCTGTGCACCTCCTGCATACCAAGGCGGAGGCACCTGATGTCATCATGGCGTGGGTGCGCCAGGCTCAAGTCACGTTTGGCACTCCTCTGAAGTGCCTCCATTCTGATTGCGGAGGAGAATTTCGCAATGGCAAACTCGATAACTTCTGTGCAGCCCAAGGGATTCGGCAAACCTTCACGCTCCCCGAAAGCCCGCAGCGGAATGGCATTGCAGAGAGCCGCAACCACACCTTGGTTCAGATCGCTCGATGCCTCCTCAGTCACGCCAACGCACCACGGTCACTCTGGGGATATGCCCTCTTCCATGCGGCACTCCTCTACAATCTTTATCCGCATCCCCACCGGCCCGACACCACACCTATGGCTCTCTGGCTTGGGGTCACGCCTTCCGCCCACTCTCTACGCGTCTGGGGGTGTACCGCGTATGTGTTGCTAAGCCCCCACACGTGCAGGAAGCAAGGTGGCAAGCTTGGTCCCAAAACCCAGACCTGCATGTACCTGGGGCACAACTCCGACTCCCCAGACTACTTATTCCTCAACCCAATCACCAGACAGCTGATTCGCAGCCGTGATGTCGTCTTCGATGAGACACGCCCATTCCACTCTGCGACCACGGGCGAGCCTCCTCCACCTCCCCCGACGCTTGTCTGGGCAGACTTCGATGCCCCACCTCCGGCCTCCCCAGTATCCTCCGCAGCGGCACCTCCTCCTGCTCCGCCTTCCCCGCGCGTCGAGCCCGGCTCACCAGTCTCCTATCGGAGGCGCCCAGTCCCTCTGGTCCCACCGCAGCTGCCTTCGTCTCCGGTCTCTAGTCGCACTCGTTCCAAGGGACCGGCTCCGCCTCTCGCCTGGGGACCAGCCGCCTTCTCCATCCGGTGTTCGGTCACCCCGCCTCCTCCTGTCGGGGGTGATGTCCCCTCCATCCGTATTCCCCCCCGTGCACTTCTGGAGGACAGGCATGAGGAGCTGTTTGACCTTCACGCGGCTTGCCAATTTCTCTCTCACATGTTCCCAGACATTACTGACTGCCCTTCCCTCAACTTCACCGAGAACCCGACCATTCCGACTCCTCGCACAAAAGAGGAAGCTCTCTCGGGGCCTTATAAGAAGGAGTGGAAGGCAGCAATGGATGTGGAGAACGAGGCGTTCATTCGCAACAACAGCTTTGACGATGTTGTTCCCCCTTCCGGTGTCAACATCGTCGGCGGAAAATGGATCTTCCGAGTCAAACAACTCCCAGGCGAAGCTCCACTGTTCAAGGCACGATACGTGGCGAAGGGTTTCACCCAGAAGGAGTATCTCGACTTCTTCGAAACATTCCCGCCCACGGCCAAGCTCCCGACTGTGCGCGCTCTTCTTGATATAGACGCTCGCGGCAACTTCGAGATCAAGTCCATGGACGCCTCCTCCGCCTTTCTCCAAGGCCAGCTCAAGGAGGATGTTCACATGGAACGCCCACCGGGGTTTCCTGGCACTTACCCTGCCAACACAGTGTGGAAGCTGAAGCGCCCAGTGTATGGCCTCAAGCAGGCTCCTCGTCAGTGGCACAACAAGGTGAAGGAAGTCCTCCTCGCACTTGACTTCCATCCCTCTGCCTCAGATTCCAGTCTCTTCGTTCATCACTCCTCCGAGCCCTTCTACATCCTCGTCTACGTCGACGACTTCATTCTAGCCGCCAGAGATCCAGCCGATATGGCAGTTGTCCAGTCTGCTCTCAGCTCCGCCCTTCTCATGAAGGATCTTGGTGACCTCAAGAACTACCTGGGGATGGAGATCACTCCTGACCGCCAGGCTTGCACGATCACCCTCTCCCAGAAGTCCTACATCGACAACCTTCTCAAGCGGTTCGACATGGACTCCAGTAACTCTGTTTCGACTCCACTCCCACTACAGCATCAGCTCACGGCCCCTCCAGTTCCTTCTCCTGACGCCTGCAAGGACCCGTACCCTAAGCTAGTCGGTTCACTCATGTATGCCATGATGTGCACTCGACCAGACTTGGCTTACCCGGTTAGTGTCCTCTCTCGGTACGTCTCCCCCGGACGCTACATTGCCCCGCATTGGTCTGCAGCCAAGAGGGTCCTCCGCTATCTACAAGCCACCAAGTCTCACATCCTCACTCTTGGTGGTACCTCTCCAGTCAAGCTCGAGGGATACACAGACTCCTCATGGGCCGATGACCAGACTGACAGACGCTCCTCCCAAGGGTACTGCTTCACCCTTGGTAGCGGAGTCATCAGCTGGTGCTCCACTCGGTCCTCTGCAGTCTCCCTGTCATCCTGCGAGGCCGAGCTCTACGCGGGCACAATGGCTGCTCAAGAGGCACGCTGGCTCTCCTTTCTCCTTGCTGAGTTAGGCTACCCCCAGCAGTCGCCCACCCTGTGGTGTGACAACCAGAGTGCCATTCATCTCACCAAGGATCCTGTGTTCCACTCTCGCACCAAGCACATCAAACTTCGTCATTTCTTCATCCGAGATCTTGTTCAGAGTGACCAGCTGACGGTACGGTACATCGCCTCAGATTGCAACCTTGCCGACCTCTTTACCAAGGCTCTCGGCAAGGCTGACCACCATCGCCTTCTCCGTTCCATGGGGCTATGTGCTCCTTGATCGGGTTTGCAGTCTATGGGGGTGTGTTAGAAATAGACTGCAAATACCACTTTTGTATTTGTACTTTTATATCCTAGTTTAGCTTATGAATGTTCTAGTGGGTTGGGGTGTACTCACAAATCCCAACCTCACCCAATTGTGATCCCCACAATCTCCAATTACCCAATTGGAGATTCCGGAGATCCCAATGGGGATTCCCTCCAATTCCCCCTTCATCCATTCTCTCTCACCTTGCCATGTACTTATAGAGCCTTGGGCTCCTTACCTAATCAATCATTTCAACTCTATTTCTTACTCTCTTGATTTGACGCGAGACGTTCGTGGAGGCGATTTTGCAAGGGGAGTTCGCCTATTGTGGCGGGGTCTGAGGGGAAACTCGAGAACGAGTTTTAAGAGATGGTCGAAATTGAGATTCGACCAAGGAGAACCGAGGAGGAAATCGACGACGAGAAGCGTGAAAGCTTCAGAGATGAGAAATTCAACGAGGTCGAGCGTGAAGGCGGTCGACGATGAGAGGCGTGACTGCAGAGTGGAGCACGTCGAAATTCCGATGACTCGAAACGAATGTCGCGACGATGAAGTGCTCGTAGCGCGGGCACGTTGAGATTAGGACCTTGATCCGCGCTTGCGGATAGGTCGCTCTGATACCATGTAAGAAATAGAGTTGAAATGATTAATTAGGTAAGGAGCCCAAGGCACTATAAGTACATGGCAAGGTGAGAGTGAATGGATGAAGGGGGAATTGGAGGGAATCCCCGTTGGGATCTCCGGAATCTCCAATTGGGTAATTGGAGATTGGGGGGATCACAATTGGGTGAGGTTGGGATTTGTGAGTACACCCCAACCCACTAGAACATTCATAACCTAAACTAGGATATAAAAGTGCAAATACAAAAGTGGTATTTGCAGTCTATTTCTAACAGTAGTGTACGGACACGGTTAACGTAGTTCATGGCGTTTTCGTTTGTCATCATCTGCACACTTGTCAGCTGCGAAAGTATTTTACTCACTGTTATCGTATCCTTTGCCATGTATACCCCTTTCAGATGGTTCCATGGAGTTTCGGCTGGTGTGAAACTTGAGTGAAATGATCGAACGCCAAGCTGCTCCTTCGGCGACAAGTTCCGTACAAGAACTGTATACGCCCTGAGAGAGGCGTGCAAGAAACTCTGCTGCTCCAGTTGTGTTCCCACGACAGGGTACGTAAATTCGCTAGTGAAGAACGGCCATAGCCCAGCGGACTGCGCCAGAAGTTCAAACTCAAAGCTCCAGGAGTAGAAGTCAACACCATTAAAAGGTACGGTTGTCTTGATCTGAGTATTGTTAAGTAAATTTGGAGGCTGAAAAACAATGCCTGGCTGTTGCTGTTGTTGCCGTTGCTGTTGCTGTTGCTGTTGTTGTTGTTGTTGCTGTTGTTGTTGCTGTTGCTGTTGCTGTACTTGCTGTGGTTGCTGATACTGCTGTTGTTGTTGCTGAGCAGGGGAACGACCGAAGATATAGAAAGGATGCTGAAACTGCTGCGACTGCGGCTGCTGTACGAAAGGTGAGAAAGCGAACGAACCAGTACTTGGAGCTGTAGCTCCACGCATGTAACTTGAGCCGTCAAGGCTCATTCCACTGAATGCAGATGAAATCGATTGCGTTGAAATTGGTGGCTGTACTAACGCTTCTTGCTGTGTTGTTGTCTGTGATTGTTGTTGTTGCGCTACAGGTGCAGTCGATGGAGCACCTGGAGTATTCACAGATGGCGGATTCTGCTGTTGCATACCGATATTAGCATAGGCTGGTGGAAAGTGCCCAGAGGCTGAGAGACCAGCGGCGGTAGTGGAGGCATATGCTCCAGTAGTCCCAGTAACTGATCCAGCAGATGGTGCTGGTGTTGAACCAGTCATAGTTGACGGTAGTCTTAATTCCAGATAGCTCTCATACCATGAAATAAATCGTCTGAAGTTGTAGTAGACTAAGTATAAAACTATAAACACGAACACTTGGCAAATCCTCAAGTGTTGGTCCAGGATCTTTGCTGGAATGGTAGACTAGTAAGACAGCGGAAGTCTTGTAAAATATAAAGGTCAAGGTTGAATAACCTGAGTACGTGAACTTGTGAATAACCAAAGTTAATAATGAAAAGACCTGACAAGGATTTATAGTTCTAGGAAAAGTAACTATTCGCTAATGTACCTGTTCGTCACTATCGCGCTATGCGCCCTAGATGATAATGAAGAGGTGCGACTGTTCGCGTGACTGAAACGACTGTCCTATGACGAGCGCTATTTGCTGACGTCATCCTACGGACTTATCTTCTATAGTATGATTCGACACTAACTACACATAATCGACTTACAGAAATGCTAAATGTAAGAAATAGAGTTGAAATGATTGATTAGGTAAGGAGCCCAAGGCTCTATAAATACATGGCAAGGTGAGAGTGAATGGATGAAGGGGGAATTGGAGGGAATCCCCATTGGGATCTCCGGAATCTCCAATTGGGTAATTGGAGATTGGGGGGATCACAATTGGGTGAGGTTGGGATTTGTGAGTACACCCCAACCCACTAGAACATTCATAAGCTAAACTAGGATATTAAAGTACAAATACAAAAGTGGTATTTGCAGTCTATTTCTAACACACCCCCATAGACTACAAACCCGATCAAGGAGCACATAGCCCCATGGAACGGAGAAGGCGATGGTGGTCAGCCTTGCCGAGAGCCTTGGTAAAGAGGTCGGCGAGGTTGCAATCTGAGGCGATGTACCGTACCGTCAGCTGTTCACTCTGAACAAGATCTCGGATGAAGAAATGACGAAGTTCGATGTGCTTGGTGCGAGAGTGGAACACAGGATCCTTGGTGAGGTGAATGGCGCTCTGGTTGTCACACCATAGGGTGGGCGACTGCTGGGGTTAGCCTAACTCAGCGAGGAGAAAGGAGAGCCAGCGTGCCTCTTGAGCAGCCATTGTGCCCGCGTAGAGCTCGGCCTCGCAGGACGACAGGGAGACTGCAGAGGACCGAGTGGAGCGCCAGCTGATGACTCCGCTACCAAGAGTGAAGCAGTACCCTTGGGAGGAGCGTCTGTCAGTCTGGTCATCGGCCCATGAGGAGTCTGTGTATCCCTCGAGCTTGACTGGAGAGGCACCACCAAGAGTGAGGATGTGAGACTTGGTGGCTTGTAGATAGCGGAGGACCCTCTTGGCGGCAGACCAATGCGAGGCAGTGTAGCGTCCGGGGGAGACGTACGGAGAGAGGACACTAACCAGGTAAGCCAAGTCTGGTCGAGTGCACATCATGGCATACATGAGTGAACCGACTAGCTCAGGGTACGGGTCCTTGCAGGCGTCAGGAGAAGGAACTGGAGGGGCCGTGAGCTGATGCTGTAGTGGGAGTGGAGTGGAGACAGAGTTACTGGAGTCCATGTCGAACCGCTTGAGAAGGTTGTCAATGTAGGACTCCTGGGAGAGGGTGATCGTGCAAGCCTGGCGGTCACGAGTGATCTCCATCCCCAGGTAGTTCTTGAGGTCACCAAGATCCTTCATGAGAAGGGCGGAGCTGAGAGCAGACTGGACAGCTGCCATGTCGGCTGGATCTCTGGCGGCTAGAATGAAGTCGTCGACGTAGACGAGGATGTAGAAGGGCTCGGAGGAGTGATGAACGAAGAGACTGGAATCTGAGGCAGAGGGATGGAAGTCAAGTGCGAGGAGGACTTCCTTCACCTTGTTGTGCCACTCACGAGGAGCCTGCTTGAGGCCATACACTGGGTGCTTCAGCTTCCACACTGTGTTGGCAGGGTAAGTGCCAGGAAACCCCGGTGGGCGTTCCATATGAACATCCTCCTTGAGCTGGCCTTGGAGAAAGGCGGAGGAGGCGTCCATGGACTTGATCTCGAAGTTGCCGCGAGCGGCTATATCAAGAAGAGCGCGCACAGTCGGGAGCTTGGCCGTGGGCGAGAATGTTTCGAAGAAGTCGAGATACTCCTTCTGGGTGAAACCCTTCGCCACGTATCGTGCCTTGAACAGTGGAGCTTCGCCTGGGAGTTGTTTGACTCGGAAGATCCATTTTCCGCCGACGATGTTGACACCGGAAGGGGGAACAACATCGTCAAAGCTGTTGTTGCGAATGAACGCCTCGTTCTCCACATCCATTGCTGCCTTCCACTCCTTATAAGGCCCCGAGAGAGCTTCCTCTTTTGTGCGAGGAGTCGGAATGGTTGGGTTCTCGGTGAAGTTGAGGGAAGGGCAGTCACTAATGCCTGGGAAGATGTGAGAGAGAAATTGGCAGACCGCGTGAAGGTCAAACAGCTCCTCATGCCTGTCCTCCAGAAGTGCACGGGGCGGAATTCGGATGGAGGGGACATCACCCCCGGCAGGAGGAGGCGGGGTGACTGAACACTGGATGGAGAAGGCGGCTGGTCCCCAGGCGAGAGGTGGAGCCGGTCCCTTGGAACGAGTGCGACTAGAGACTAGAGACGAAGGCGGCTGCGGTGGGACAGGAGAGACTGGGCGCCTCCGATAGGAGACTGGTGAGCCGGGCTTGACGCGCGGGGAAGGCGGAGCAGGAGGAGGTGCCGCTGCGGAGGATACTGGGGAGGCCGGGCGAAACAAGCCGGACAGAGAAGGCCCCGGAGAAGGGGCAGCGGCCGGAGGTGGGGCATGGAAGTCTGCCCAAACAAGCGTCGGGGGAGGTGGAGGAGGCTCGCCCGTGGTCGCAGAGTGGAATGGGCGTGTCTCATCGAAGACGACATCACGGTTGCGAATCAGCTGTCTGGTGATTGGGTTGAGGAATAAGTAGTCTGGGGAGTCGGAGTTGTGCCCCAGGTACATGCAGGTCTGGGTTTTGGGACCAAGCTTGCCACCTTGCTTCCTGCACGTGTGGGGGCTTAGCAACACATACGCGGTACACCCCCAGACGCGTAGAGAGTGGGCGGAAGGCGTGACCCCAAGCCAGAGAGCGGTAGGTGTGGTGTCGGGCCGGTGGGGATGCGGATATCGAGTTTGCCATTGCGAAATTCTCCCCCGCCATCAGAATGGAGGCACTTCAGAGGAGTGCCGAACGTGACTTGAGCCTGGCGCACCCACGCCATGATGACATCAGGTGCCTCCGCCTTGGTATGCAGGAGGTGCACAGAAACATACCGCGAGTGGTCATCGACTAGTGTAAGAAAGTACCGATGACCGCCTCGGGATGCGACTGGAGCTGGGCCCCAGACATCCATGTGCACTAGGTCCAGCGGAGCAGCTGCGATGGATGGGGAGGAAGGGTGCGGCTGCTGCCTGAGCTTGCTCTTGGTGCAGTCCAGGCAGGTGGGTGCAGGTGAGTCTGTTGGTGGAGGAAGCGCCGACGGGAGGCCAAGAAGAAGTTTCTTGGAAGCGATGTCGGCAAGTGTACGGAAGTTGGGGTGACCCAAGCGATGGTGGTAGAGGATGGTTGGGTTGGCGAAGCTGCGACACGAACACGGAGTGGTGCTGGCAGCTTGCGCTTGGGAGAGGGCGGCGAGAGGTGCAGGTGAACGCAGCGTGTAGAGCTTGCTGCTGTTGAGTGTGAAGCGTGCTAGGAGCTTGTTGGACTTAGGGTCGAGGAGGTCACAGCAATCTGAGTGTGCTGGGAAGATCGTGGTGACGCCTGCCCGTTGGAGCTCGTGTTGGGCCACGAGATTGTGGCGTAGTGTGGGAACACACATGCCGGTGACACTGCCCGAAGGAAAAGCTGGGCACGGAACTGTGGAGGAGCCTTTGGCGTGTGTTGTGAAACTGGAGTCTGCTCCTAGTAGACGGATTGGTGTCTCGTATGGCTTGAAGGAGTGTTCTTCCTTGAGAACCGTGTGAGTGGCCCCACTGTCGAGGGTGAACTCTATTGTGGCTGAGGTGCTTTGTGAGCCGGGACACTGCGAAATTGTCTCATTAATCATGGCTGTGCCAGGGAACAACATGTTGAGGCGCAAATCAGCAGTGGGAGCTACAGCAGCCTGCACGGATTCCTGCGCTTCGACTTGATTGACGTTGCGAGGAGCACGATTGACCATCCAGCTTGGCGGCTTCGAGGCGGTCCCATTGACGGCATACCAATCGTCATCCTTTTTCTTGAAGCAGGAGGCAAGGGCGTGGTTGGTGCCGCCACACACCTGGCCGGCACAAGGGCCGTGCTTGATTACATAGGGACAACGGGGGAAGCGGTTGCGCTGGAATGGCACGGAAGCGGCATAGGCTTGAGGCACAGGAGCGCGGATTGCATTGGCCTTGGTTTGAGCGCTGTTGTCCTTTTCGGCAGAAAGGAGCGCGGATGAGACCTTGGCAAATGTGAGGTCTGCAGGAGCAAGGCCCAAGAGCATCTTGTGTGTGACTTCGTATGCCGGAGTGAGGCCGACTAGGAGAGCGGCTGCAGGGGCTTGCTCGGGGAAGACTATCCCCAACTGTTTGAGTTCACCATGAATGGACTGCACCTTGGTGACATAGTCCGCCATGCCTGGCGAGTCCTTGAGCCGCACTTGGAACATGCTGGGGATGAGTATAGCAACTCCCACTGCAGTCTTGTTCAGGAAGCGATCCTCGAGGTAGAGCCAAATGGCGTTGGCAGACGGGTAGTTGTGGTAGGTTTCGACGAGTTCGGGAGGAGTGGTGCCCATGAAGACACTAATGACCGCACCATCGGCCTTCTCCCAATTCTTGTACTTGAGCAGTGCAGCAGCATAAACTGCTTCAGCGGCGGCATTAGCTGGATCGGCGGACCTCTTGGGTTTAGGAGGCTCTTTGCCGTCACCGATGTTGAGAAGGACGTCGGTGAGCTCGAGCCCCTTCACCTCGCGACTGAGGAGGTGCTTGTCGACACCATAGCGCCAAGCCTTGTAGTTGGAGCATGTACCGTCCGGCTCGAGACGAAGGAGCGGGATCGGGTTGGCGAGTGAAGTGGTTGAGTAAGCCATTGTCGGTGTGCAGCGCGGCAGTTCTGGAAATTGGTCGACGAGAATTGCTGAAAATCACTCTGACGGCTTTATCAAAATGCCGCTAAGTAGGAAATGGCGTCGGCGAAAATTCGTTAAATCGCCGACTTGAAACTGACTCTGAGCCTATGTCTAACCCCGGACCCACACACCCCCCCACACACCCCCAGGCCCTGTCCCGCAGCTACACAGCTCCGCAACCAGCTCCGCAACCAGCTCCGCAAGCAGCTCCGCTCCGCTTCAACCTGTGTACCTGCTCTTGCTTGACGCGAGACGTTCGTGGAGGCGATTTCGCGAGGGGAGTTCGCCTATTCTGGCGGGGTCTGAGGGGAAACTCGAGAACGAGTTTTAAGAGATGGTCGAAATTGAGATTCGACCAAGGAGAACCGAGGAGGAAATCGACAATGAGAAGCGTGAAAGCTTCAGAGATGAGAAATTCAACGAGGTCGAGCGCGAAGGCGGTCAGCGATGAGAGGCGGGACTGCAGAGTGGAGCACGTCGAAATTCCGACGACTCGAAACGAATGTCGCGATGATGAAGTGCGCGTAGCGCGGGCACGTTAAGATTAGGACCTTGATCCGCGTGTGCGGTTAGGTCGCTCTGATACCACGTAAAAAAAAGAGTTGAAATGATTGATTAGGTAAGGAGCCCAAGGCTCTATAAGTACAAGGCAAGGTGAGAGAGAACGGATGAAGGGGGAATTGGAGGGAATCCCCATTGGGAGCTCCGGAATCTCCAATTGGGTAATTGGAGATTGTGGGGATCATAATTGGATGAGGTTGGGATTTGTGAGTACACCCCAACCCACTAGAACATTCACAACCTAAACTAGGATATAAAAGTACAAATACAAAAGTGGTATTTGCAGTCTATTTCTAACAGCTTGGCCGTGGGCGAGAATGTTTCGAAGAAGTCGAGATACTCCTTCTGGGTGAAACCCTTCGCCACGTAGCGTGCCTTGAACAGTGGAGCTTCGCCTGGAGTTGTTTGACTCGGAAGATCCATTTTCCGCCGACGATGTTGACACCGGAAGGGGGAACAACATCATCAAAGCTGTTGTTGCGAATGAACGCCTCGTTCTCCACATCCATTGCTGCCTTCCACTCCTTCTTATAAGGCCCCGAGAGAGCTTCCTCTTTTGTGCGAGGAGTCGGAATGGTCTGGTTCTCGGTGAAGTTGAGGGAAGGGCAGTCAGTAATGTCCGGGAAGATGTGAGAGAGAAATTGGCAGACCGCGTGAAGGTCAAACAGCTCCTCATGCCTGTCCTCCAGAAGTGCACAGGGGGGAATACGGATGGAGGGGACATCACCAACGGCAGGAGGAGGCGGGGTGACCGAACACCGGATGGAGAAGGCGGCTGGTCCCCAGGCGAGAGGCGGAGCCGATCCCTTGGAACGAGTGCGACTAGAGACCGGAGACGAAGGCGGCTGCGGTGGGACCGGAGGGACCGGGCGCCTCCGATAGGAGACTGGTGAGCCGGGCTCGACGCGCGGGGAAGGCGGAGCAGGAGGAGGTGCCGCTGCGGAGGATACTGGGGAGGCCGGGTGAGAGACGCCGGACGAAGAAGGCCCCGGAGAAGGGGCAGCGGCCAGAGGTGGGGCATGGAAGTCTGCCCAAACAAGCGTCGGGGGAGGTGGAGGAGGCTCGCCCGTGGTCGCAGAGTGGAATGGGCGTGTCTCATCGAAGACGACATCACGGCTGCGAATCAGCTGTCTGGTGATTGGGTTGAGGAATAAGTAGTCTGGGGAGTCGGAGTTGTGCCCCAGGTACATGCAGGTCTGGGTTTTGGGACCAAGCTTGCCACCTTGCTTCCTGCGCGTGTGGGGGCTTAGCAACACATACGCGGTACACCCCCAGACGCATAGAGAGCGGGCGGAAGGCGTGACCCCAAGCCAGAGAGCGGTAGGTGAGGTTGTTAGGATTAAGGACAGAGTCTAGGTGAACTTAGGAGCTAGAATTACTCAAAATATAAATCCGAAATTCTGGACAGAAAAGTCGTCTTCACAAGAAACGACGTCGACAAAACACTAGCCGTTGGAATGTCGCGAAACTTGGATATGTTGTAGCTCTTGATCTCAGCTACCGTTCCCAATTTGAATCACGTTGATTGATGAAGTATTCGCGACGCTATGGCTTTCGACGCACTAGGGGGTAAGCTGTAGGAGGAGAACTTAACTCAATCTCAAGAGTTCAATCAAAGTTCAAGAATCTCACAAGGAATTTGAGGAGCAAGAGAAAGGTTGGGATAGAAAGAGAGGGACGAGAGGGAAGGTCCCAAGAGAGTCCCCAACCAAGGAAACCCCATAAGCACAAAGATTCCCTCCCTATAGGAACCTCAACTTTGACCTTTGTCCCTTCCCAACCAATCCATCCAAGTTGGCCACCCTTGCCAACCTAGCTTGGTTGTTCCCAACCAATTTGCAGCTGTTACAGTAGAGTGACAAATTTCCCAAACCCCCAAAGGTCCCAACTCCATATAGAGTCACCCCACAACTTCACTTTGTAACCGCCGCAATTGTAACGCAAGCTCATGAACTTTGAATCTTCATAGCTTTCGCGTTCTTGCTCCGATTGAAGGGATTCTCGTTGCGTCGGAAAGATCTTCTCAAGATCTATCATCACAAAAAACCTGCTCAAACAAAATAACACAAAACACATTCCCAAACTCCAGAACACATCACACACAAATTCTTGCACACGTTCAAACCACACATGCAAGTTGAAAAAATATGGGATGGGAGGCAGACAGAATGTGATAGCATATGATGACATCACACAACAATCTCCCCCTCTGGCTGCCAACCATCATCCACCATACCAACATCTCAAGCATGCATACTCAATGCACACTCATCCCAGCAAGCTTCATGCCCTTCCAATGATCCGCCTCCGCCAGACGCTTGGTGAAAATATCTGCTGCCTGCTGATGGGTCTTCACTATCTCCAGCCGCACCTCCTTATCAAGGAGTCTCCTCACCCAATGCCACTTAGGCCTTATGTGTTTTGTCAGCCCATGCAGACAAGCATTCTTGGCGAGCTTCACAGCGGACTCATTGTCACAAAACACAACTGTCGGCTTCTCCTGACCAACTCCCAACTCCTCCAACAAACGCCTTAGCCACACTACTTCCTTGGCCCCATGGTGTAAGGCCATGTACTCAGTCTCACATGAGGACAATCCCACCTCATTCTGCTTCTTGCTGCGCCAGCTCACAGCACCACCTCCTAGCAAGCACACATAACCCCCAATGCTGGTGCCATCCGCTTTCACTGAGTTGAAGCTAGCGTCAGTATAGCAACTCAAGAGCATCTCTCCACTCTTCACATCTGCAGCACCTCTCTGCAACCGCTGCCTCACTCCACTGTACTCCAATCCCACTGATGCCGTAGCGCTCACATAGCGGACCAACCTCTTGGCCGCTTCCAGCTGCTCATGACTAGGGCGTGAGACCACACTAGCCAATCGTGATGTAGCAAATGCAATGTCAGGCCGTGTATGATTTGCAGCATAATTCAGCGACCCAACCATCGAATGAAACAGCTTCCTGTCACTATCACCCACTACCTCCTCATCAGCACATGGCTCCACAGTAAACCCTGAAGGTAGTGGTGTTGCTGGCTTTCCCCCATCTTGCAGCCCATACTTCTCAGCCAGCCCCTCACAGTACTTCCTCTGGTGCAACCTCAGCACACCCTTTTCCACATCTCTCTCCACGTGCATCCCCAAGTAGTACTTCACCTCACCCATCTTGGAGCACTTGAACTGCATCTCCAGCATCTGCTCTGCGCTGTCCAGCAAAGCAGTGGATGCAGAAAAGAGAAGGATATCATCCACATACACCAAGAGCATGAGGATTTCATCCTTCTCCTGCAGCAGGAACAGGCTGGGGTCACACTCACTCTTCTTGAAACCCCCAGCCAACAGCGCCTCCTCCAACTTGTGATACCATGCACGAGGCGCCTGCTTAAGGCCATAGATGGCCTTCTTCAGCCTGCAGACCCTGCCGCTCCCGTCATCCAGCCCCTCTGGCTGCTTCATGTACACCTCCTCCATAATGATCCCATTCAGAAAGGCAGTCACAATATCCATCTGCCGAATCTTCCATCCCAGGAGTGCAGCTATCGCCAACAGCACCCTCAGTGTTGTTCCTTTCCCCACAGGAGCAAACACCTCATCATAGTCCTTCCCCTTTGTCTGCTGAAACCCCCGTGCCACAAGCCTAGACTTGTAGCGGGTCAGCTCCCCTTCAGGTCCATACTTGTGCCTGTAGATCATCTTGGAAGTGATTGCCTTCTTTCCAGGAGGCAAGTCACACAGGTCCCATGTCTCGTTCTCAATTAGGGACCCGAACTCCTCATCCTCACTCGCCTTCCACTTCTCCCCATTTGGTCCATTCAAGGCCTCTTCTCGAGTCTTGGGCTCAGGGATTGGTGCCCAGTAGCAGTGAGCGATCTCATCTTCCTCAATCTGCTCAACCACACTCCCAGCCTGCACCACATTCGGCTTGCCTCTTCCCCCATAGGTCAGCCTCACTGGAGGGCGCACATCCCTCCTAGGACGCTCAGGCGGGTGTGGAACTCGAGGTGGAGACTCATGCTGCTGCTGCTGCTGCTGCTCTACTTCAGCTGCTCCCCCTTCCTCAGTCACCCCAGACATCTCCTCCTCTGACACTGCAACCTCCACCTGTCTTGAAGGCTGCTGCACCTCATCTGCCTCCACAATGAGCGGTGTAGATGGAAGCTTCTGTTGCTGCTGCTTCCATTCCTTGTAGTACAGGGACTCAAGAAACTTCACATCCCTTGACACTGTCAACTTCTGGGTGGTCAAGTCCCATAGCAGCCACCCCTTGTGATCCTTTGCAATCCCCAAGTGCACACCCCATCTTCCAGAAGCCTCCAACTTCCCCCTTTTCTCCTTAGGCACATGAAACACCACCATGCACCCAAATGCCCTCAGCATGTTCACAGCTGGAGCACTCCCATACCACTTGACGTATGGGATCCACTCCTTATCTCCAACTGTAGCCAGCACCCTGTTCTTCACAAGGGCGACCTGCCTCAGTGCAGACACCCAAAACGGATCAGGCAGCCCTGCACGCCCAAGGAGAGTGCGTGCCCCCTCCTGCAGGGTCCTGTTGAACCTCTCAGCCACGCCATTCTGCTGTGGGTTGTAGGGCACTGTCAGTTGATGCTGGATCCCCTTCCTCTTCAACTCCCCCTCAAAATCAGCTCCAATGAACTCCCCACCATTGTCACTACGGATCACCTTCACCTTGTGTCCGCATTCCCTCTGAGCTCTCGGCATCCACTCCTTAAGGACAGCCGCTGCCACCTCCCCCTTGCTCTTCAAAGGGTAAACCCACACTGCCCAAGTGTGGTCATCCACAATTGTCAAGAAATAGCGGCTGCCTGAGAGGGAAGGGGCTCTTGTGGGCCCCACCACATCCATGTGCACAAGTGCAAGTGGGGTCTTGGCTGGTCCTGTAGTGCTGTTGAAGGGGAACTTGGAGAACTTGGTCTCCAAGCATGTAGGGCAGCTCCCAATCTCCTTCACTCCCCCTTTCACCTCCAAGCCCTTCAGGCTCCCATCCTTCACCAACTTCTGCAGCATAGGGAAGTTCACATGACACAGCCTCTCATGCCATGTCTCCCAATCGGCCTCTCCACTCCTTGGTGAAGCCTTAGCCCATGCCGCACTCGCATCCACACCAGCAAGCACCTCACCATGTGTCTGCTGCTTCTGCACTTTCTTGACTGCTTCCAGGACCCCATCAGTTGGTGCAGTTGCATCTCCTCCTGCTGTTGCCTTTGCCGCTGCTGCCGTTGCTGCTGTTGGAGTCTTCCCATTCCAAGGGATGATGGGCAGCTGCCACAGGTCCTTGATGCAGCTGGTCTCCTCTTCCAGACTCCACAGCACCTTCTTCCCAAGCTTAGCACGGCAGCTGGTTGGTCCAAAGGTCACTTCGGCCTTACTCTTCTGCAGTCGCCGCACAGAGAGAAGGTTAGCAGACAAGCCTTTAACCAGCAGAACATTCCCAAGCCCCACAAGCTCCCCATTAGCTCCCTTAACCTTGGCATTCCCAACACCAATCACGGGGAGCAAAGCACCTGACGCTGCTGCCACATACTTAATCTTCCCAGGGGGTTTTACCTCATCAAGCAAATCTGCCCGTGGAGTCATGTGACTGGTGCAACCCGAATCAATCACCCAGTGCGTGAGAGGGTGCATCACAACCTTTCCCACAGATCCCACATCACCCTCATGCCCATGCACATCCTCAACCATAACAAACAAACCAGGATAGGCATTACCTTGTGCACCTTCACCTTGTGCACCTGAGCCTTGCACAGCGCCACCTTGTGCGCGTTCACCACTGGGCGGCTTCATGCCTGGAGGTGCCCATCCCTCCAGCCTGCTGAAGCACTTGAACCAAGGATGCCCAACCTTCTTGCAGTACCAGCACGTGCCCTCCATTCTGGTACTCCCCCTGCCACTAGAGCTCCCATGCCCCTCATTATAGTCACCTCGGCCTCTACCTCTGCCAAAGCTCCTCCCACGGCCTCGGCCTTTCCAACCCCCTCTTCCTCTGCTGCGCCCTGCAGCTCCATACCCCTCAGCAGTCTTAGTGGCAGCACCGCCTCCCACATGGCGTCTGCGGAAGTCCTCCTGCAGAATCTGCTGCCTTAGCCACTCAGGTGTCCATTGATCTTGCTGAGAGTTGAGGGTGGGGATGAGGTTGTCCCAAGAGTTGTCCAACACCGAGATGATCTTGGTGCACTGCTGCAGCTGAGATACACTGCTGCCCGCTGCTGCCATCCTTGCATAGGTGTCCTTGATCTTGTCAAGGACCGGCTTCACATCGTCCCCTGGTCGCATGGAGATGGCAGCAAGTTCCTTCTCGAGCACGATCACCATCAGGAGAGTGTTGGGCTGAACCACATCACGTAGTAGTTTCCACGCCCTTGGACCCGAATCATCCGCTTCCACAAGATCCTTGATGTGCTCGAACATCTCCTTGTTGACCGATTGAAGAATGAGGTCGAAAAGCACCGCGCTTTTCTCAATCCACCGTTCACGTGCTTCGCCTTCTTCCGGCATCTTCTCTTCCCCAACAGCAATCTTCAGGAGCTTGTAGCGTTTGAAGGCACTCCTCATCCGTCCGCTCCATTCCTCATAGTTGGAGCCATCCAAAGCTTCAACTTTTGATGGCGGCGGCTCACTTGTCTTCTCAGCTACAGCTCCTCTTCCATTAGCATCTCCTCCTCTCTCATTCATCTTCTCCTTGAGAAATGACGAATTTCAGCTCCCCTTTGCTGTCCACACTCAGCTCCCTCGATATTTTCACAAGTGTCGGCGTCCACGAAATTTCGGCAGAGTTTCCCCTTAGCGGAAGACACATCCAACCTTTAGAACACCACTTAGGCACACCCACAGGCCATGGTGGGTCTAGAAGGGTCTTCACACTTCTGTAGACTCCTCTCAATGTCCTTAATATCGCTCTGATACCACTTGTTAGGATTAAGGACAGAGTCTAGGTGAACTTAGGAGCTAGAATTACTCAAAATATAAATCCGAAATTCTGGACAGAAAAGTCGTCTTCACAAGAAACGACGTCGACAAAACACTAGCCGTTGGAATGTCGCGAAACTTGGATATGTTGTAGCTCTTGATCTCAGCTACCGTTCCCAATTTGAATCACGTTGATTGATGAAGTATTCGCGACGCTATGGCTTTCGACGCACTAGGGGGTAAGCTGTAGGAGGAGAACTTAACTCAATCTCAAGAGTTCAATCAAAGTTCAAGAATCTCACAAGGAATTTGAGGAGCAAGAGAAAGGTTGGGATAGAAAGAGAGGGACGAGAGGGAAGGTCCCAAGAGAGTCCCCAACCAAGGAAACCCCATAAGCACAAAGATTCCCTCCCTATAGGAACCTCAACTTTGACCTTTGTCCCTTCCCAACCAATCCATCCAAGTTGGCCACCCTTGCCAACCTAGCTTGGTTGTTCCCAACCAATTTGCAGCTGTTACAGTAGAGTGACAAATTTCCCAAACCCCCAAAGGTCCCAACTCCATATAGAGTCACCCCACAACTTCACTTTGTAACCGCCGCAATTGTAACGCAAGCTCATGAACTTTGAATCTTCATAGCTTTCGCGTTCTTGCTCCGATTGAAGGGATTCTCGTTGCGTCGGAAAGATCTTCTCAAGATCTATCATCACAAAAAACCTGCTCAAACAAAATAACACAAAACACATTCCCAAACTCCAGAACACATCACACACAAATTCTTGCACACGTTCAAACCACACATGCAAGTTGAAAAAATATGGGATGGGAGGCAGACAGAATGTGATAGCATATGATGACATCACACAACAGAGGTGTCGGGCCGGTGGGGATGCGGATATAGATTGTAGAGGAGTGCCAAATGGAAGAGGGCATATCCCCAGAGTGACCGTGGTGCGTTGGCGTGACTGGGGAGGCAGCGAGCGATCTGAACCAAGGTGTGGTTGCGGCTCTCTGCAATGCCATTCTGCTGCGGTCTTTCGGGGAGCGTGAAGGTTTGCCGAATCCCTTGGGCCGCACAGAAGTTATCGAATTTGCCATTGCGAAATTCTCCCCCGCCATCAGAATGGAGGCACTTCAGAGGAGTGCCGAACGTGACTTGAGCCTGGCGCACCCACGCCATGATGACATCAGGTGCCTCCGCCTTGGTATGCAGGAGGTGCACAGAAACATACCGCGAGTGGTCATCGACTAGTGTAAGAAAGTACCGATGACCGCCTCGGGATGCGACTGGAGCTGGGCCCCAGACATCCATGTGCACTAGGTCCAGCGGAGCAGCTGCGACGGATGGGGAGGAAGGGTGCGGCTGCTGCCTGCCTCCCCATCCGTCGCAGCTGCTCCGCTGGACCTAGTGCACATGGATGTCTGGGGCCCAGCTCCAGTCGCATCCCGAGGCGGTCATCGGTACTTTCTTACACTAGTCGATGACCGCTCGCGGTATGTTTCTGTGCACCTCCTGCATACCAAGGGAGAGGCACCTGATGTCATCATGGCGTGGGTGCGCCAGGCTCAAGTCACGTTTGGCACTCCTCTGAAGTGCCTCCATTCTGATGGCGGGGGAGAATTTCGCAATGGCAAACTCGATAAACTTCTGTGCGGCCCAAGGGATTCGGCAAACCTTCAGGCTCCCCGAAAGCCCGCAGCAAAACGGCATTGCAGAGAGCCGCAACCACACCTTGGTTCAGATCGCTCGCTACCTCCTCAGTCACGCCAACGCACCACGGTCACTCTGGGGATATGCCCTCTTCCATGCGGCACTCCTCTACAATCTTTATCCGCATCCCCACCGGCCCGACACCACACCTACCGCTCTCTGGCTTGGGGTCACGCCTTCCGCCCGCTCTCTACGCGTCTGGGGGTGTACCGCGTATGTGTTGCTAAGCCCCCACACGCGCAGGAAGCAAGGTGGCAAGCTTGGTCCCAAAACCCAGACCTGCATGTACCTGGGGCACAACTCCGACTCCCCAGACTACTTATTCCTCAACCCAATCACCAGACAGCTGATTCGCAGCCGTGATGTCGTCTTCGATGAGACACGCCCATTCCACTCTGCGACCACGGGCGAGCCTCCTCCACCTCCCCCGACGCTTGTTTGGGCAGACTTCCATGCTCCACCTCTGGCCGCTGCCCCTTCTCCGGGGCCTTCTCCGTCCGGCGTCTCTCACCCAGCCTCCCCAGTATCCTCCGCAGCGGCACCTCCTCCTGCTCCGCCTTCCCCGCGCGTCGAGCCCGGCTCACCAGTCTCCTATCGGAGGCACCCAGTCCCTCCGGTCTCACCGCAGCCGCCTTCGTCTCCGGTCTCTAGTCGCACTCGTTCCAAGGGACCGGCTCCGCCTCTCGCCTGGGGACCAGCCGCCTTCTCCATCCGGTGTTCGGTCACCCCGCCTCCTCCTGCCGGGGGTGATGTCCCCTCCATCCGTATTCCGCCCCGTGCACTTCTGGAGGACAGGCATGAGGAGCTGTTTGACCTTCACGCGGTCTGCCAATTTCTCTCTCACATCTTCCCGGACATTACTGACTGCCCTTCCCTCAACTTCACCGAGAACCCGACCATTCCGACTCCTCGCACAAAAGAGGAAGCTCTCTCGGGGCCTTATAAGAAGGAGTGGAAGGCAGCAATGGATGTGGAGAACGAGGCGTTCATTCGCAACAACAGCTTTGACGATGTTGTTCCCCCTTCCGGTGTCAACATCGTCGGCGGAAAATGGATCTTCCGAGTCAAACAACTCTCAGGCAAAGCTCCACTGTTCAAGGCACGATACGTGGCGAAGGGTTTCACCCAGAAGGAGTATCTCGACTTCTTCGCAACCTTCTCGCCCACGGCCAAGCTCCCGACTGTGCGCGCTCTTCTTGATATAGCCGCTCGCGGCAACTTCGAGATCAAGTCCAGGGACGCCTCCTCCGCCTTTCTCCAAGGCCAGCTCAAGGAGGATGTTCACATGGAACGCCCACCGGGGTTTCCTGGCACTTACCCTGCCAACACAGTGTGGAAGCTGAAGCGCCCAGTGTATGGCCTCAAGCATGCTCCTCGTGAGTGGCACAACAAGGTGAAGGAAGTCCTCCTCGCACTTGACTTCCATCCCTCTGCCTCAGATTCCAGTCTCTTCGTTCGTCACTCCTCCGAGCCCTTCTGCATCCTCGTCTACGTTGACGACTTCATTCTAGCCGCCAGAGATCCAGCCGATATGGCAGCTGTCCAGTCTGCTCTCAGCTCCGCCCTTCTCATGAAGGATCTTGGTGACCTCAAGAACTACCTGGGGATGGAGATCA
Organism: Closterium sp. NIES-67; assembly: GCA_027943415.1. NCBI lineage: Eukaryota > Viridiplantae > Streptophyta > Zygnematophyceae > Desmidiales > Closteriaceae > Closterium > Closterium sp. NIES-67. The sequence goes on along the minus strand of BQMB01000124.1, from coordinate 263,851 downwards.
CTCGTGACCGCTAGGCTTGCACGATCACCCTCTCCCAGGAGACCTACATCGACAACCTTCTCAAGCGGTTCGACATGGACTCCAGTAACTCTGTCTCCACTCCACTCCCACTACAGCATCAGCTCACGGCCCCTCCAGTTCCTTCTCCTGACGCCTGCAAGGACCCGTACCCTGAGCTAGTCGGTTCACTCATGTATGCCATGATGTGCACTCGACCAGACTTGGCTTACCTGGTTAGTGTCCTCTCTCCGTACGTCTCCCCTGGACGCTACACTGCCTCGCATTGGTCTGCAGCCAAGAGGGTCCTCCGCTATCTACAAGCCACCAAGTCTCACATCCTCACTCTTGGTGGTACCTCTCCAGTCAAGGTCGAGGGATACACAGACTCCTCATGGGCCGATGACCAGACTGACAGACGCTCCTCCCAAGGGTACTGCTTCACCCTTGGTAGCGGAGTCATCAGCTGGCGCTCCACTCGGTCCTCTGCAGTCTCCCTGTCGTCCTGCGAGGCCGAGCTCTACGCGGGCACAATGGCTGCTCCAGAGGCACGCTGGCTCTCCTTTCTCCTCGCTGAGTTAGGCTACCCCCAGCAGTCGCGCACCCTGTGGTGTGACAACCAGAGTGCCATTCATCTCACCAAGGATCCTCTGTTCCACTCTCGCACCAAGCACATCGAACTTCGTCATTTCTTGATCCGAGATCTTGTTCAGAGTGACCAGCTGACGGTACGGTACATCGCCTCAGATTGCAACCTCGCCGACCTCTTTACCAAGGCTCTTGGCAAGGCTGACCACCATCGCCTTCTCCGTTCCATGGGGCTATGTGCTCCTTGACCGGGTTTGCAGTCTATGGGGGTGTGTTAGAAATAGACTGCAAATACCACTTTTGTATTTGTACTTTTATATCCTAGTTTAGGTTGTGAAAGTTCTAGTGGGTTGGGGTGTACTCACAAATCCCAACCTCACCCAATTGTGATCCCCCCAATCTCCAATTACCCAATTGGAGATTCCGGAGATCCCAATGGGGATTCCCTCCAATTCCCCCTTCATCCATTCTCTCTCACCTTGCCATGTGCTTATAGAGCCTTGGGCTCCTTACCTAATTAATCATTTCAACTCTATTTTTTACAGTCGTTGGCTCTGATATCCTGTGCTTCTTGCGGCATGAAGAGTATGTCGCTGAAAACGACGTTCATAGGTGAGTACTTAGTAGCACTCGGAAAGTGTGACGGGAACAGAGCGTGACTTAGGTGAGCTCAGGGACAGATGGTGCGGGGTGGTTGTCAGCTGCTAAGCCGAAGCTCCTGGTCGTTGGTTAAAAGGAGAGCGTCGTTGTCGAAGACTGAGGCTTTTATCGAACTGTTAAGAGCTTCTTGCGAGGGATGACCTAACCGCTTGTGCCAAATTTCTGCTGTGGTCTTGTGTCCCTTTGAGCGCAGGTACAAGTTAGAGTGAAAGAAGAAGGCCCGCGAAAGATGAATCTTTGGCGCAGGGTTAACGCTGTGGCTGGTGCGAAAAGGCAGGATGAATACGACTTCTTCTGCAGTTTCAGCCTAGGGTATGTCGAGCTGTCGGCGATGCGCCCAAGCATCAGGTACGATTAACTCTTTCATGTGCGTGCAACCTCTATAGGTTCTTTGATTGCACCAGATGTTGGTTCTTGATTGTTGTAACCCTGTTGCCACCTCCAGATGCCCATGTACTTTGAACTGTTTCTGCTGCTCCTGATGCTGCTTCTGTTGGCTCTGCTGCAGGTTCGTCGAGAGAGTTGTTGCGAGAAAGGCTGAGGCGTGACGCAGAAGACATTGAGACCAACGATGGTATTGGCGTTGGAGATCTGTTTCCCAGTGATGATGCCAAGGAGCAAGTAAGACATCCTTCTTACTATCGCCAAATGCTTTCACAGGTGAAAATAGAAAACGAAAACGTCATCTTTAATTTATGCGATGCCGACTAAATTGCTTTTGTCTTCCTTCTTGTCGCACAGGTACAGCTCCGTAAGCATCGTGTTGGCGGTGTTGACGAAGAAGATGCCACTTTCCATCAGCTGCGCTTGTGATTGTAGGTTGAAGCCAAGTTCTGTGGTAATGAGAACCTTCTTCAGGTAAAGTGAAACTTTGGTGTCGTCGGACTCTAGTATCACATCTCCAATTCTGGTGGCTTCAATAAGTTGATTGTTGGCCACACTGATGCTGTATTTTTCTCCTTTTGGCAGCTCTCGCCAGTTGAGGAGGAGATAGCTACTTGAAGACACCATGTGGTGACCGCAGCAGTTGTGAAGAAAGCAAGTGCTAACATGCTCGGGATATGCACGCTTGGCGATGTGGGCGTACAGCTGCACGTTCAATTATTACGGAGGCCATTAGGCTGCTCGGGTTCTTCTGCATTAACGCCTGCTGGTTTGGAGTTTCTGAATGAGGACGAAGATGTGGAGGTAGGTTGGCTGCTCCTTCTTCCATGTCATTGTCGCTGTCTTCATTGTCTCGTCGGCTCCAGTGGCGTGTACCGCTAGGCTAGTGTGGTCCAATCATGCAATTAATTATTGCCTTGCCTTTTGCAGGTTGAGTTGAAGAAGCTGAAGGCGGCAAGATAGTCTTGACAGGGGCGGCTTCACTCGACTTCTCACGATTCCTGTTCTTCAGTTTCTAACACTCTTCAATATAATGACCTGCTCGTTTGCAGAACTTGCAGAGGCCCTTTCCTCCTTTTCTTGTCTGCTCCCATTGACTTGATGCACCTCTTGTCTACTCCCCTTGACTTGGTCCACCTATATAGAGGCTTAACCCACTCTTGGCTTTGCCTCCTTTTGCCTGTACAGGTCCAAGTCCTGCTGCTCTACCATCAAAGTAGCGCAAAGAGAAGTTTATGAGATGTTCCCTTGGGAACGAAGAAGGGACTTGCACTGCCTCCATTCGAGTCGAAGTCCAACCAGAAGAATAGTGACAAAGAGCTCATTGCTGAGATTTCCTCCACCCTTGCCAAGCTGATCCTGAAGATTTCTGCACCTGTTGATGTAGCTGCTGGCTTTTTCTCTCGGAAGCATTTGCACTGCTGTAAGTTGACTTAACAACTTGCTCTGTGAAATGGAATCTCGTGCTTGATACAACCTTCACAGGGAATCCCAGGCGGAAAAGGCTGGAGTGAGTGAATGTTTGAAGCACCGAACTCCCAACTGCTCTTCACGTGAGAGATTCCGCACAAGTCGTGTATAGGCCATAAGCGAATACGTGTAATAACTTGCCTGTTCTTTAGTTGATCATGTCTCTGGATAACGGATTGAACCGTCGAAATATCCCCATATACTAGCAGATTGCGCGAGGAGTTCAAACTCGAATCCCCAAGTCGCGGCCATCAAAGTAAATTGAGGTCTTTAGCTTGGAGATAGTTAGGAAATCCGCTGGATTTACGATAGCTTCTGCAGCAAATGGTATTTCTTGTGCCATTTGATGTTGTTGCTGCTGTGGCTGTTGTGTCAAACTTATATGCATATGTTATTATAGGCTATAAGGTGCATGCTCTTAGAGAGTACAACACACAAGTACAAACTAACCTTGCGGTACCGACGAGGGGACCGTGGCTGATCCCAGGGAGTAGCAGCAGTACCACCAGCAGCAGTCGCAGCAGCAGCAGCAGAAGTCGCAGCAGCAGCAGCCGTTGGGTCGCCTCCCGCCTGGGTGGCCTGGCGTCTCTGGTGGTGGTGGCCGTGGTGGCGGTCCTTGTTGGTGCAACACTATGGCTTGCACTCGGCTTGTCGTCCTTGTTTGTGTGTGTGCATGCATGGCATGGAATGAATTGTGAGTCCATGTCATTGCTATTCAGTGCTTGTGTGTGTGTTTGAATGGTGTATCACAATGTGGTTTGTGTCGGTCAAGACATTAGCGAGTTTTTACAACTCGCATGTCAAGTCGTCGTTTGTGTGTCGCATGTGTTTTTTCTATTTTGTCGAGTGTGAACTGTCCATCGCGTCGCATGTGTGTGCAGAAAGCCCCCATCAACTCAAGAAGAATTTATGTTGCAGATCCAAGACCAAGAGCTCAAGATTTCAAGCCCAAGGGACGCGGATAAATATTAAATAGTGAAAATAGTAACGCTACTTCGTGTAGTGTTACATTTCACTTGGTGTAGCCCCTTGGAGGGTTGGTTTCGAGACTCTTCGTGGTTGGGGACTCTGTGGTGGTGTACCACCAACCAGGACCTCGGCTCTTGGGGTATGTAGAGGCTGGGAACCATCTCCCTCTCGAACTCTTCTTGCTAAGTTTGTACTCCTAAGACTGTAGTGGCTACTGTACCTCCTGCCAGTCAAACCGCCATAGCGTCGTCAAATCTTCATGGAATTTTATGATTCAACTTGCTGCTGATAGGCAACAACAACGCGCTCCCGATCCAATTTACAGATCACCGTTTGAGGCGCACATCAGATCGGCATCAATATTTGAAGCTGTCTGACGGAATTCTGACTGTGCACAATTTCTCTCATTTTAAGCACATCTGAGCCTATTGTGATTATAACAGTCCTCGCAGCTCAGCGTCGAGTGGCAGCTTTAGCCCTGAGAGTTGCCAGTACTAGCTCCACACTGGTCCCTTTTGTGGTACTGTGTGTAGCCGTCAAGGTCACACCGCTGCCCGCTGCTACCGACGCCTCGACGACCTCTTTCATCTCCGCTTTGTCCCTGCGCCAGACCTCCTCAACGGGCACAGTCCCGCACGTTGCCATGTGCCGGTCTTTGAGATGGATTTGAATCAGATTTGCTCCGCATTGTATGCCTCGTATGCTGATGACTCTAGTCTGACAATATCATATTATCCTATGTTGCCTAGTGTATGTGTGCCCCATGTGTGTAGTCTAGGCTACCCTCCTGCGTCAGGCGTAGGACCTCCTCCTTTGTTTAGCCTTGGCTCTAAGCTAGCTACTCCACCGGCTGACGCTACCGCTGCTCTCTCCTTCACGCTAGACTCGGGCGGGTCTGCCTGCTTCTTCCGCGACCACAATGTGCTTACACTGCTTGCTGCCCCTGCCGATGTCTCTCTTGCTGACCCCTCCTCAGGTCCAGTAGTTGCAAGTAGCTCCACTACCCTTCCCTGTCCGGCGGTTCCCTCAAGCTCTCTTACAGGCCTGCACATCCCCTCGTTCTCCAGGAACCTAGTTGTTGTCGGCTGTCTTCAGGGAAACCACTGGTGCTCATCTAACCACGTTCCCCAGGGAAACTTTGTCTAGCCTGTTTACGCTTGAAACTGCGTCCCCCTTGGTGAGGGCGTCCCCACAGGTGCCTGCATCGACCCAGGTTACTGCGCCTTCGTGTCAGTCGCTCACCCACCCGTCGCTGCTATGGCACCACCGCTTAGGTCACCTCGCACTCCCGTGTTTGCGTCACATGTCCCAGCACGATCTTGTCTTAGGTCTCCCTTTGTCTCTCCCTGCTCTCCCTCCCTCGCCTGCGCCGCCATGCACGCCCTGTGTCGAGGGCCGGCTGTGCCGTGCTTCTCACTCCTCCTCACTTCCCCCTACCACCGTGCCACTCCAAACCCTGCACTTGGACGTCTAGGGCCCAGCCCTCATCCCTGGGCCGCGTCGAGAGCGCTACTTTCTAGTGCTCGTCCACGACTACACGCGCTACACCCTGGTGTTTCCCCTGGAGTGGAAGGCCGACGTGCCTGACGTTCTTATCCCATGGGTCATAGCTGCGCGAGTCCACCGCGGCCTCCTTGTGCTGCGTCTTCACTCCGATCGTGGCGGTGAGTTCGCCTCCGGTCGGCTTGGCCAGTTCTGTCGTGTGGAGGGCATCATCCAGTCGTACACCCTGCCGGACTCCCCACAGCAGAATGGGGTCATTGAGCGACGCATCGATTTGGTCGCAGCGGCCGCAGGTTTCGTTGACCCTCCTCTGGACTGGGTCCCGTGGTGACGTGTCTGCGTTCCACGTCTGGGGCTGCCTCGCTCACGTTCGTGCCTCTGGCACGGACAAGCTCACTGCCCGCACTGTCCCTTGTGTCTTCCTTGACTTCCCCCTAGATGCGTCTGACTGGCACTTTTACCACCCGCCATCTCACCGTTTCTTTCACTCTCGTGACGTCACTTTTGACGATTCTGTCTCCTTCTACACTCGCTTTCCCTACCGAGGTCTCTCGGTTATCCTGGCCATGTTTCTGGTTCCCACTCTCTAAGTAGGCCATGCTCCTTTCCCTCTTTGTCCTGCCCCGTCTGATGTGTCTCACGTCACTCCCCTCCCATCGGCTGTCCCGGTAGAGGAGTCGGCTGACTCTGGGGGGCCTGCGGCTCTGGTTTTGCCGCCTAACTCCATCCCGGTGTCGCCTCCTCCACCGCCGCAGCAGCCGCCGCCGTCGACGCCACACCAGCAGCCACCGTCGCTGCCGTTGCAGCGGCGACAGCAGTCGCATTCGCTGCCACTGTAGCCGCTGCAGGGGTCCGCGAGCTCTTGGGTTATGGGCATTTAGGAGGTTGCTAGTCCTGGGGGTACTGTCGTGGCTTGTCCCGGCGGTTCTGGGGGTTGCAACGGTGGTGGAGAGGGATCACGTTCTGGGGGTGCTAGTCCCTATGGTATTGTCGTGGCTTGCCTCGGCGGTCCTGGGGGTGGCACCGGTGCTGGAGAGGATTCTCGTTCTGGGGGTGCTGTCGTGGAGCGTCCCGAAGATGGTGGTGCCGCTGGAGGTTCTGGCATCGGCATGGAGCAGCACCAGCAGTCACCGCCGGTGTCCACCCTTCGCCTCCTGGTTCTTCCCTCCCCCGACCGCCTGCTTGCGCCTCCCACGCCGCCGCCTCCCCCGCTTGTCTACAGCCCTGTGTTTCCTACTCCGGACTCGTCCCCGGCTCGTTTCCCCCCTCGTTCTCCTCCTGTGTCTCCTCCCGTATCTCCTGTCTTGACCCGCCCCTCCCGCTAGTGGTCTCACTGTGCCTCTCGTGCTCGTCCTGTTTCTCCTCTCCAGTGCTCTCACCCTATGTTGCTCCACTCTCATGCGTCTCGTGCTCCTCTTCTACCGTCGCCTCCTCACTCGTCACTTGTTGTCTCTCCGCCTCCTCTCTGTGACTTCCTCCGTACCGCTAGTCCGCTTGTTCCTCGCGCTCTCGCCTCTCTTGTTACCGACGTGTCCTTTCCTGTCTCCAGTCTTGATTCTCTTGTCGCTGCTGTCGCTGACTTTGCCTCTACGTGTCACCTTCACTATGCCACACCTCTGGTCTCTGACCTTGCCCGTCCTTCTTCCATTGGGGATGCACCTTCCCTTGGCAGTGACGTCGTAGAGGACAGGCAATACGAGCTAGCTTTCCTGTCCGAGGCCGCTCCAAATCTCTGCTCCATGCTGCTAGTCTCTGAGAGTGACCCAGACGCCCTTGACATCCCGACCCCTCGCACTTACGCTGAGGCCACCTCGGGACCCTGGGCCTTAGTGTAAAGCTGCCATGGATGCGGAGATGGCATCTTGGAGATCCACCAAAACCTACGTCGATGCAGTTGCCCCACCTGGGGTGAACGTAATCGATGGCCGGTGGCTCTTCAAGGTGAAGCGCCCTCCTGGAGAGCCCCCGGTGTTCAAAGAGCGCTATGTCGCTAGAGGTTTTAGTCGGCACGAGGGTGTTGACTTCTTTCAGACCTTCGCCCTGACCTCGAAGATGACCACTCTTCAAGCGCTGCTATACATAGCAGCACAGCGTGAATACGAGCTGCACTCCCTCGACTTCTCTACAGCGTTTCTCCAGGGCACTCTGCACGAGCACGTCTACCTACGCCGACCGCCAGGTTTCTGTGGCACTTTTCCTCCTTGGACCCCGTGGCTTTTTCGGCACCCGGTTTACGGCCTCCGCCAGGCTCCCCGTGAGTGGCACGACACGCTGTGTGCTACGTTACCTGACCTGTAGTTCTTTCCGTCCTCTGCAGACCCTTCGTTCTTCATTCGCTCAGGCCATACCCTGTTGTACATCCTTGTCTATGTAGACAACCTGGTCTTCGCTACAGCAGACAGGGACGCACTGCCCTCGGTGAAGGCTGAGCTGCTGAGGAGACACACGTGTACTGACCTAGGAGAGTTGCGCCGCTACCTTGGCCTGTAGATCACCAGGGACAGAGCAGCGCGCACCATCACTCTTGGAGGTCCACCCGCTCGTCGTCTGTTGCACAGTCTAGCTGTGAGGCTGAGATCTACGCAGGTGCCATGGCGACACAGGAGCTCCGCTGGTTGACCTTCTTGCTCACAGACTTAGGTTAGCGGCCTAGATCTTCCCCGGTCCTGTACGCTGACAACAGGGCCATGATCCTCTTGTGTCAGGAGCCTCGACTTGAGGGCAGAGCGAAGCACATCCAGCTGCGATACTACCTCTTGCGCAAGCTACAGCAGCGCCGCCAGGCTCGCATAGTACACTTGGCCTCCGATGCCAACACAGCTGATAACTGTACTAAGGCGCTTGCGCGTAAAGATCATCAGCGGCACTGTGTACAGCTTGGTCTGGTTCCAGTAGCTCCTTACTTGCTAGGACCTTGATTGAGTACTACTGTTTTATATATTCTCCTGACTAGCCCTGCGGCTTCTGTTCCTGTGGCTGGACGTTGTTGATGTGGTTGAGCAGGTCGTTTATGGAAGGCAAAAGATCCAGCAGATTCATCTCCAAGGGCTGAAGACCCAGTGGCAACAGCAGCTCTTGCATAACTAGAGTTATCAAGGCTCATAGAAGCTGTAGGATGCGCTGGAGCTTGTTGTTATTGCTGAGTAGACTGATAAGCCATCAAGGAAGCGAAGTCAGATAGATTGTAAGTAGGAAGACTAGAAGTAGGAGAATTCGTAGTTGAGTTTCCTGTCTTAGCAGCTAACATAATTATGAATCTCTAACTTAAGCTTCATGGTGTCATCGGAATCAGCTTGTATCGGTTCCTGTAACTCCACTAGCTCAACATACCATATTGAAGTGAACCATGTCTTTAGGGTGGCCAGGATCTAGAGTTGGTGGAACCACGGGTAAAAGTCTGCAAAAGACTCTACACACTTGTATTGGAAATGTTAGAAATGACAAGGATAATCAGGGTACATTCCTACGAGCTACAGTAGTTTAGCTTTCGTCATTTTGGTGTAGATTTCTCGAGCCGCACGACATTCTGATGCAACTTCTCGTCACATTGCGTTTCTGGTTTGCGACCCTCAGCGATGCCCTAGCGATTCCACATGGCACGTAATGTTTAGGTGATCGTTTATGGCACACTCCGATTGTCGAACATGTTCAACACCCAAATTTCAAAACAAAACTTTTACTGACCCTAGCAAATTGTGACAACATAACAAACACACAGACGGAGTACTCAGCAGCACCCCGCTACGGATCGTGCCTATTGGACGCACAAAACACCATCGCGTTTTTTTTTTTTTTTGGGTTGTGGAGCAACCTATTGCAATCGATCGGGCCGGTTTTTTTTTCAAGTTTGTGAAATAAAAATCAAATGTTTGTTGTGATATGGAAATAAAACATTTTATGTATAATAAAGTCTCATCATGAAATGCTCCGCAACCCTAAGACGATCAAGTCGCCTCTTGTTTTTTTTTTTTTTTTTTTTTTTTTTTTTTGCATTTGCACGTGGCTTGGCTTGATATTCGGGGCTGCCCAGGCTCGGGGTTGGGCTGAACTCCCAGCTGTGTTTCTTCCAACATTTGGGATGTTCCCAACATTTGGGATGTTCCCAACATTTGGGAACATGGAGCCATTCAGAGCTCTCACGTAGTTTGGGTCCATTGGTTCGTTCAACTTGCGTACATCACGGTGTCCAAACCGAGCATTACGAAAGTCGCACAAAAGCGGAGCGCCAAACTGATGAGTGATAGAATAGGCGGGAACCTTTCGTCACTTTTTAAACTGCCGCGAAGAAAGGCCCGTAGGAATGTACCCTTATAATGTGTGCATACCAAAAACAATCTCGTAAGTAGAAAATAAATGTCTATGGGTCTTAATAATTACCTCCCTATAATATGTCCACCCAAACATTTTTCAGTGAATTTTCCAAAAGACCTAGGGTGATCATGCTGGGAGATTACGGTAAATGGTAACTCTGTCGACTATACTTCAACTGCGGTTGCTTGCCCTGCTCACGCCTTTCTTACGCCTTGGTTTGGGTACTCGTTGTCAACATCCTCGTTCCATTGCTTGAGTAGATAGGGTCATCGTCAAGAAAGAAAATCCCGCTTTCAATATTTCTCGAACGTAATGATACATAAGGACATTGGCATAAACAACTTTCCAGTGCCTTCGTACCGTAAACGCCTAGATATAAGTCCCGTTTTATTTAGCACCCATTCGGTCTTTTTGGCGGGTGGGTCTTCAGTCGTGGTAGTCGACTAAGTAGACCCCTCCCTTTTGAGTGCAACCGGAATAAGACCCCCGTGTTTTTTTTTCGTAACTTTCCGCAACAAGAAGATAGTACAGATGGAGGTGAGCGTTTTCCCTCCATAGTTTTCCCGCAACAACACGAAAATGCTTAGGGGAGCGAGCACGAAGGAAATTGTGAGGACAGAGAAGGGGGCTGCAGGAAAACATGAGGAGAAAGGGTACCAGAAAAAACAAAAGGGAAGACTGAGGAGCAAAGGCTCGATCCCAGGTGGCAAACTTGTCAAACATATTTGTACTACACATTAGGTCAAAACTACCGTGTACCCTTCATTCTAACTCATTCTGCTATTCTAAGATGGTATCAGCTTAGGTTAGGTCCGCCCACCAGCTTCCGCCCTAGCCCTAGCCTTAGCGCCCTGCTGTCCTTAGCGCCCCACTGGCCTTAGCGCCCCGCTGGCCTTAGCGCCCTGCCAGGCCTTTCGCGCCCCGCCAGCCCTGTCGCGCCCCGCCGGCCCCTCGCGCCCCGTCGGCCCCTCGCTCCCAACAGGTCGTTTCGCGCCCCGCCAGCCCTTTCGCGACCCGTCGGCCCCTCGCGCCCCGCTGGCCGTTCCGCGCCCCACCAGCCCTATCGCGCTCCGCTGGCCCTCTGCGCCCCGCCAGCCCCTTTGCGCCCCAGCTGGCCCGTTGCTCCCCGCTGGCTCCTTCCGCGTGCCGCTGGCCTTGTGAGCCCCGCCCAGCCTTACGCGCCTCCACCAGTCGGTTCGCCCCGCTTGCCTCAATCGTCTTCCCCCTTCCTTTCTGCCGTGGAGCCGTGCTACCGTGGAGCCGTGCCGCCGTACCGCCGAGTCCTCGTGCCGCCGTGTCGCCGTGCCACTGTGCTGCCGTGCCGCTGTGCCGCCGTGCTGCCGTGGCGTCTGGTCGCTGAGGACGTACGATAGTGTACTCTGTACTCCGCCTTGACGCAGAGGGGCACGCGCTTGACTTCGCTGTTAGAAATAGACTGCAAATACCACTTTTGTATTTGTACTTTTATATCCTAGTTCAGGTTATAACTGTTCTAGTGGGTTGGGGTGTACTCACAAATCCCAACCTCACCCAATTCTGATCCCCCCTATCTCAAATTACCCAATTGGAGATTCCGGAGATCCCAATGGGGATTCCCTCCAATTCCCCCTTCATCCATTCACTCTCACCTTGCCATGTACTTATAGAGCCATGGGCTCCTTACCTAATTAATCATTTCAACTCTATTTCTTACATGGTATCAGAGCGACCTATCCGCACACGCGGATCAAGGTCCTAATCTGAACGTGCACGCACTACGCGCACTTCATCGTCGCGACATTCGTTTCGAGTCGTCGGAATTTCGACGTGCTCCACTCTGCAGTCGCGCCTCTCATCGTCGACCGCCTTCGCGCTCGACCTCGTTGAATTTCTCATCTCTGAAGCGTTCACGCTTCTCGTCGTCGATTTCCTCCTCGGTTCTCCTTGGTCGAATCTCAATTTCGACCATCTCTTAAAACTCGTTCTCGAGTTTCCCCTCAGACCCCGCCAGAATAGGCGAACTCCCCTCGCGAAATCGCCTCCACGAACGTCTCGGGTCAAGCAAGAGCACGTACACAGGTTGAAGCGGAGCGGAGCTGGTTGCGGAGCTGGTTGCGGAGCTGGTTGCGGAGCTGGTTGCGGAGCTGTGTAGCTGCGGGACAGGGCCTGGGGGTGTGTGGGGGGGTGTGTGGGTCCGGGGTTAGACATAGGCTCAGAGTCAGTTTCAAGTCGGCGATTTAACGAATTTTCGCCGACGCCATTTCCTACTTAGCGGCATTTTGATAAAGCCGTCAGAGTGATTTTCAGCAATTCTCGTCGACCAATTTCCAGAAGTGCCGCGCTGCACACCGACAATGGCTTACTCAACCACTTCACTCGCCAACCCGATCCCGCTCCTTCGTCTCGAGCCGGACGGCACATGCTCCAACTACAAGGCTTGGCGCTATGGTGTCGACAAGCACCTCCTCAGTCGCGAGGTGAAGGGGCTCGAGCTCACCGACGTCCTTCTCAACATCGGTGACGGCAAAGAGCCTCCTAAACCCAAGAGGTCCGCCGATCCAGCTAATGCCGCCGCTGAAGCAGTTTATGCTGCTGCACTGCTCAAGTACAAGAATTGGGAGAAGGCCGATGGTGCGGTCATTAGTGTCTTCATGGGCACCACTCCTCCTGAACTCGTCGAAACCTACCACAACTACCCGTCTGCCAACGCCATTTGGCTCTACCTCGAGGATCGCTTCCTGAACAAGACTGCAGTGGGAGTTGCTATACTCATCCCCAGCATGTTCCAAGTGCGGCTCGAGGACTCGCCAGGCATGGCGGACTATGTCACCAAGGTGCAGTCCATTCATGGTGAACTCAAACAGTTGGGGATAGTCTTCCCCGAGCAAGCCCCTGCAGCCGCTCTCCTAGTCGGCCTCACTCCGGCATACGAAGTCACACGCAAGATGCTCTTGGGCCTTGCTCCTACATACCTCACATTTGCCAAGGTCTCATCCGCGCTCCTTTCTGCCGAAAAGGACAACAGCGCTCAAACCAAGGCCAATGCAATCCGCGCTCCCGTGCCTCAAGCCTATGCCGCTTCCGCGCCATTCCAACGCAACCGCTTCCACCCGTGTCCCTACGCAAGGTCAATCAAGTCGAAGCGCAGGAATCCGTGCAGGCTGAAGTAGCTCCCACTGCTGATGTGCGCCTCAACATGTTGTTCCCTGGCAATGCCATAATTAATGAGACGATTTCGCACTATCCTGACTCACAAAGCACCTCAGCCACAATAGATTTCACCCTCGACAGTGGGGCCACTTATACGGTTCTCAAGGAAGAACACTCCTTCAAGCCATTCGAGACACCAATCCGTCTACTAGGAGTAGACTCCAGTTTCACAACACACGCCAAGGGCTCCTCCACAGTTCCGAGGGCCGCGCTTGATGACGTAGGGACACGGGGGGAAGCGGTTGCACTGGAATGGCACCGAAGCGGCATAGGCTTGAGACATGGGAGCGCGGATTGCATTGGCCTTGGCTTGAGCGCTGTTGTCCTTTTCGGCAGAAAGGAGCGTAGATGAGACCTTGGCGAATATGAGGTCTGCAGGAGCAAGGCCCAAGAGCATCTTGCGTATGCCGGAGTGAGGCCGACTAGGAGAGCGGCTGCAGGGGCTTGCTCGGGGAAGACTATCCCCAACTGTTTGAGTTCACCATGAATGGACTGCACCTTGGTGACATGGTCCGCCATGCCTGGCGAGTCCTCGAGCTGCACTTGGAACATGCTGGGGATGAGTATAGCAACTCCCACTGCAGTCTTGTTCAGGAAGCGATCTTCGAGGTAGAGCCAAATGGCGTTAGCAGACGGGTAGTTGTGGTAGGTTTCGACGAGTTCGGGAGGAGTGGTGCCCATGAAGACACTAACGACCACACCATCGGCCTTCTCCCAATTCTTGTACTTGAGCAGTGCAGCAGCATAAACTGCTTCGGTGGCGGCATTAGCTGGATCGGCGGACCTCTCGGGTTTAGGAGGCTCTTTGCCGTCACCGATGTTGAGAAGGACGTCGGTGAGCTTGAACCCCTTCACCTCGCGACTGAGGAGGTGCTTGTCGACACCATAGCGCCAAGCCTTGTAGTTGGAGCATGTACCGTCCGGCTCGAGACGAAGGAGCGGGATCAGGTTGACGAGTAAAGTGGTTGAGTAAGCTATTGTCGGTGTGCAGCGCGGCACTTCTGGAAATTGGTCGACGAGAATTGCTGAAAATCACTCTGACGGCTGTATCAAAATGCCGCTAAGTAGGAAATGGCGTCGGCGAAAATTCGTTAAAACGCCGACTTGAAACTGAATCCGAGCCTATGTCTAACCCCGGACCCACACACCCCCCCACACACCCCCAGGCCCTGTCCCGCAGCTACATAGCTCTGCAACCAGCTCCGCAACCAGCTCCGCATCCAGCTCCGCAACCAGCTCCGCAACCAGCTCCGGAACCAGCTCCGCTCCGCTTCAACCTGTGTACCTGCTCTTGATTTGACGCGAGACGTTCGTGGAGGCGATTTTGCGAGGGGAGTTCGCCTATTCTGGCGGGGTCTGAGGGGAAACTCGAGAACGAGTTTTAAGAGATGGTCGAAATTGAGATTCGACCAAGGAGAACCGAGGAGGAAATCGACGATGAGAAGCGTGAAAGCTTCAGAGATGAGAAATTCGACGAGGTCGAGCGCGAAGGCGATCGACGATGAGAGGCGCGACTGTAGAGTGGAGCACGTCGAAATTCCGAAGACTCGAAACGAATGTCGCGACGATGAAGTGCGCGTAGCGCGGGCACGTTGAGATTAGGACCTTGATCCGTGTGTGCGGATAGGTCGCTCTAATACCATGTAAGAAATAGAGTTGAAATGATTGATTAGGTAAGGAGCCCAAGGCTCTATAAGTACATGGCAAGGTGAGAGTGAATGGATGAAGGGGGAATTGGAGGGAATCCCCATTGGGATCTCCGGAATCTCCAATTGGGTAATTGGAGATTGGGGGGATCACAATTGAGTGAGGTTGGGATTTGTGAGTACACCCCAACCCACTAGAACATTCATAACCTAAACTAGGATATAAAAGTACAAATACAATACTGGTATTTGCAGTCTATTTCTAACATCCAGTTCCTTCTCCTGACGCCTGCAAGGACCCGTACCCTGAGCTAGTCGGTTCACTCATGTATGCCATGATGTGCAGTCGACCAGACTTGGCTTACCCGGTTAGTGTCCTCTCTCGGTACGTCTCCCCCGGATGCTACACTGCCTCGCATTGGTCTGCAGCCAAGAGGGTCCTCCGCTATCTACAAGCCACCATGTCTCACATCCTCACCTCTCCAGTCAAGCTCGAGGGATACACAGACTCCTCATGGGCCGATGACCAGACTGACAGACGCTCCTCCCAAGGGTACTGCTTCACCCTTGGTAGCGGAGTCATCAGCTGGCGCTCCACTCGGTCCTCTGCAGTCTCCCTGTCGTCCTGCGAGGCCGAGCTCTACGCGGGCACAATGGCTGCTCCAGAGGCACGCTGGCTCTCCATTCTCCTCGCTGAGTTAGGCTACCCCCAGCAGTCGCCCACCCTGTGGTGTGACAACCAGAGTGCCATTCACCTCACCAAGGATCCTGTGTTCCACTCTCGCACCAAGCACATCTGACAACAGAGCCATGATCCTTCTGTGTCAGGAGCCTCGACTCGAGGGCAAAGCAAAGCACATCCAGTTGCGGCATGCCTTAGAGAGTACAGCACAATAGGTTAATACTACTGTGTACCCTTCTTTCTAACTCATTCTGCTATTCTAACAAAACTTCCCATCCCATCCTATCAGCAAATTCCGCGGTCTCGAATCTGTTCAAGGATAGGACACACAATCTTGGCCGTCGATCGACTCTTTTTATAACCATTACAATTCCCTTCCGATTTTGTTTCTTGAAGAAAGTTTCTGCCATCAAATCCTCTTTGATTGGCTAGCAGAAGATCGAGCCAATCAGATTGGCACATGTCGTGATTGTCCGACATAACTTATGCAGTTACTGTAGACTATATATGTTTGTGCCTTAGTGGGTACCACTCTCTAGACTATAATTCCCTCGTATCTCCCCACTCTAGTCATAATTCTTTCTAATATGGTATCATAGTAGGTTAGGTTCCCCCCTAGCCCGCCCACGCATCCGCCCCCTAGGCCCTAGCCACCGTCGTGCCCCGCTCCTAGCCTGCCCTCCTGGCCATCGCGCTCGTCCCTAGCCAGCCCCCTGGCCGTCGCGTCCGCCCCTTGCCAGCCCTCCTGGCCATCGCGCTCGTCCCAAGCCGGCCCCCTGGCCGTCGCGTCCGCCCCTAGCCGGCCCCCTGACCATTGCGTCCGCCCCTAGCCGGCCCCCTGGCCGTCGCACCCGTCCCTAGCCGGCCCAATGGCCGTCGCGTCCGCCTCTAGCCGGCCCCGCCCTGGCCATCGCGCCCGTCCCTAGCCGGCCCCCTAGCCGTCGCGCTCGTCCCTAGCCGGCCCCCTTGCAGTCGCGCTCGTCCCTAGCTGGCCCCCTGGCCGTAGCGCTCGTCCCTAGCCGACCCCCTGGCCGTCGTGCCGCCTCTAGCCGGCCCCCTGGCCGTCGCGTCCGCCCCTAGCCGGCCCCTTGGCCGTCGCGTCCACCCCTAGCCGGCCCCCTGGCCGTCGCGTCCGCCCCTAGCCGCCCCCTTGGCCGTCGCGTCCATCCCTTGCCGGCCCCCTGGCCGTCGCGTCCGCCCCAAGCCGGCCCCCTGGCCGTCGCGTCCGTCCCTAGCCGGCCCCCTGGCCGTCGCGTCCGCCCCTAGCCGGCCCCCTGGCCGTCGCGTCCGCCCCTAGCCAGCCCCGTGGCCGTCGCGCCCGTCCCTAGCCGGCCACCCTGGCAGTCGCGTCCGCCCCTAGCCGGCCCACTGTCCGTCGCGTCCATCCCTAGCCGGCCCCCTGGCCGTCGCGTCCACCCCAAGCCGCCCCCCTGGCCGTCGCGTCCGCCTCTAGCCGGCCCCGCCGTGGCCATCGCGCCCGTCCCTAGCCGGCCCCCTGGCCGTCGCGCTTGTCCCTAGTCGGCCCCCTTGCAGTCGCGCTCGTCCCTAGCTGGCCCCCTGGCCGTAGCGCTCGTCCCTAGCCGACCCCCTGGCCGTCGTGCCGCCCCTAGCCGGCCCCCTGGCCTTCACGTCCGCCCCTAGCCGGCCCCCTGGCCGTCGCGTCCGCCTCTAGCCGCCCCCCCCCTGGCCATCGCGCCCGTCCCTAGCCGGCCCCCTGGCCGTCCCCCTCGTCCCTAGTCGGCCCCCTTGCCGTCGCGCTCGTCCCTAGCCGGCCCCCTGGCCGTTGCGCTCGTCCCTAGCCGGCCCCCTGGCCGTCGCGTCCGCCCCTAGCCGGCCCCCTGGCCTTCGCGTCCGCCCCTAGCCGGCCCCCTGGCCGTCGCATCCGCCCCTAGCCGGCCCCCTGGCCGTCGCATCCGCCCCTAGCCGGCCCCCTGGCCATCGCGCCCATCCCTAGCCGGCCCCCTGGCTGTCGCACCCGTCCCTAGCCGGCCCCCCTGGCCGTCGCGTCCGGCCCTAGCCGGCCCCCTGGCCGTTGCGTCCGCCTCTAGCCGGCCCCTTGGCCGTCGCGCCCGCCCCTAGCCGGCCCCCTGGCCGTCGCGTCCGCCCCTAGCTGGCTCCTTGGCCGTCGCGCCCGTTTCCTGCCATCCCACGGTCGCCCCTAGCCGTCTCACGGCCGCCCCCTCGCCGTCGCGGCCGCCCCTAGCTGCTGTCGCTGCCGTCTCCAGCCGCCTCACGGTCACTCCTGCCGTCGAGGCCGCCCCTAGCCGCCGTCGCAGCTGTCCCTGGCCGCCGTCGCGGCCGTGTCTCTTCGCCGTCGTGGGCGTCCCTACTTGCCGTCGTGCCAGCTCCTCGCCGGTCCCCGTTGCGGCCGTTAGCTGGCCCCTCGCGTCTGCCGTCCGCCGGCCGGCTCCTACATTCGCGTCGTCGCCAGCCCGCCGCCGCCTCGGGTTCGGCCCGTTCTTCCCGATCAGCACCGCCCTGCAAACCCGCCCCCCCTCGGTACCGTACTCAACCGCACTGCACCGCACTGTACCGCACTTCACCGCACTGCACCACAGTGCAGCGCACTGTACTGCACTGCACCGCACTATACCGCACTGCACCGCAGTGCACCGCACTGCACCTCAGTGCACCACACTGTACCGCACTCCACCGTCCTGCACCACACAGCACTACCCATGCCGTACTGCACCGCACCGTATTTCCCTCTATTGTCACTAATGGCGGAGGTGCTTCCCTTTGACGCTGAGGGCCAGCCGATTGAGTTTGATGCGTGGCGTGCTGACCTTCGTCGCCACCTCACTGGTCAGCGGCAGGATGGCCACTCTTTGTCTGTCCATCTAGATGGTACCCTCCCCTGCCCTGACCCCCCCGCTGCACTGTCTCCCGACCCCTCATCCGCTGAGCGTGAGTCCGCTGCGGCCGCTGCCCTTGCTCGCTCTGTCTGGCTGTCCCGTGACGCTGTCGCACAACTTGCTATTAGTAATGCCCTCCCCCTGTCCGAGTGACCTCGCTTCAGGTCTATCACCACTGCCCAGGCTTTCCTAGATGCTGTTGTCCAGCGCTATTCCACCCCGCCTGCTGCCTCGGTAGGTCGCCCTCCCTATGCTCTTCCGTGACCTTGCGTCGTTCCCCACTGTCGCTGACCTGGCCGCCCACCTGCGCACTATAGACGAGACCTGGCGCGCTGCCTGCACTGACACACAGCTTTGCGCTCACCAGCCGCCCCTCTGCTCTGCTCTCTACCTGCTGGCCACCCGCCTTCCTGACCGCCTTGCCACTACCCGCGACCGCTTCCTTAGTGTCCACCCCGGAGACCTCACCCTCACTGACTTTGTTGACACCCTGTCCGTTATAGAGGCCCGCCACCGCTCTATCGCCCAGACCAGCGGTACTATGCCGGTCCCTATCTTTCAGGGTTGCGCCCCCGCTCCGTGCACCTTCTCCGACGGCTCTGCTGCTGTGGCTGAGACTGCCACTGCAGCACAGGTCCGTCGGGAGAAGGGTCGCCGCCCCAAGGCGGGGTGTGGCGGCGGGGGTGGGGGTGCAGGTGTAGGTGGTGCGGGAGCTGGGTCCCCTGGTGGTGGTGTGGACGAGGGGCCCCTGACAGGTGCAGCCGAGCAGCAGTCTCAGCAGCCGCTGGTGTTGCCGCCGGACCCGCGTCAGCCGCAGCAGCAGCACCAGCCGCAGCAGCAGCCGAGACGGGCGAGTGGTCTCCCGCCCAGGTGGCCTGGCGCTGGTGGTAGCGCTGGACGTAATGGTGGTGCACGTGGTGGGCTGCCGGGTGGTGGTTCGGGTCCCGCGCACTGTCAATACCTCCACCAGACCAGTCCTCGCCGTGGCTTCATTTGCAGTATGATCGGCCACACCTCCGACCGTTGTTTCCGTCGCCTGGACGACCTGTTTCGTCAGCGCTTCGGCCCGTCGCCCGAGCTCCCAGACTGGCACAGCTTGCTTCGTCGTAGGGTTCAGATTTTTTATCTGGATATGGATGACATTGTTACTGCTCTGCATGTGATGTATGCTGATGACTCTAGTGTGCTTCCGTCATATTACCCCTTGTTGCCTAGTGTAGGCGTGCCTTGCTTAGATTCCCCTGCTGCATCAGGCGTAGGATCCCTTGCTTTGTTTAGCCTTGGTGCTTCCGTCGCTGCTTCGACTCCGGCCGCCACTGCCGCACTCTCCTAAACCCTCGACTCTGGCACTTCCCGGTGCTTCTTCCGCGACTCTACCACGTTGACACCGCTCCCTGTCCCTGCCGCAGTCTCTCTTGCTGACCCCTCCTCCGGCCTTGTAGTTGCCCGCAGTTCCACCACCCTCCCATGCCCGGCGGTTCCTTCGGGCTCGCTCACAGGACTGCACATCCCCTCGTTCTCCAGGAACCTAGTTGGTGTCGGCTGCCTTCAGGACCTTGGCGTCACCACTACGTTCCCTGGACACAAGCGGTACGCTGTCTATACCAAGGCCGCCACTGGTGCCCCCCTGTCCACGTTCCCACGGGACCCGATGTCCGGTCTTTTCACACTGAACACAGTGACCCCCCCGGCTGGGACCCCCCCTCATGTGGCTGCGTCTCCTCAGGTTGCTGCTGCTTGCTCCTGTCGGTCACTCACCCACCCGACCCTTCTCTGGCACCACCGCCTAGGTCACCCTGCGCTCCCGCGTCTGCGTCACATGTCACACCACGGTCTCGTCCTAGGCCTCCCCGGGTCGTTCCCTGAGTTTCCCTCCTCCCCAGCTCCACCTTGCATGCCCTACGTCGAGGGCCGGCTCTGCCGTGCCCCTCACTCCTCCTCGTTTCCCCCTATCACAGCACCGCTACAGACTCTGCACATGGACGTCTGGGGCCCCGCTCCCGTCCATGGGCCGCGTCGAGAGCGCTACTTCCTAGTGCTTGTCGACGACTACACGCGCTACACCACTGTGTTCCCCCTGGAGCGGAAGGCCGACGTGCCTGCCGTTCTTATCCCGTGGCTTGTCTGTGCGCGTGTCTCACGCAGTCACCCGCAGTCTCACCGTTTCTTTCACTCCCGCGACGTCACCTTTGACGAGTCCGTCTCCTTATTCCGTCACTTCCCCCACCGCGGTCCCCCGCTTACCCCCCCCCTGTTCCTGGTCACCCCTTCCCCGGTCGTCGCCGCCCCTCCTCCTCCCTCTCCCCGTCCTGCCCCCTCTAGTGTGTCCCACGTCACCCCACTTACGTCGGTTGTCCCGGTTGAGGAGTCTGCTGACTCTGGTGGTCCTGCGGCGCAGTCCTCGCCGCCTACCCCTTCTCCGGTGTCTCCTCCTCCGCCACCTCTGCAGCCGCTGTCGCCCCCGCTGTCGCAGCCACCGTCATTGCAGCCGCCGCCGCCGGAGCCATCGCCGCTGCCGTCGTTGCCTCTGGGGGTGCTGGATTTGGGGTGGGTACTAGTCCTGGGACTCCTGTCGTGGCTTGTCCTGGCGAGCCTGGGGGTGGTACTGGTGCTCGAGCATTCTGGGCTCTGGGGGTGTTCCTTCTGGGGGTGCTGGTGTGGAGTGTTTTGGAGGTAGCCGCCAGGCCGCTTGCGGTCCCGGTGTCGGTGTCACACCGCCACTGCAGCAGTCCCCGCCGGTGTCCGCTCTTCGTTTGCTCGGCCTTCTGTCCCCTAACCCCGTGCCCGTGCCTCCTCCTCCTCCTGTCTACGGCCCAGTGTTCCCACCTCCAGACTCGTCTCCCGCCCGTTTCCCCCCTCGTTCCCCTCCTGTGTCCCCTCCTCTGTCTCCTGACCCGACTCCTCAGTCTCATGTGTGGTCTCACCGCCCCTCCCATGCTCGACCTGTCTCCCCTGTCTCGCGCTCTCACCCTATGTTGCTTCGTTCCCATGCGTCTTGTCCTCCCCTTCTCCCGTCGCCCCCTCCGTCCTCCCTTGTTGTTGCTCCCCCACCTCTGTCTGACTACCTGCGTGCCGCTCGTCCTCTTGTTCCTCAGGTCCTTGCCTCCCTCGTTACTGGCCCGTCTGTTCCAGTTTCGAGCCTTGACGCCCTTGTCGCTGCGGTCGCTGGCTTTGCCTTTACCCACCACCTTGACTACGCCACCGATCTGGTCTCTGACCCTGCCTGTCCTCCGTCTGTCGGGGGTGCTCCTGCCCTCGGCAGTGACGTCCTGGAGGACCGCCAGTACGAGCCTGCTTTCCTGTCCGAGGCCGCTCTCCATCTCTACTCTATGCTTCTAGTCCCTGAGGGTGACCCCGACGCTTTCGACATCCCGACCCCTCGCACTTACGCTGAGGCGGTCTCGGGACCCTGGGCCTCTCAATGGATTGCTGCCATGGAGCAGGAGATGGCATCTTGGAGATCCACCGGCACCTACGTCGACGCTGAGACCCTCAGGTCCTCGCAGGGCTACTGCTTCAGCCTTTGTTCAAGTGCCGTCTCGTGGAGAGCTACCTGCTCCTCGTCTGTTGCTCAGTCCAGCTGTGAGGCCGAGATCTACGACGGTGCCATGGCGGCACAGGAGCTCCGCTGGCTGACCTTCTTGCTCACCGACTTAGGTGAGCGGCCTAGCTCTGCCCCGGTCCTGTACGTTGACAATTATTGAAACCCAATTGTTGAATTTTTGATGCCCTAGAAAGTGATTTTGTAACCTTCTGATATTTCAGAATGGGTGTACACGTTCTTCTGATATTACAGACTTCGCGAAATTCCCCATCTGAAACGGATTTCTGTAGGTTGTATGAGGGTCCCGATTGGTCCTTCGACAAAATCACCACCCGATACCTGCTTGAGGGTGTGTGAAAGGTGTCAACAAGGACTTCACCGTAATTTTCGCTTTACAGGATGAAGTAAATTTGACTAAGGGGCAATTAGTGCCCTCACAGCCAGGGCCCTTTTTATCAGACGAAAACGGTCTGATGGTCTGATTTTCAGGCGTATTTTTTTAGGTTCATCTGAAAGTTTAGACCACCCAGAATTTTTCATCTGAATGATAAGATTATGTTTTTATTTTCCTCTGAATAATCAGACCCTAAGTTATATTTCGTCTGAGTCTGCAGACAACGCGTTTTTTTCCGTTTGAGACCGACAAGTTTTCCCACTAGCCTAGAAGGCCACTTCCTTTCACGATTCGGCACCAATTTCAAATCTGCGTGATCATTGCACCGCGTGGTACACCAGCCCCGCTGGCGTGCATCATCCCCCCACAGTGCATTTTCTGAGTCAGAAGCTGCCACGCTTCTGTCTCATAGCTGTCTGTCGGTGCACTTCACAGCTACCGTGGAAACAGTGGCATGCAGCAAGCAGTGGGACTGCTGTCCCTTAGCGTGCTGTCGGTGCAACTGACTGCCAGCACGCCCACATTACGAACCAAAATCCTGCCAGCACATTATGTGCCCAGCAGGAAAGAGTTCATTGGCTGGCGACGCGCAACGATGGACGGCTCCCCAACCATGCATCGTTCCTCTCTCTTACTGTGCGACGCGTCACTTGCTCATCAAGAGCCTGGAGTTTCGCTTAGTCTAGGTCATTTTTGCCTCCATTCATCGTCCCCCGTGCTTGCATCAGCCTTCACTATGAGCTCCCCTCTGAGCTCCTCCTAGTTTCCACCTCTTCGACTGTTGTTACTGCCCCCGCTAGTTGCCATCATGGCATCAGATACTGCGGGCTCTAGTGCCCCGACCGAGAAGACTGCTGTGCCCTCACCCCCCACTACAGCTTCCGTGAAGCTCAGGGGCTTGGATTTCTTAGGATGTCGCCCCACCCAGCCACCCGCAGCAGTCCCCATTTCCCCCCTGCCTGCTGCCCCTGTACCGGACGTACCTGAGCCTAACAGCAATCCGTTCGACAGTCTGATGCCTGCAGTAGAAATCGAGCCATGGGCTGCGAGCCTGTCACCGATTGCTTCCCCAGCGGCATCGCCGCCACGTGCGCAATCCCGTCCAACTGTGGTTGGCACTGCGTCCGCCACGATTCAGATCTCTGGCGGTCCTGTTCTGTCCATTCGCTATCCAGGCAACACGAAGTATAAGCGACGGAAGCTTTCATTCGGTCGTCCCCGCTCACCAGTGGCTTCTGCTGCTATCTCCTGTGACCCAGGGCCGAGCACACCTGAAGCTGCCACCGGCCCCTCCGACCCTGGTCCGAGCACGCCTGGAGCTGCCGCTGGCCCCTCCAACCATGGTCCAACCACGCCTGCTGTCGACGAAGGACCATGGCCTTTGACGCTAGAAGAATTGCAGCTGAAGTGCAAGGAACAATGGCAGCGGCACTTCCCCTGGCTCTTCATTTCCGAGACGTCAGAAGGTCGCCCGTGCATGAAATGCAGTGTTTGCATGGCTTATGGAGACCCGAACTACCTGTACGGCCGTTACGGTGAGGGTGGTATCGACATCCAGAAACAAACAATGAGGAAGCATGACCACAGCGGCAAGCACGAAGCGGCAATGGCAGCAAAGGCGCATCGGGATGGCAAAATCAAGAAGCAGAAGTCCATCACTGAGTTCGAGAATGGGGATGATGACGCACGGCGGCTGAAGCGTTTGATGGCTATTGTACACTTCATCTGCAAGTCTGACGCACCTATCATTCTTTTTGTCTCACTTGTACAGTTCATGGCCCAGCAGGGGACGCCAGACATGCCCTTGAAGGAGAACGGCACCTACTACTCAGAGTGAGTTTCTTTTTTAAGCCTTGAACCCCGCTTTTTTGCTTTGTTTATGCACAATATTTGTTGCCCATGTTTGGTTTGTGCACTCTCTAATGCTATGCTGTTAGCTTTTGGCAGGTACGGATTCCAACAGATGGTTGAGACCATGGTTGGGTACTTGAAGGCGAAGCAGCTCAAACACATTCGAGCAAGTCCCTTCCTCGGCATTCAACTCGATGAGAGCACCGATCGAAGGCGCGCGAAGCACATGATTGTGTATCTCACGTTTCTGCGGGACGACGAAGTGGTGACGGAATTCTATGCCCACCTCACTGTGGAGAAGTGCGATGCCGCTTCCCTACAGGCCATCCTACCCACGCATCTTGAAGCCACCAGCATCGACCTGCAACGAATCTGCGGGATAAGCACTGACGGTGCTAGCGTGATGACCGGTGGGCAGACGGGTGTGGTTGCACGTCTGCGGGCACGCATACCTCACCTTGTGTCATGCCACTGCATCGCCCACAGGTGAGTGTTGTGTCAAGTCCTTGTCATGGACATTGATTACAAAACCCCTTTACTAATACCTCCTCTTATTGCTGCAGGGAGGCACTTGCCGCAAAGGACACTGCAACAGCTTTCCCCGATCTTGTCATTGTCGACAAAGTAGTGCACTCGCTTGCTGAAGTTCTAGGCCGCTCGATTGTGGTGCACACTCGCTTCAAGCAGCTGCAAGATGTCGGCAGCGACACCAACCTTGAATTGCAGGGCATACATAATATCAGGTGGTTGTCGAGAGGTGAGGCGATTGCGAGGTTAGCAGAGGTTTTTCCTTCTGCCATCATCCTGCTCTCTGAGTACGATCGTAAGGCTTACCACATGGTGACAAGTCTGAAATTCCAGTTCTTACTGTGTTTCCTTGCTGATGTGCTGAAGGAGCTTAATACCCTCAACCTGAAGTTCCAACGTCGACAGGTAAAAGTGACTACCTAGCTTTGCTACCTATTTTCATTTCTAACTTGCTTTCCTGTTTACCGGTCATCCCCGAATGTTGCAGGTGGATGTCACGCATGTGCTGCAGATGGTCGATAATACCATTCTCACCCTGCGGAGCCGCTATGTCAACTTCGGCGACACCTTCGGCCACGGCAACAACAACCTTGTCGCCTTCATCGCGAAGTTTACCGATCCCAAGTCTCGGTGGGTTCACGTGGAGGGTGTCAATGCTGAAGGCACACCCACCACGCACTCCTACGTCTTGCACGAGAAGTACATTCCCGGCCAAGTCAGCGGTGGGGACATGGAGTCCCTTAAGAAGCTCTGCACCGCCTTCGCGACTGCTCTCATCAACAACATCAAGGGGTGGCTGGAGGATCTTGCGACCTTAGACGGATCTAAACTCTTCAGGCAGAGGTCGTACCCGAAGAGCGCGGCAAAGCGGGAGCGGCGCCTGCTGCAGTGGTTGCACTCCCTGCGCCTGCTCTACAAGCGTGACGCGACAGCACCGGACACTCTGCCAGGTTTTGTTTTCCCCACCGCTAGCTCTACTTGCCCTTGTATTTCAAACCGCACCGTACTCGCTGTACCAAATGTTGAACTCGTTGCCTTTGTCCCATTATAACCGTTTCATTTGCCTGCCGTCACTGCAACCCCCATCAGGAATAAACTGGGCGAAGGCGGAGAAGGAGTTATGCAACTTCAGCACGATCATGCGCACGCATCAGGCTGACACGGGCTTCCTTGACGGCCTGAAGAATATGTTGGGCTCGCCGGACTGGCAAACTACCTACCCCAACCTGGTTCTGCTCTGGATTGCTGTTGCTGTGCTCCCTCTCAGCACCGTGGAGTGCGAGAGGGGCTTCAGCAGGCAGAATGTGATCAAGTCCTGGCTCCGGGGGAATCTCTGCGATGCAAAGCTGGCAGATCTGATGACAATATCCCTCCTGGATTACGAGATGCACTGGGATGAGCTCGTGGGGAGGTGGCGCAAGGCGAAGAAGCGGCGCCCTGCGAGGGCGGTAGTGATGGCTGCAGTCCCGTCCGCCAATAAGCGACCAAGGTCAGAAGCAGTCAGGGCGGCAAAGGCAGCAGTAGCAGCAGCAGAAGCAGTAGCACGCCATGAAGCAGCAGTTTCGGAAGGTGAAGCTGCAAGAGCGGATGAGGAACCTGGCATGGCGTATTGGAGGAGGAAGGGGAAAAGCAAGATCCCGGAAGTCGAAGAAGAGGAGAGTGAGGAGGACGATAACACTTTTGCCTTTGAATCCGAATCTGAATATGACTCTTCTGAGTAGTGCAGAGGAGCAGACGTGGAAGCAGCAGCAGCAGCATCTGCAGAAGTACCAGCAGCTACATTGGCAGCAGCAGTACCAGCAGCTTCATTGGCAGCAGCAGTACCAGCAGCAACAGTCCTGCTGCAGGTGGCGGCAGTAGCAGAGCAGTATTTGTAGCGGCGCTAGCAGAGAAGTAAATGCAGTAACCATAGCTCCAGAAGCATCAACAGTAGCTGGTCCTATGGCAGCACCAGCCTTTTTAGCCTTAGTGGCGTGTCCTTAGGGAGCACTAGCACATTAATATTATTCTATCTGATTTGTTCTAGCAGCAGTAGATTGCTAACTGCTTTAATTGTAATTGCTTGAGCTATGGCCTTCAATTCAGACCAAGCTGAGCGTTTCATCTGCAAAATCAGACCATCGTCTACATTCTGTCTGAAAATACAGATAACCAAAAAAATTCCATCTGGTCATCAGACGAGCATGTCTCTGGCCGTCTGATTTTCAGACGTCCCAAAATCCTAGCAAGAGCCCTGCTCACAGCCCGATGCGTGCTGCAAGTTGTGTGAGGGCGCTCGTTGAACCTTAGCCAGATCAGCGTGTGACGTACGTATGCTGGAATTCGTGTGGGGGAAGGAATTCGTGTGAGTTGACTGCTCTGGTTGGCCCTCGCCCGCCAACCAATGTGTGTGAACGCAACTTGCGAGGGCGTTGCTCCTGCCCGCCCCCTTCAATTTCAATCTCCCCTTCACCTCTCCCCCACCCAGACAGGGTTCTCGCTAGGGCCCTCCCCCTTTCCCGTGCCCGCATGTCTGATTCATCGCTTTGGAAGTCATCCCACCAATCAAAACCACTCGCGACATTGAACCCCCCAAACCTTTTTTTCGCGCACGCCCAAGCTGCCCAAGGACCTCGGGCACTGGGAAGCGTACTCAACTATTGGGGCGTGGAGGCTCAAATTGGTCCGTGTAGGTTAGCTTAGAAACTGAAAATAGGAACTTCTGAAAAAATAGAAATTGCACTACGATTCCTCTGATATTTTAGAAACTGGAAATTTGGTCGTCTGATCATCAGACGGGCCCGGAGGGCCCGGTCTGATGACCTAGAAAGTGCCTAGAGCCTAGCGAGAGCCCTGCTTGTATCTCCCCACTCGTCATTTTTCTTTCTGATAGTGATAACTTGCATTTTGTGCAGGGTAAACTGTGGGGGTCTGAATACTCGACAATGAGACTTTGATGTAAACGAAGAACACAACTACACGCTGAAATAAAGACTCTGCATGTGTACGAGACATGACCCGGGTAATTTATTTACAGGTTTCCTTAAAAGACCCACCCCCAAGATTCACTAGTATGGCCCATACTCAATGTGGCAAAGACGAACTATGAGTTGCGCTGAGACATGGCGAGCATGTTGCGAACAAAGGCTGCCCCATCGCCATCATTGGCCCGTTGGCACTCTCTCAGCAGCACGCTGGTGGGACACGCGGAGTGGGGTCATTGGATAATGGTTAGAGCGGGAAGAGCAAGACTACATCAGCACTTGAGAGCAAACAGCATATTAGGCACGCACCGCAGCAGCTCTGGGTGTCGCTCCATTCCGGTGCCAGCAGCAGCGGCCTCTGCCAGCAGCGAGTGTGTGTTGCCCCCCACACGGCTGAGCGCCCCCAGGCAGCGCAGCCGTGCCTGCCAGCACGCCACGTCCGCCTGCACCCCCGCCGCCCCCATCTGCTGCCACAGCTGCTCCCCCTGCCGCCACTGGCGCTTGCGCACACACGCACTTAGTAGCTCTGCGTAGACGTAGGCCGTTGGCTGCTGGGAGAACTGCGAAATACAAAGGTAGATGTGGGGTAGAACGGACGGGCCACCAGGAAGGTAGGAAGAAGGAAAGAAGGGGGTTACTATAGGAAGCAAAGGGAGGGCAGGGATAGAGACGACGGCGGCAGAGGAGAAGGGATAGGCGGGGAGGGGGCGGGAAGGGATGGGCGGAGGGCAGGAGGGGAAGAAAACACGACCCACCAGTCGTGGAAGAGCATCAACCAGGCTGATGGCTCGGTCAAGCCACGGCACTCCCTCCTCACCTCCACCAGCGCCACCGCCACTGCCAACGCCTCCACTACTGCCACTATTGTCACTGCTCCCACTGCTGGCCCTACTGCCACTGCTGCCCATCCACTCTGCGTCATCCCCACTGCTTTCTCCCCTCACCACCATGCTTTCTTTTCCTGCCACTGCTGCTGCTGGACGGCGGATGGGAATGGCAGTGGGTTCCAGTGAAAGGGCCTCTGAGGGACGTGCAGGGGTGGCAGCCACCATTGGATCCCCTGCTCCCTGGTCATCCTCGTGCTGCATCAAGTGGCGGATGGCACTCTGGACAGCTCTGGTGAAACACAGCCCACAGGGGCGAAATGCAGATATAGAAGAGGGTGGAGCCGCAGCACAAACTGGGTCGCACTCTGCTGTTGCAAAAGCACAAGTGCGGGGCGACTTCATGTCACAAGTTCAACACCAAGGGCTTTAGTTTCAAAACTAGGAACCACCATCGCTACCTTGCCTCTTCCTCACCGTGGCTTGACTCGAATGCCCGAAGCAGCAAAGTCGGCAACTAATCCAGAAACGCCACTTGCATCTACTTCAATCTTCCCCTTCCCAGCTGCTGTCTCCTCATCCAAAAAAGCTGTACCCTTCCCCCCCCTGCCCATTCTGCCAGCCCCATTAAAGTTAGCCCCGTTCCCTGTCCATCCCTCCCTGCTGCCCCCATGCTTCCCCCCCCCACTGCCAGCGCCGCCTTCCCTTCGGCTCACATTCCCTAGCCCACTGCCCGTGCTGCTGCTGCTGTAGTGTGGTGGGGCAGCTGCAGGGGGGGCACGCGAGATGTCCTGTGCGGCAGAAGCAACCAGGCATGGCGCACTTAGGCTCCAAGGCAATGGCAAGCACTGGGGAGTGGCGAGGATGAGAGTTCTCATTTGGGGGTGTCGAATGATAACATGTCACACGTGGCTGGGAGAGAAACGAACACACGAAACGAACCGCTACGGTGTTGAAGTGAGAAGCGAAAGAAACAGTCCAATGGGATCAATGGATACACCCACAACGGAGGAGGGCACACCTGAGCAAGGGCGTGGGTGAGAGCCGCATCAATGGCTTCAAGAAACATGCGATCAGCTGAACAGTCCACCACGCCGCTGCTGCCGCCCCCTTCACTGTTCCCATCACTGCCCCGCACAGCAATACTCCTGGCATCAGTGTGTTCTCGTCTGCCACCCCTCTTGTGACTGTGCCTGCTGAGCTCCTTAGGTTCCTCGGGGGGGGTGGTGGCAGTGGCAGATGCAGGGACCAGCGGCAGACCACCATGAGCCCGCACTACTCCGTCTTCAGCAACCTCCCTCCCATCCTCCTCTCCCATTCCGCGTGCCCTCGCCCCGTCCCCACCATCATGCCTCCCTCCACCTCCCTCCACCTGTAACCACGCCTCACATCCACTCCCGTTCAGAACCGCCCCATCACCTCCCCTCACAAACTCCCTCCCTCTCCCTCCCTCGGCCGCACCGCCATCTCCTCGCACGGAAGCACCTCCCTGGCAGGCGGGCAACAGCGCAAGTGTGCCTCCCAAAGGTGCACTTGGAGATGCATGAGAGGCATGAGCAAGGGGGGGGCTACTGGCCTCGACGGCAAGCGCCACGCCATGGGCGGCAGGCAGGGCGGCATGGGCGGCCTCCATGAGTCGGTGCAGGCGCATGGCTGCCGCGCCGTCGCCACTACGCACGTGCACCGCGATGGCCACCTCGTGCAGCTCCCTGGGGGCACACAGGCGTGCAGGTGCAGGAGAGGGAACAGTAAGAAAGTGTGGCGGGATGGCTGCTGCAGTGGAATGGAGGGAACAGCAGGATACAAGCATGTTCAGTTCACACACGCACTTCATTGCACACAGCCATTACACACCATGAGATCCACCACATGGTACTGCTGCCCAGAGATTCCTTTCTATTCAAGCCCACCCCTGCGCCATGCCCACCCCTGCGCCATAAAAACGAAGGCGCATCTGCATGGAATCCTTTCTGGCCATAGCGGCATGCCCACCTGCTCACAGTGCAGCCGTCCGCCTCCACTGCTGCCAGCAGCCGCTGCGCTGCCACGGCCGCCTGGTGGAGTGCAGGGAGAGAGCAGGGCAAGGTGGGGGGAGGCAAGGTGGGGGGAGGCAAGGTGGGGGGAGGCAAGGTGGGGGGAGGCAAGGTGGGGGGAGGCAAGGTGGGGGGAGGCAAGGTGGGGGGAGGCAAGGTGGAACATGAGAGAGGGAGAAGACAGTGCGCGGTGTGAGGAAGACGCAATGGCACGACGCCGGTTAGTGGCATACAAATGAGTGAAATGAACATGAGATTGAGGTACAGATGAGTGCATACAGATGAGATTGTATGTACAGACTGGTGCACAGCCGGATGGCAGCTCACCTCTTGAGGGTTGTGGTTGGAATCCTGCCACACTGCCTGCCCAATGGCATGCCACGTGGCATCTCCTAACTGGCCCACGCCAGCTGCAGCGAGCTCGTGAGCAGCATCTGGTGGATCGGAGGCAAACATGCAGCCATGGGCGCAGGGAGGGATGACAGGGAAAGCGAGGGTACAAAATTCAAGAGCACGCGGTTAAATGGAACAAAACCAAAACGTCAGCACTGCCATGAATCGTGTTTTCTCCGGTGAGAATGCCTTGGCAGGAGAGACACACGCATTGATAACCCACACTGCGAAACCAGAGCGCTACAACCCTCACAGTCATGCCGTCCCTGACCCAGATTATGGCAGCCTGTGGTTCCTTCTGCTCGATTGATGCAACCCACCTTTTTGTGCTGGACTCATGCAGATTGGCGGCATGCTGCTGGAGCGTGAGTTCTTGAAGGTCCATCCTACTGCAGTCAGTAAATAGAGTGTGTAACTACCAGGTGATTGCAATTTTCAGCCGGTACCTAGGGCATGGCAGAGAGAGTGGTACCTAGGGCATGGCAGAGAGAGTGGTACCTAGGGCATGGCAGAGATAGTGGTACCTAGGGCATGGGAGGGCGAGTGCGAGGATGCGAGCAACTGAACGAGGTGCGCCGAGGTGGACGCCGTGGGCATGAGACCTGGAGGGAGGGCGAGACATGGGGAAATATGGGCATGCAGTAAAGAACAAGAAAGGTTGAAACGGGGGGAAATGAGATGAAAATGAACCTTTCAAAGTGGTGATGAGATGATGGCATGGTGGCATGTTGGTATGAAGGCAGGTGTGGCATGCATACAGGTAGAACTACCAATCCAGTCTGTCATCCTACAATCTAGCAAGAAAAAGCTTGTGCCATGCGCTCCTCATCTCACCAGCGCTCCTCATCTCACCAGCGCCCCTCATCTCACCAGCGCCCCTCATCTCACCAGCGCCCCTCATCTCACCAGCGCCCCTCATCTCACCAGCGCCCCTCATCTCACCAGCGCCCCTCATCTCACCAGCGCCCCTCATCTCTCGCAGGAACTGACGCAGATTGCCACCCGGGGCAGCCCGCGTGCACTCGAGCAGCAATGCGCCGTCCACACTCTGATGGGTGCACGGGGGGCAGACCAGGTGGGGGGGTGTGGGCGCAAGTGGCAAAGATACGTAGATGAACACGGCAGATATGTAGATGAACACGGCAGATACGTAGATGAACACGGCAGATACGTAGATGAACACGGCAGATACGTAGATGAACACGGCAGATACGTAGATGACCACAGCAGATATGTAGATGAACACGGCAGATACGTAGATGAACACGGCAGATACGTAGATGAACACGGCAGATACGTAGATGAACACGGCAGATACGTAGATGAACACGGCAGATGCGGGGCAGGGAGGATTGACACACCACAGCGCAGTAAGGTAGCACTCTTCCCAGCAAGCAAGAGCAACCATACCATGAGCCCACGTCCAAGAGAGAGCAAAGAAAACAAAGTAGATGGAGGAGCCAAGGGACTTGACATACATAGTACGCAGTAGGCAATAACTAGACGACGGGAGGCCCAAGAGGGTTGGAAGTGCCATTATGTTCTCCCGGGGACCAGCCATATTGGATACAGGGGAGCAATCAGATGCAACCAAGTCAAGATCGAAAACCGAATGTAGCCTTCTCAGCATACATGAGCAAAATAAATCGCATCGCATCGCATTAGATCGCATTTTTGCAATTGCGATTTTTTATTATTATTATTATTATTAGATCGCGCGATGCGATTTATTGTTTATCCCACGGTTTTTTTTTCGCATTTAATCGCGCGCGATGTAAACGCAAAAAAATGCAATGTAAACGCGATAAGAAAAAAGTTTTTTTGGACTTCCGGGGAGGGTTTTCATTCTGGCATGGCGCGCGATCTAAAAAATCATCGCGGGCGATATTAATCTAAATCGCACTCCAAGCGCGATGTGCGTTTTTCTTCTTCTTCTTCTTCTTCTTCCTCCTTCTTCCTTCCTTCTTCCTCCCTCCTCCCTCCTCCCTCCTCCCTCCTCCCTCCTCCCTCCTCCCTCCTCCCCTCCTCCCTCCTCCCTCCTCCCTCCTCCGCCTCCCTCCTCCCTCCTCCCTCCTCCCTCCTCCCCTCCTCCCTCCTCCCTCCTCCCTCCTCCTCCTCCCTCCTCCCTCCTCCCTCCTCCCTCCTCCCTCCCTCCCTCCTCCCTCCTCCCTCCTCCCTCCTCCCTCCTCCCTCCTCCCTCCTCCCTCCTCCCTCCTCCCTCCTCCCTCCTCCCTCCTCCCTCCTCCCTCCTCCCTCCTCCTCCCTCCTCCCTCCTCCCTCCTCCCTCCTCCCTCCTCCCTCCTCCCTCCTCCCTCCTCCCTCCTCCCTCCCTCCTCCTCCTCCCTCCTCCCTCCTCCCTCCTCCCTCCTCCCTCCTCCCTCCTCCCTCCTCCCTCCTCCCTCCTCCCTCCTCCCCTCCTCCCTCCTCCCTCCTCCCTCCTCCCTCCTCCCTCCTCCCTCCTCCCTCCTCCCTCCTCCCTCCTCCCTCCTCCCTCCTCCTCCCTCCTCCTCCTCCTCCCTCCTCCCTCCTCCTCCTCCTCCCTCCCTCCTCCCTCCTCCCTCCTCCCTCCTCCCTCCTCCCTCCTCCCTCCTCCCTCCTCCCCTCCTCCTCCTCCTCCTCCCCTCCTCCCTCCTCCCTCCTCCCTCCTCCTCCTCCTCTCCTCCCTCCTCCCTCCTCCCTCCTCCCCTCCTCCTCCTCCCTCCTCCTCCTCCCTCCTCCTCCTCCCTCCTCCCTCCTCCCTCCTCCCTCCTCCCTCCTCCCTCCTCCCTCCTCCCTCCTCCCTCCTCCCTCCTCCCTCCTCCCTCCTCCCTCCTCCCTCCTCCCTCCCTCCTCCCTCCTCCCTCCTCCCTCCTCCCTCCTCCCTCCTCCTCCTCCCTCCTCCCTCCTCCCTCCTCCCTCCTCCCTCCTCCCTCCTCCCTCCTCCCTCCTCCCTCCTCCCTCCTCCCTCCTCCCTCCTCCCTCCTCCCTCCTCCCTCCTCCCTCCTCCTCCCTCCTCCTCCCTCCTCCTCCTCCCTCTCCCTCCTCCCTCCTCCCTCCTCCCTCCTCCCTCCTCCTCCTCCTCCTCCCTCCTCCCTCCTCCCTCCTCCCTCCTCCCTCCTCCTCCTCCCTCCTCCCCTCCTCCCTCCTCCCTCCTCCCTCCTCCCTCCTCCCTCCTCCCTCCTCCCTCCTCCCTCCTCCCTCCTCCCTCCTCCCTCCTCCCTCCTCCCCTCCTCCCTCCTCCCCTCCTCCCTCCTCCCCTCCTCCCTCCTCCTCCTCCCTCCTCCCTCCTCCCCTCCTCCCCTCCTCCCCCCTCCTCCTCCCTCCTCCCTCCTCCCTCCTCCCCTCCTCCCTCCTCCCTCCTCCTCCTCCCTCCTCCCTCCTCCCTCCTCCCTCCTCCCTCCTCCCTCCTCCCTCCTCCCTCCTCCTCCCTCCTCCCTCCTCCTCCTCCCTCCTCCCTCCTCCCTCCTCCCCTCCTCCCTCCTCCCTCCTCCCTCCTCCTCCTCCTCCCTCCTCCCTCCCTCCTCTCCTCCTCCCTCCTCCCCTCCCTCCTCCCTCCCCCCCTCCCCCTCCCCCTCCCTCTCCCTCCTCCTCCTCCCTCCTCCCTCCTCCCTCCTCCTCCTCCCTCCTCCTCCCTCCTCCCTCCCTCCTCCCTCCTCCCTCCTCCCTCTCCCTCCTCCTCCCTCCCTCCTCCCTCCTCCCTCCTCCCTCCTCCCTCCTCCCTCCTCCCTCCTCCCTCCTCCCTCCTCCCTCCTCCCTCCTCCCTCCTCCCTCCTCCCTCCTCCCTCCTCCCTCCTCCCTCCTCCCTCCTCCCTCCTCCCTCCTCCCTCCTCCTCCTCCCTCCTCCCTCCTCCCTCCTCCTCCTCCCTCCTCCCTCCTCCCTCCTCCCTCCTCCCTCCTCCCTCCTCCTCCTCCCTCCTCCCTCCTCCCTCCTCCCTCCTCCCTCCTCCCTCCTCCTCCTCCCTCTCCTCCCTCCTCCCTCCTCCCTCCTCCCTCCTCCCTCCTCCCTCCTCCCTCCTCCCTCCTCCCTCCTCCCTCCTCCCTCCTCCCTCCTCCCTCCTCCCTCCTCCCCCTCCTCCCTCCCTCCTCCCTCCTCCCTCCTCCTCCTCCTCCCTCCTCCCTCCTCCCTCCTCCCCTCCTCTCCTCCTCCCTCCTCCCTCCTCCCTCCTCCTCCTCCCTCCCTCCTCCCTCCTCCCTCCTCCCTCCTCCCTCCTCCCTCCTCCCTCCTCCCTCCTCCCTCCTCCCTCCTCCCTCCTCCCTCCTCCCTCCTCCCTCCTCCTCCTCCCTCCTCCCTCCTCCCTCCTCCCTCCCTCCCCTCCTCCCTCCTCCCTCCTCCCTCCTCCCTCCTCCTCCTCCCTCCTCCCTCCTCCCTCCTCCCTCCTCCCTCCTCCCTCCTCCTCCTGCCTCCTGCCTCCTCCTCCTTCCTCCTTCCTCCTTCCTCCTTCCTCCTTCCTCCTTCCTCCTTCCTCCTTCCTCCTTCCTCCTTCCTCCTTCCTCCTTCCTCCTTCCTCCTTCCTCCTTCCTCCTTCCTCCTTCCTCCTTCCTCCTTCCTCCTTCCTCCTTCCTCCTTCCTCCTTCCTCCTTCCTCCTTCCTCCTTCCTCCTTCCCCCTTCCCCCTTCCCCCTTCCCCCTTCCCCCTTCCCCCTTCCCCCTTCCTCCTTCCTCCTTCCTCCTTCCTCCTTCCTCCTTCCTCCTTCCTCCTTCCTCCTTCCTCCTTCCTCCTTCCTCCTTCCTCCTTCCTCCTTCCTCCTTCCTCCTTCCTCCTTCCTCCTTCCTCTTCCTCTTCTTCTTCTTCTTCTTCTTCTTCTTCTTCTTCTTCTTCTTCTTCTTCTTCTTCTTCTTCTTCTTCTTCTTTTCCCCTTGTAGCGATTAAATCGCATCGCTTTTATTTAAATCGCCCCACATCGCGATGCAATTTAAATCGCAATCGCGTTTTGCCCATGTCTACTTCTCAGCACACGGGGCATAAGCTGGTTGAAGGTGCACGTGAGGCACACGCACGAGCTTAAATCCCACCTTGATGAGCACGTCCGGCACAGTCATGGCGGGGGGGTGGCCCGCTGTCACCATCTCCTGCAGCGCCTCCAGCGCCCTGCCGCCCTCGCCGCACCGCACCAAGGCGTACACCGCACAGCGGTACGTCTGAGAGGGCGGTGGGGGGGGGAGGGCAATGGGAGGAGGGAAGGGCGGGACAGGGACAGGACCAGGGAGGACACAGCAGATTGATGGACGGGGCATGCGCACGGCAGGCATCAAGGGTCAATGCAGGGGAAGAGGTGAACAGGGGAAGGACAAACGAGGAGGAGAGGGAAGGAAGAGGATGATGGGAGGACAATGGGAGGACGATTGACCAGGATTGGATGTTGGTGTTGACAATCATTTGCATCAAACGGGAATTTAAGTCCGCAGCAATGAAGAGAATTACATGCCACGGGGGAGAAGTAGAACGGTGCAGGGAGTGTCTGCAGGGGAGAATGAGGGGGCGATGCAAGGGAGGAGACGGACCACTGCATCGTATGGGAAACCCCTGTGCTGCATGGTGCGAAGAGTGTCTTCCACCATCGCCGCCCTGCGCAGGTGACCCGCCGCTTGCTGCACGGGGTGAGAGGCGCAAGGTGGAAGCGAAAGGGCGGGAGGATGTGAGAAAAGAGCAGCAGGGAAATAGTCAGGCCTTGGAACGCGTGTGACCCGCTGCTGCATCCCGGCTAACAATGCCTGTCTAGTCAACTGTTTGCATCTCACAATGAGAAGCGCGAAGGTGGCAGCAGTGGGGGCGAGGCCCTCCCGCTCCGCCTGTCTGAGCAGCCGCACAGCGCGCTCTACCCGCTTCGCCCGCATGCACGCATGCGCCGCCCCATTGAAGCTGCGCATGCACGGCTGCAGGCCTGTTGGGGGGGGGGGATGATGGGGACAAGGGTGGCATGAGGGGCACAAGGTGGCAGAAAACGAGGACTTGATTGATTGAATGAGCAAGAGCATACATGCTTAAGTACCAAGCATTGGAGAGGATTGGATTGGAAGGGATAAGGGAGAATCAAAGGGAATCCCAAGGGAATCCTCCCAAATCGTAGGGATTTTAGATGGATTGGGTTGGGATAGGTTGGGGATGGAAAAGTCACACCCAACTTAACAAATAGTCCGAACCCTAAAACCAACAAATTACTAGTACACACTGAATGAACTAGCTTTGAGGAGAAAAAAAGTAAAAAGAGTAGAGAGCCAAGAGACTCTATTGTACAAACAAGGAGCAAGGAAGAGTTGGAAGGGAAGCTCTCCCATTGGCCATAATGTGGACCAATGGGAGAGGTTGTTTGGAGGGCAAGCAACCACAAAGTGTGGTGCTCTCTGATTGGCCACAATGTGGACAAATGGGAGAGGTTGCTTGGAAGGCAAGCAACCACAAAGTGTGGTGCTTGGTGATTGGTAGGTTCTTAGGACCATTCGGTTGGAATAGTGCCAACCAAATGTCTAGGACCAAATCCAATCTTGACCAACCCAAATGTGGGGTTGGTCAACCCAACCAACAACCCCCCAATAAAAATGATGACTCCACCTCCTAATCTAGGCACGCATGTTATATATATATCTTTTTTTTACAACACAACCCCAACATGCATAAGACTAGATGCCTTGAATCAGGAGGCGGACGAGGGAACGGGGGGAGCGAGGCCAAGAAGGCGAAGGAGGGAGGAGTGGGCGGCATGGGGGAGGGCTTTGTTGAAGATGTCGGCAAGATTGGCGGCAGAGTCAATCTTGCCCAGCTGGAGGTGGCCACCTTGCGCGAGCTGGCGAATGTGACGAAACTCAATGTGCTTGGAGCGCCTGTGGAACACAGCATCCTTCGTGACGTGGATGGTGCTGGCGTTGTCGCACCAGATGGTGGGACAGCACTGAGGGGCACCGAGCTCCTCAAGAAGGCATCTGAGCCAGCAAGCCTCCTGCGCAGCCATGGTAGCGGCATACAGCTCCGCTTCGCAGGAGGAGAGGGCAATGGAGGAGGAGCGGGTGGAGCGCCAGCTGATGAGACCGCTGCCAAGGGAGAAGCCATAGCCCTGAGAGGAGCGGCGGTCAGGCCTAGACTCAGCCCAGGAGGAATCAGAGTAGCCAGTGAGGAGGGGAGGGGAGGGGCCGCCAAGGGTAAGGACGTAGTCCTTGGTTCCTCGAAGGTAGCGGAGGACACGCTTGGCCGCTTGCCAGTGGACGGCATCATGCTTGTTGGTACCAACGAAGGGGGCCAATACGCTGATGGGGTCTGCCAGGTCAGGGCTGGTGGAGACCATGGCATACATGAGAGAGCCGATGAGCTCAGCGTAGGGGTGGGAGGAGGAGGGGGAGGTGAGGGGAGTGAGGTGGTGCCCAACAGGAAGAGGGGTGACCTGAGTGCTGCCCCAAGCCATGTCGAACCGCTCCAGGACCTGCTGCAGGTAGAGCCCTGGGAGAGGGAGATGGTGCGAGCTGCACGATCGCGAGTAATCTCCATGCCAAGATAGTGCTGCAGCTCCCCCAGATCCTTACACTTGAGCCGGCTGCCAAGTTCACGCTTGACGCGCTCGAGCTCAGCGGAGTCGGCAGGGATGCGGATCATATCGTCGAGATAAGCGAGGATGTAGAAAGGGGAGGGGGAGGTGCGGAGGAAGAGGCTAGGGTCAGCGCGGGAGGTGCTGAAGCCCAGCTCAACAAGGGTGGCAGCAAGCTTGGCATGCCACTCCCTTGGTGCCTGCTTGAGCCCATAGACCGGCCGACGCAGCTGCCAGACAGAGTCGGAAGGAAAGGGAGGTGGAAGCCTGCAGGATGTTCCATGTAAATGAGCTCGCGCAAGACGCTCTGGAGGAAGGCATAGGAGACGTCCATGGAGTGAATCTCCATGTTGACGCGAGCGGCAAGGTCAAGCACTGCGCAGATGGTAGCGGGCTTGGCGGTGGGAGAGAAGGTGTCGAAGAAGTCGACAGCGTAGCGCTGGGTGAAGCCCTTGGCTAGACATGGGCAGCATGCCGAGCCTGCCTCGACTCGGCTCGACTCGACCTCGAGCCAGGCAAAAGTCGAGTCGAGCCGACTCGACTCGACCTGAGCCGGCTGCCCCAAAATGGTTGGCTCGACTCGGGGGTTCAGGGTCGAGCCAAGGGTCGGCTCGACCTTGGCTCGGCTCGGCTCGATTCGCCAAAGGGATTTTCGTCTTCCAGGGCGGTCGAATTTTGACCCCCCGCTGGCAAGCCGTGCACTTCAGGAGTCGAGCCAAATTCGAGCCAAAGTCGAGCCGGCTCGACTTTGGCTCACCATGAAATTTGCGACGAGTCGAGCCGAGCCGCGCGGCTCGGCCGGCTCGTCTCGGCTCGACTCGGGTCGAACCGGCAAAAAAAAAATCCCGGCTCGACTCGCCAAAAAGGCGAGTCGAGTCGAGCCAGGCTCGGCATGCTGCCCATGTCTACCCTTGGCAACGTAGCGGGCCTTGTAGACCAGCGGCTCGCAAGGCAGCTGCTTCACCGGAAACACCCACTTCCCTTTTACCACGTTCGTGGTAGAGGGAGGGCGGGGCACATCCACAAATGAGGAGTTGGCAATAAACGCCTCTAACTCCTTGAGGATGGCCACGAGCCAGAGGTGGGCGCCAGGGCACGCCATGGCCTCCTCGTACGTGGCGGGGACGAAGATGGTGGGAGCAGAGGAGTAGGCGAAGACTGGTGTGCCGCTGAGGTCAGGAGAGATGGGTAGGAGGGCCGGATCATGCAGGTGGAGATTGAGGAACTCCTCATGGGAGTTCTCGAGGAGGGAGGAGTGGAAGATGAGCGGAAGGGCTGCTACTGCTGCTGCTACTGCTGAGGATGCTTCTGCCGCTGCTGCTGCTGAGGTGGCTGCTACTACTGCATCTGCTGTTGCCGCTGCTGCTGCTGTGGGTGAAGGTGAGGAAGGAGCGACGGCTGCTGCTGCTGGTGCTGCTGCGGTGGGTAGGTCTGCTGCTGCTGCCGGGCTGCTGTGCTGGAGCTCGACGACAGGGTTGGGCTAGTGTTTTGTTGTAAGACAGCTTGAAAGAGGAGGTCCATGTGAGGGGAGAGAGGAGGGAAGGTAGAGGAAGAGAGGGTAACAGGAGGCGGGGCACCTACTGTAGGACTGCGTCACGTGACCTGGTGTGGGGATACCGGGTGAGCAAGGAGCGGGTGGGGCGCAAGGGGGGAGGGGAACGCGAGGGAGAGGGGGAGGAGGGGAGGGGGGGGACGGGAGGGGGCGGAAGGAGAGGAGTGGGACGGGAAGGCGGGGGGGAAGAGAGGGTCAGGGTCAAATATGTCACCAGAGGAGGGGGGAGCGCTGGGGACTGAGGCAGCGGGGAGTGGCGGAGGTGGAGCGGGGGGAGGATAGGAGGGGGGGGAGAGAAGAGGGGGTGGGATAGTGTCAGACCAGGTGAGGGGCCTGGGAGCAGGGGCAAGAAGGTCAGTGGGGGGAGGAGTGCAATAGTATGGTGTGGACTCATCAAAAACCACATCCGGACTGCGGAGGAAGCGACCTGAGGAGGGGTGAAGAAAGAGGTAGTCCGCGGAGGAGGGGTTATGACCAAGGAAGATGCAGGGGAGGGTACGGGAGGCGTGCTTTCCCATTGTGCGGGGGCGGTCCGCAGGGTGAATGAGGACATACGCCCTGGAGCCCCACACACAGAGGGAGGAGACGTTAGGCTTGGCAGACGTCCAGAGCTCGGTGGGAGTGGTGGAGGGAAGGATGGGATGGGGGTACAGGTTAGTAAGGAGGGTGGCGTGAAGGAGGGCACAGCCCCACAGAGAAGGAGGGCAAGAGGCATGGACGAGGAGACACCGAGCAATCTTGGTGATCTCCCGAAAATTGCTCTCGGCCACACCGTTCTGCTGAGGGGAGTGGGGGAGGGTGTGAGTCTCGCGAATGCCATGAAGCTCACAGTAGGAAGCTACCTGGCGGTTAAGGAATTCGCCACCGCCATTAGAGTGAAGGCAGCGCACAGGGCGGCCAAAGTGGACACTCGCCTGCTTGAGCCAAGCTATGATAGCAGCCGGAGCGTCACCCTTCGAGCGAAGAAGGGAGACGGAAGAATATCGGCTGTGATCATCGACCAGAACAAGCATGTAGCGATGGCCCTGTCGGGAAAGGGAGGGGTTGGGGCCCCAGAGGTCCATGTGAACAAGGTCAAGCGGCTGAGCGGCAGCGGAGGAGGAACTCCGGTGCGGTAGCTGCTTGAGCTTGCTCTGGACACAGACGGAGCAAGGAGGGGCAGGGGAGGGAGGGAGCGGAGGGAGGGTGAGGGGAAGACCTCGAAAGAGACCTGAGGAGACGGTCGAGCGGAGGGTGGCAGTTGGGGTGACCTAGCTTGTGGTGGAGGAGGAAGGTGGGATGAGAGAGGGATCGACAGGAGCAGGTTGGGTCAGGGGGGATGGGGGAATGGTTGGGTTAGGAGGGAGAGGAGGAGGAGGGATGTGAGGGGGGGGGGGGGGAGGGAGCGGGAAACTGCGTGGGCAGAGGGAAGACGAGGAACCCGGAGGGTATATAGGCGGGAGCGAGGACAAAAGGGAATACGGGAGAGGAGGCGACCTGTGGGATGGTATAGGAGGCAGTGATCAACGCGACCTAGGAAGACGGTGGTGATACTGGCCTGCTGCAGGGAACGCTGGGAGAGGAGGTTAGCACTTAGGGAGGGGATGTGTAAACCAGTGACGGTACCTGAGGGGAAGAGGGGACAAGGGTGGGTAGAGGTGTGGCGACAGGGAATAGAGAAGCTGGAATCGGCACCAAGGAGGGAGGTGGGGGCGGGGAGAGGGTGGAGGGTACCAGCATCACGAAAGACTGACTCTGTGGCTCCACTGTCAAGGACAAAGTCCAGTGTGGTAGAAGGGAGAGGATGTGGAGGAGAAGGTGGGACAGAGTGCTGAATCACATTCTCATAAATAGCAGCCAAAAACATAGAAGGGGCAAGGGTTCCAACCTGAGTAACCATGCCGACAAAACCAGAGTAGGGGAAAGGAGTCACACTGCCTGTGGCAGAGGGTGCAGGAGACGCGCCCGAGAGATGAGCTGCGGAAGCGGCGGTGCCGGCGGGGTAGGGCTGCTCGAGGGG
This sequence comes from Closterium sp. NIES-67, assembly GCA_027943415.1. Taxonomy (NCBI): domain Eukaryota; kingdom Viridiplantae; phylum Streptophyta; class Zygnematophyceae; order Desmidiales; family Closteriaceae; genus Closterium; species Closterium sp. NIES-67. The sequence continues at coordinate 222,023 of BQMB01000124.1, read as the reverse complement.
AGCCATAGGAGGAGGTGCAAGGGGGAGCTGCGACTGGAGGTCAAGGTGCTGTTGGAGCTGCTGCTGCAGATGGGATAGGAGGTGCTGCTGCTGCTGGAACTTGTGAGAGGATGAGGCTTGCTGAATCCTTGAGCACATCCAATTGCATATTTTCTATTTACTTGTGTCTTTTTTCTCTTTTTTTTGGAAATCCCTACACTCTTCCCTACACATTGATATATTTCATATATATCATATGTGTTACGGAGTGTTTCAGACTTTCCTTGCGTAACACGTTTTCCATTGCGTGGAGTGTTCCGTCACCATCACCGTATCTCTAGAATCCCTACCGTGCTTCAAGGTGGTGTTCTTACGGACGGTTCCACTCATTTCTAGAACTCTCTAAGAAGGTCCTAACTACCCTTCCCTAGAATTTTCGTAGGTATAAATAGCATTGACTCTTTGCTTGTAGACATTCACTTCTTGGTTCGTATCATTCAAGCTTCCGCTAAATCCTGGACCTGTGACACTTGGTAATCAGAGCACAATGTTTCTGATCAACGCTTACCCGCCGGGCCTCTAAGAGCACGACGAGGATGGAGTCGAACTTTTCGATCGCGTAAGTAAAATCGATTTCTTCTTACTCGAGCGGTTGCACCTAGGGTCCCCATCAATGGCGAGCAGCATCGCCAACCGTTCAATATTCAACATCGACGGAGCCGATTTTTCGGGGGGGCATGCGTCAGTGACCCTCGCCAATAAGAGGACGTCCTCGAAATACCTGCATTACAAACTGGAGTATTTTCTGCCCTCTGAAGCGATCGACGGTAGCTGGTGGAACTTCCTGTGCAACGTTTTCCAAAGAATATCAACTTCGCCACGAATCTTGGAGTTTCGCCAGCGACGATCTACGACAGTCGTCCGATCCCACTTCGATGCTTCAGATCGTTCGGGGCGAAACGATCCTGACTGGGGTTGTTTGAGTTTCAACGCATGTGGAAACAGCACCTCGAGAGCTGCGGATTGTTTGCGCGCGCGCCCCATCATTCGACAACAGAAATTGACGACTACGAATTGTCTCATAAAACGAGTCGACCAAAACATTGGACGCAGCTGAACGAGCCTCAAGAATATTTTCAGATCGCTTGGAGTTTGGACCGTCGGATCAACATTGAACCTGCGGACCAGATGGAGCGCGAGTTTCTTCAGAACAAGAATTTGACAACGAGAAGCAGATATACGCAGATATCAATGTTGACGACTGGACTTCCGAAGATTCCAGCTCTTAAAATTCGGATCTCCTCATCATGTCAGGAATTTCGGCAACAAAACTTCTTTCCAGTCAGAATCTTCAGCAACAGACACCTACTTGGTAGCATTATACATTAGCAAAACCGGGTAATTACCCGACCCGACCCGATTTTGCCCTACCCGCCATCGGGCCTGGGTCAGGTCGGGTCGGGTAATTTTCGGGTAATGTTTGGAGATCTGTTACCCGACTCGGCATTTTAATACCGGGTAATTGGGTACCCGTCTGGCGGGTCGGGTATACCCGACCCGCATTTAATTGATGTCGGGCAATATTACCAAGGTACCCCTAGGTGGCTGCAAAATTCAGCAAACCCAGAGTAACAAACCCGAAGTCGGGTCGGGTACCCGCGACCCGACGGGTAATAAATTACCCGACATTTCGGGTAATTCTCAGGTAGCGGGTATGCATTACCCGGCCCGAGTACCCGACCCGACCCGGCCAGGTAATTCGTCAAAATCGTATTACCTGACCCGGCCAAAATGTCGGGTCGGGTCGGGTACCCGCGACCCGACCGGGTAAAATGCTCAAGTAGGCTTGAGCATAAACCCGACCCGACCCGACCCGACCCGACTTTGCCCTATCCGATGTCGGGTTCGGGTCGGGTCGGGTCGGGTCAAGTCGGGTCGGAGTTCAGGAAATGTCAACCTGACCCAGGTTTAATAGGTCGGGTACTACCTAACCCGATTTGGGTCGGGTTGGCATAGGGGCAGGGACAGGTAATAAGCCGACCCAACGGGTCAGGTTTTGTCGGTCGGGTCGGGTCGGGTCGGGTCGGGTACCCGAGGGTCGGGTCGACCCTCCACAAACGTCGACCCAACTCGTAAAAAAGTCGGGTTCGGGTCAGGTTACCCGACCCGACCCAACCCATTGCTCAAGTCTAGGTAGCATCGATTGGCGCAAATGTTGTCGCGGCATGCAGATCATCAGATCGTCGACGAATCGACGGCACAAATGGACCATGAGACTTCTTGATGGGAGAAAAACGTCAAGGAGTCTACATTTGAGCCTTGCGACACAACAATTGCGTACTACTCGATCAATCGCAGAATCGACAACAATTCTTCAACGAAATCAGAATCTTCGTTTGACGCCAAATCGACACCAACGAAGCAGATTTTCGTACTTCACCAAAGATGCAGATTTTGGTGGTACACGAACAATGCAGCCGAACATATCCAACGACTACACTGGCTAACATAAAACTATCGTTCTACATCGTCGATATAAAATACTTCGACAATAGGGCACACAAAGGATTGCAGAGAAGTAGCAGTTTTCTTTTGCAAAATCCTCGCAAACCAAAGATGATGCGGAAGAGCAGATTTCACATGCAAAAAATGACGCAATTACTACATCTCGTTAGGGACAGCAAGACACTACTTCGTAACTAGAGCTGATCGATTCATCTTCACTACGAATCTCAGCCGTCCGCAGTGATTGGTTAAATCAGTTTGACATCAACCTCAAGAGACGGCATCCCAACCATGTGATCGCGATCCCAGGTGTATATGCTTCGTTGGTGTCGATTTGGTTACAAGCCTCGCCGTAACTTCTACTAGAGTCAAGACCCGGCTTGGCACTACATCTACCCAGCCTGGCTCTTATCGGCTCGTTTGGGGTCGAGCCGAGCCGGCTCGCCGGTCGAGCCGGCTCGGCTCACCTCGAGCCGGGTCGTCAGGATCCCTGGCTCGGCTCGTTAGGGGGGCTTGTGTAACCTCTCAAGAAGGCCCACTATTTTTGGGGTCTCTAGTCCTGCGCATCTGCCAGATTGTGATTGTGAACAACTGCTGCTCCGTTTGGGGCGCCACTACAAGTCTAGGTGGGCAGAAACAGGTATCCCTGTATATAGCCACGACTAAGTCTACCTCGGGTATGCAGAGTCATGCGCTCATAAACCGAAACCAGGGTGAAGTCACAATAATTTAATGTAGTAGCATGGAAGTTAAAAGAGTGCCCCTTTGCCAACGGCATGTTCTCAGCGCAACCAGACGCAAGCAAGCTCCGATCGGCAAAGACGTCACAAGCTAGCAACCACCGGACCTCACGGTTAAGCACCAAGCCTACAGCTCCTCCACCCCGAGCTTCTCCGTCTCTTTGATCCACCCTGGCTTTAACAGGGAGACACCAGGGTGCGTGCGAGTCCATGACTTGAGTGTCATAGTGGCTCGCACACTCTCCCCTGTCAACCTCTGCCTATGACGGGTAGGCTTGAGCATTAACCCGACCCGACCCGACCCGACCCGACTTTGCCTAACCCGAGGTCGGGTTCGGGTCGGGTCGGGTCGGGTCGGGTCAGGTCGGGTCCATCTTAGGATTTTGCCAACCCGACCCGACCATAGCTGGTCGGGTCATCTCCTACCCGCGGTCAGGTCGGGTTGATGCGACCCGACCCGACCCGACTTGACCCGACCTAGCTAGCAGCTATTCTTTTCCCAAGGGGGAACAGCTGGATTTTGTAATTTCAAGATCCAGTGAGTCCTCCTCGTGTCTCCTAGCCCACCCACCTCATCCCCCCGCAACCTCGACATGTGGTTTTGGGTGTTGGCGAAGTATTGGTTAGGTTGGAGGATGTTGACGAAAACCAGTGACGGAATGAATGGGTGTTGGCGACTTTTGGTTGGTTTGGGGGTGTTGGCGAGATTTTGGTTTGGTTGAGGATGTTGGCGAAAATTCGGGTGGGTTGGGCGTGTTGGCGAAAATTGGTTGGATTGGGGGTCTTGGCGAAAATTGGTTGGGTTGGAAGTGTTGGCGAAAGTTGGTTTGGTTGGGTGTGTTGGCGAAAATCGGTTGGGTTGGGGGTGTTGGCGAAAATTGGTTGGGTTGGAAGTGTTGGCGGAAAGTTGGTTTGGTTGGGGGTGTTGGCGAAAATTGGTTGGGTTGGTTGGAAGTGTTGGCGAAAAGTTTGTTTGGTTGGGCGTTTGGCGAAAATTGGTTGGGTTGGGCGTGTTGGCGAAAATTGGTTTGGTTGGGGGTGTTGGCGAAAAGTTGGTTGGCTTGGTGGTGGTGTCGACGAGCTTGTTGGTTGAGTCGATACAATAGAAATCGATCTGGATCTGTTCAGACCCCAAGCTATACCAATAAGCATGGTGGGGAGTAGATTAGTGTTAGGAATAAGCTGGATGCAGGGCAAAAATGGGAGGTAGCCTAAGTAGGATCTGGAAAATGGCCCATCTGGTAGAAAATTCGACCAAACCGTCAAACTTTCCAGATCTGTGCAACTCAAGTCGCGCAGATTGCGTCGCGTCGAGGCGCGGCGCGACTTCGGGTCGGGTTGGGTCGGGTCAACCCGACGATGTATACCCGAAGTCGGGTCGGGTCAACTCGACATGTCGGGTTCACCCGAACCCGTCCATGTCGGGTTCGGGTTGACCCCACCCGACGAATAAAAATCAAACCCGACGGGTCGGGTTAGGGTTGAGCAAACTACCCGCCCGGGTCGGGTACCCGGTACCCGGACCCGCTTTTAGGGCGGGTCGGGTATCGGAAATCCTGAAAATTACCCGGCGGGTCGGGTCCGGGTTACCCGGGCCGCGTATCAATACCCGCTACCCGAAATGCTACCCGACGTGTCGGGTAACGGGTACCCGACCCGGTCAGGTAAAAAATTACCCGAGGTCGGGTATTCCACCTAGACATGGGCGTAAGTCGCACTGTGTTTTAGGTTTTGCGGCAAAAACGGTTTTGGAGGTGAGGGGGGACGAGTGGAGCATTTGTGAGGAGAAGTTGGAGTTTGTAGATGGGGAGGAGTTAAGTGCGGTGAAAGGGAGGGAGTTGGGTGGGAGTTGGAGAAGAGGTTGGAGTTTGTAGATGGGTAGGAGTTCAGTGCGGTGAAAGGGAGGGAGTTTTGTTGGAAATGTTGGAGTTTGTAGACAGGGAGGAGTTCAGTGCGGTGAAAGGGAGGGAGTAGGCATGAGCAAAACCGGGTAATTACCCGACCCGACCCGGTTTTGCCATACCCGACCTCGGGTCGGGTAATTTCGGGTCGGGTCCGGGTCAGGTAATATGCCCAGGTCCCTTACCCGGACCCGGTTTTTTTAGGCGGGTATTATAATACCCGCCTGGCGGGTCCGGGTATACTCGACCCGGACCCCCTGAAAAGCGGGTAATTTTACCCGCCACCTACTAGTGGACATCCTAAAGTTGGGCTAGGCTAGGAAGGGCTAGCCTAGGTAGGGCTCCACTCGTCCCCCCTCACCTCCAAAACTGTTTTGCCGCAAAACCTAAAACACAGCGCGACTTACGCCCATGTCTAGGTGGAATACCCGACCTCAGGTAATTTTTTACCCGATCGGGTCGGGTACCCGTTACCCGACACGTCGGGTAGCATTTCGGGTAGCGGGTATTGATACTGGGCCCGGGTAACCCGGACCCGACCCGCCGGGTAATTTTCAGGGTTTAGGAGGGAGTTTGGCTGGAAATTGGAGTTTGTAGACGGGGAGGAGTTCAGTGCGGTGAAAGGGAGGGAGTTGGGTGGGAGTTGGAGAAGAGGTTGGAGTTTGTAGATGGGTAGGAGTTCAGTGCGGTGAAAGGGAGGGAGTTTTGTTGGAAATGTTGGAGTTCGTAGACAGGGAGGAGTTCAGTGCGGTGAAAGGGAGGGAGTTTGGTTGGAAATTGGAGTTTGTAGAGGGGGAGGAGTTCAGTGCGGTGAAAGGGAGGGAGCTGGGTGGTCAGAATTCGACCCCCAGGAAACGCGACTCTCATTTGAGAGTCGCGTTTTCAGGAACCCTACCTAGCCTAGCCCAACTTTAGGATGTCCACTAGTAGGTGGTGGGTAGTATTACCCGCTTTTCAGGGTCACCGGGTCGGGTATACCCGGACCCGCCAGGCGGGTATTGTATTACCCGCCCCTTAAGGCCGGGTCCGGGTAAGGGTCCTGGGCATATTACCCGACCCGGACCCGACCCGAAATTACCCGACCCGAGGTCGGGTATTGCAAAACCGGGTCGGGTCGGGTAATTACCCGGTTTTGCTCAAGCCTAGGTCGGGTTCTTCCGACGGGAAACCTGACCCGACCCGTAAAAAAGTCGGGTTCGGGTGGGGTTACCCGACCCGACCCGACCCGGTGCTCAAGCCTAATGGCGGGTGATCACATTTCGACTCTGACTGAACACACGCTCGCCAGCTGCCGAATGTTGCTAGTATGGCCAGGTAATCCCTGGCCATAGCCTGCAACACCGGCATATCTGACCTCTCGCGCCAGTACGCCAGGGGGCAACCCTCATGCAACTCCCCCTCAATGTAACGATCCACCTCATCCCGCACCGTGGCCTCCCGTCGTGCGGAGCGCGCTAGCAGCTTGGCGTGGAGAGACTGGCTCAAGCCACCCCGCACTGGTACACCACTACCATCTCCACCTTCAACCTCCCCCCCCCGCTAAGCCCACCCCCCCTCTGCCCCTGCCCTGTTGCTGTGCCGCCTGCTGCAGCCGCTTACTGTACTCAGAGAAGCGAGCCCGCACAAGGATCAGCACCTTTGACGGCTTGAAGCTCGCCACAGGCCTGCCCTGTTGCTCCTCCTTCACCTCCTCCCCCTCTTCCCCCTCCTCATCCTCCTCATCCTCCTCCTCCTCCTCATCCTCCTCCTCCTCCTCGTCCTCCTCGTCCTCCTCCTCTGCGCCCTCCTCTCACCCATCTCCTACTGCCCCCCCCCGCACCAGCGGCACGCACTACTAGCGCGCGCGAAGATCCGCCAAGTCCGCTTTCCACGCCCACCCCGTTTGCCCCCTCCCCCTCTCCCCCAGAGCGGGTGTCCGTCCCTCCATCCACCTCGAAAAACACCAGCCTCATGCCGTGGTTCAGAAACGTCGCCACCGCGAGCTCATCGCCGCTCCTGCAATAGTACCGTTCCAGCACGGGGAAGGCGACGCCAACGAGCTGACGACCGATGAGGCGGGGTGACGGCCATGCCTGCAACGTGTCCATCAGTTCGTTGAACTGTGGCACAACAGCAGATGATGTGGGGTAGGAAGAGCCCTCGGCCGCCACCGTGATGGAACTGAACGGCGCCAGGAACTCCGCCAGGACATCCAGCGCGTTCCAGTGCGCGTCTGTCAGGCGCAACGCAACGTACTTCGCGCGATCTTCGGTCGTCTCTCCCTGGGAAGTGAGCAGGGGTCCATGGGGGGGGGGGGTGTGGGGAGACAATGGGTGTGGCGGCAAGGAAATGTAACACAAGGGGTGCGCAGGATCATCTGCGCACGCAATGGAAGCGGTGGAGCGGGCTTTTGTAAAGAGGGTACCTGCTCCACTGCGAAGTGCACAGTGAGGGATCGGCGGAGCCTCAATGCACGCGCGACCATCTCGTTCGTGCTGCCCCAGCGAACCTCGCTGTCCTGCACCAAGCAGAGGACCGTCCCTTTGAGGACGGGATCGGGCCGCTGCTGCGCTTCAAATTCGTGCGTGTGCCTCTCACTCAGGTGGCAATGTCGCGTAGGAGCGGCACCCTCACCGCTGGCAGCTTCAGCGCACGCTGGACTGCAAGGTTCACGATGTGCGCCAGGCAGCTGCATGTACGAAGGCGCACATGGGGGGGGGAGAGGGGGGAGGGAAATCCTTAAGGACCATCCATGCCATTGAGAGGGGAGGCGTGGATCGTCTGAACAGCAGCACACTATGTGGACAAGACAAGAGATGCAAGCGCGCCACGCACTCACCGGAAATTAATGCCATCTGCGAGGAGAGGCGTGGCCAACGCATGACGACCAAGAACGGCAAGGCGACGCATGGCAGCTGTGTTGCTGCTGGCATTATCCGTCGTCACCCACATGCAAAACCCCACGAGCTCCCACTCCCTGACGACTCGCGCGAACACATGTGCAATCGGCCGCCCTGTGTGGCGCGCTTCCAGCTCCATAAACTCCAGTGTACAGTGGCGCAGCTGAAATTCCCTGCTAATGAAGTGTGCCGTCACTGTCATGTACCCCTGCCTGTTACCCCCGGTCCATATGACCGTTGTGAAAGAGACAAGACTACTCCCTGAACCCGCCCCAAACTCCGACTTAAGCATGTCCCGTGCCGCCTCGGAGTAGAAGCGGAGGTCCCTGGAAACGGTGGTCCGGTCGGGTATGGGGATTGCGTCACCGCATTGGGGGTTGCACACAGCCAAGAGGGGGCGGAACTGCCAAAAGGAAACGAGAGGGGGGGCGTGGGGTTTGGGGGTGTTTAGCGCCATGCGGGGGGGGGAGGAGGTGGTGGGGCGGGTGGTTCTTTGGTGGGGCAGATCCAGTGGGTTATAAGGGGGGGGGGGAGGCGGGTAACACAATGACCACAGGCTTAGGGAAGGGTGGGGGGGCCCTGGTGGGGTGGCTCGCTTACCGCGGGGTCCTCTACAATGCGAAAGGAGCTGTCGGTGCTGGCGATGAACTCGACAATCGCCTGACGCAAACGCGGCTCCGACACACGTGGGCCAAGGAACCGGTCCATCGTGGGCTGCCTTCCGTCCGCCGCTGCCGGGGACAGGTATGGGATGGTGGCGCCAGGGGGGGGGGGTGCGGCCAAGTCTTGGACCACTTGTTGGGCGCCTTCCCATCAGGGACATGTGGGTATCCCCCCACCGGAAATGACTCTCCTGGCTCCAGACCCTCGACCACGCGCCGCTGCCATATGTCCCAGTGTGTGCGATGGTGTCTCGCCATATGCTTGGCACTCGTGCTGCTCTGGCTGTCCTTAAAGCCCATCAGCTTCTCGCACATCTTGCACACTCGCTTCCTCTCGCTTCCCAAGAAACACTCTGCCACACGCTTGTTGCTCCTCTTTGCCCCAACCTTGCGGTTCTTTTTCTGTCTCTTCCATCTCCCCTCCTGCTCAATGCCTAGGTCCACCTCCTCAGCCCCATCCGCACGCCCTCCCCTTGCCCTGAAACCCGACGGCAGGTGCAGCACGCTCCTCCCCCTCCTCCCCGCCCCTCCCTCCCCCCCTTGCACCTGTCTCTGGCCGTCGCCCAACCCCACTCCCTTCCTGACGCTGCCTCTTCCCCCCGCTACTCCCACCCGTTCCCTTCTTGGACCGACCCTCTCCCTCCTCCTCCTCCTCCTCCTCCTCCTCTACCAATCCCTCCATCTCGTGCTCATCATCCCCCTCCTCCTCTTCCTCCTCATACTCGCTGCCGCTGGATTTTCCGCACTCCCGCTCCTCCGAATCGCTCCCATCCCTCTCATCGCCACCGCTCTCCCTGCTGCGGCGAGCTTGTGCCCGCTTGGCCCTCCTCCCCTCCCCCTGGGCCCTCCCCCCCTCTCCCCCTCATCCCATCCCCTGCCGAGAGAGGAGGAAATTCGTCCACTCCTGAGGCATGTGGGGCATGGCTCCACCTGCGTCGGTCGCATTCGCTCGCGAACTCACACCCCCCTTGGCGACATGGTTAGGTTAGGGTTGGTTGACGAAATAGGCTTGGGGGAGTTTATCGATTTGAAATTTGACTGTCGCGAAACCCCCCCTTACCCGAACCGCGAGCCAGCTAGCTCGAAATCGAGCCATCTCAAGCCGGCTCGATTCCGGCTCGCCTGGTTTCGCGTGCGCGAGACGAGCCGAGCCGAGCACAAAAATAAAAGGCTCGGCTCGCCTTTAAGGTGAGCCGAGCCAAGCTGAGCCAGGTGTGGCTCGGCTTGTGCCCATGTGTACTCCAATGGTACCCCTACAAGCAAAACCGGAGCAGATTCAACATCGATGCTGAGTAGTAGAAACCTAAGTTGGACTTAACGTTTACGTTGACTAACGTTTACGAACGTTTACGACTTAACATTTACATACATTGTCTGGTTTTGGGCTAACGTTTACGGTCAGCCATAAAAGTTTCCCTGGCTGCCCGAACAAACAAAAACCAGCAAACGTCACCCCACAATTTCCCCTCGCGTAGTTCGCACGGAACGGATTTTGACGGGAAACAAGGTTTCCGCGTCACATTTCGTCCCACACACGTTTTGTGATGACGAATTTGGGTGTAGCAGGGGAGTGACTGATTTTTGGAGAATCCGATTAGTCGTTGGATTTCCACCCCCACGGCCAACCCAATTTCCCGTACACACCACGCCTACCCCTCGATTCCCTTCTCCACTTCTTCCTCGACGAATTCCTTCACCTACCTAAGACGCGGCATACTTCCGCAGCAGGCGCCAAACTTCCACGCAGCCTAAACGCAAGCTATTAGCAGAATTTCAGTCGACTAAACAGCTAGCATGCTATGATCTTCTCCCAAACGTAAGCTTAGTCCATTCCTCGTACAACCGCGAAGTAAACATTTCCAGCCGTGGGCACAGTTAGGTTGCGGCTTTCCATTCAAGGCCAGAATTTCTCGCGATTTTTTTTCCCATTTTTTTTTTTACCTGCCCAGCGTTAGTAGGGCACGTTCGTTAACGTTCGCCAGCGTTAACGTTAGTTAACGCGTTACGTAATGCTAACGCAGCCCAAAATAGCGTTAGAGCCCAACTTAGGTTGAAACGGCATCAACGTCATCCAAACTGTTACTATAGAGGACACATGACGACCCAGTGGACCTACACCTATACGTGCATCCAGACACCGAGATCAATTGATGGAATCCGTGCTAAACTGTACATGTATGAGGCATACTGGAGTCACGGTCATCGTCACCAACAGCCTACTGAAAATGGAAGAGGAATCAAATGGGTTGAGCGCAGAAATACCCATATTTCCTTCACCACGACCATGGATTGAGGCTCTACCGATGAACATGGTGGCACCGTCCTACTACAATCACTTCGCAACAAGTCTCTTCGCAACGGCACGCAGCAGTTACACCGTTACTACGCTATACAGACCGGTACACGACTGCTACGTCAACCTAGGCTTGAGCATACTACCCGCCCGGGTCGGGTACCCGGACCCGGATCCGCTTTTAGGGCGGGTCGGATATCCTGAATCCTGAAAATTACCCGGCGGGTCGGGTCCGGGTTACCCGGGCGGGTATTCGATTCCCGTTACCCGAAATCGGGCCCGACATGAAAGGGTAATGGGTACCCGACCCGCCGGGTATTGAATGCCCGACTTCGAGTACCGCCCCTCTCATGCTGGCAAAAATGCTACCCGACCCGGTTTTATGACCACGCTGTCAACGCCCACCCCGGGGGGCCACCATGACAAACACACCAATGGCAACAAAAGGGTAAAACACAGTTTGTTTAGGCATTTTTGCATGGGCAGGTAGCAATACCCGCTTTTAGCCTTAACCGGGTCGGGTATACCCGGATGCGCCTGGCGAGTATTATATTACCCGCCAGGAAGGGCCGGATCCGGGTAATGGTCCTGGGGGTATTACCCGACCTGGACCCGACCTGACCCGACCCAGAAATACCCGACCCAAGGTCAGGCATGGCAAATCCGGGTCGGGTCGGGTATTTACCCGGTTTTGCTCATCCCTACGTCAACCTCGCACGCTTGGTGGTTTCTTGACCACATGAAGCAGTTATCGTCGCTACAGCATGCTACAATGCAGCTGAATTCTACTGACCGCAACTCAGGCACGGACTTATCACCATTCGCTACGCTACTCTGCAACCTGAGTAGGAGCGTCACATGTCCCAATCCTTCAACATAGGATACCTGCTACCTTCACTTGTACAAGGTCACGAGTGTGTGGAATAAAGTACAGAGGAGCTATTGTTCAAGCACAACTATGTTGGCTTGATTTTTTAATTACTACTTTGAGCCTCGCAACCCTAAGTGCTCGCTGAAGAGTTGGGCGCTTTCAACGTCTACCAAGTTTTAAGAAGAGGAACTGTGAGAAGATGAGGCTTGCCGAATCCTTGAGCACATCCATTTGCATATTTGCTATTTACTTATGTGTTATTTTGTGTGTTTCTTCTTTTTTGGAAATCCCTACACTACACTCTTCCCTACACATTGATATATTTCATACATATCATATTAGACATGGGCAGCATGCCGAGCCCGGCTCGACTCGGCTCGACTCGACTCGTCTTTTCGGCGAATCGAGCCGGAATTTTTTTTTGGCCGGCTCGACCCGAGTCGAGCCGAGTCGAGCCGGTCGAGCCGAGTCGAGCCGGTCGAGCCGTGCGGCTCGGCTCGACTCGTCGCAAATTCATGGCGAGCCAAAGTCGAGCCGGCTCGACTTTGGCTCGAATTTGGCTCGACTCGTGAAGCGCACGGCTTGCCAGCGGGGGGTCAAAATTCGACCGCCCTGGAAGACGAAAATCCCTTTGGCGAGTCGAGCCGAGCCGAGCCAAGGTCGAGCCGACCCTTGGCTCGACCCTGAACCCCCGAGTCGAGCCAACCATTTTGGGGCAGCCGGCTCGGGTCGAGTCGAGTCGGCTCGGCTCGACTTTTACCTGGCTCGAGGTCGAGTCGAGCCGAGTCGAGCCAGGCTCGGCATGCTGCCCATGTCTATATCATATGTGTTACGGAGTGTTTCGGACCTTCCTTGCGTGACACGTTTTCTATTGCGTGAAGTGTTCCGTCACCGTCACCGTATCTCTAGAATCCCTACCGTGCTTCTAGGTGGTGTTCCTACGAAGGATTCCACTCATTTCTATAACTCTCTTAAAAGGTCCTAGTTACATTTCTCTATAATTCTCGTAGGTATAAATAGCATTGACTCTTTGCTGGTAGACATTCACTTGTTGATTCGTATCATTCAAGCATCTGCTAAATCTTGGACCTGTGACAGAACTGCTGCTGCTGTTGCGGCTGAAACTGCTGCTGCTGAGTCTGCTGTGGAGTCTGCTACTGCAACCGCTGAGCGATGGCCTGGTGGGCCAAGGGGGAGGAGCCTGGCTGGTAGAGAGGGGACGTACGAACCTCCTAAGGAGTGGGGCGAGGAGAGAGGGAGGACCAGCAGGGGGGGGGTGCTGGAATTGCCGCAGGCAAACCACTCATCACTGAGCGCCTTGAAGCAGGTATCGGTGGCATGAGTGGTCTGGTCGCAGCGCTGACCCCGTGTGGGGCCATAGCGAGGGAGATACTAACAAGGAGGGAAGGTGGCTGCTGCACCACGTCCTGCGGTGGAGGAGGAATGGTGCAAGAGGTCGGCCTCAGTGGTGATGATCCACTGGGTGACCTCAGCTGGGGTGATGCGCTTGTCGATCAGCTGCATGTGGGAGATCTTGTGGGTGTCGAAGGCAGGAGTCAAGCATTCAAGGAGGTGGCAGCAGAGCACAGGGTCCGGGCATGGCACGCCAAGAGCCGCCAGACGACGAGCGAGGTCGAGGACGCGACGCGTGAAGGCAGCTGCGCCGGTCGTAGAGTCCATGGTGAGGATCTGGAACTCCTTGGTGAGGGAGTAGAGGTGGGGACATTCTGCCGATCATAGAGATCGGTGAGGAGCCGCCAGAGGTGGGAGGAGGAGGTGGGAGCAAGCTCCCGCTTGGGGGAGGGAGGAATGCTGGCGAGGAGGATGGTGAGCGCGCGCCGATCAGCGACACGCAAGGCGGCGAGGTCGGTGATGTATGTGCGCTCGCGTCTGGCGTACTCCGCGAGCGCCGCCTGGTACGTGTCATAAGCGACAGTGGCGGCGTCATGCTGAGCGCAGGAAGACTCGTAGATCAGCTGCTGGCGGGCGTGGTCGGTGATGCCGGCGCGGTAGGTGCGGATGGCGGTCTCCGAGCTCTGAGGGTCATTGACGTCAAGGGCGAAGGTTGGAGGATCGTCGGGGCTGACAAGAGCATCGCCAGAAGGAGGAGGTGCAGGGCCCGCAGAAGCATCCGGCTGGGCAAGCTGAAGACCGCGCTCCTCGAGATGGACAACGGCTTTCAAATTGTAGCCGTTGACCGTCACCGAGGAGAGAAGCACCGTGATTGTTTGGGCACAGGAATGCCAATTGGTCGGGGTGTTGTCCGGCAGCAGCTCGAGAGCGTCCACAGAGTTGAGATCCGCTAAGGAATCGGACGCCATTTAGGAGGAGGAGGGGAAGGAAGGGGAAGAGGAGGAGGAGGAGGAGGAGGAGGAGAGAGGGGGGGGGAGGAGGAGGAGGAGGAGGAGGAGGAGGAGGAGGAGGAGGAGGAGGAGGAGGAGGAGGAGGGAGGGGGGAGGGGGGGAGGAGGAGGAGGAGGAGGAGGAGGAGGAGGAGGAGGAGGAGGAGGAGGAGGAGGAGGAGGAGGAGGAGGAGGAGGGGGGGGGGGGGGAGGGGGGAGGGGGGGGAGGGGGGAGGAGGGGAGGAGGAGGAGGAGGAGGAGGAGGAGGAGGAGGAGGAGGAGGAGGAGGAGGAGGAGGAGGAGGAGGAGGAGGAGGAGGAGGAGGAGGAGGAGGAGGAGGAGGAGGAGGAGGAGGAGGAGGAGGAGGAGGAGGAGGAGGAGGAGGAGGAGGAGGAGGAGGAGGAGGAGGAGGAGGGAGGAGGAGGAGGAGGAGGAGGAGGAGGAGGAGGAGGAGGAGGAGGAGGAGGAGGAGGAGGAGGAGGAGGAGGAGGAGGAGGGAGGAGGAGGAGGAGGAGGAGGAGGAGGAGGAGGAGGAGGAGGAGGAGGAGGAGGAGGAGGAGAAGAAGAGTAGGTGCGCGAAGCGTAGCTCTTAAGTCGCTGAAGGCGACGGGCAGCACGACGGGAGGCCGCAACAGACGGTCGCGCGCAACGGCGGAAGCAGCGACGGACGATCGCGTGCGACATCGCAAGCGACTACAGTGGACCGCACGCGACGGCGGAAACGACGACTGGGGCGGCGAGAAAGGGCACGACGGGAGGATTCGTTGACGGGCGTGCGCGGGGGCCGCGACGAACGGGCACGCAGTGGGAGAGCGTGACAAACGTCCGCGCGCGACGGCGGGAGGGGGCGGCGACAGGCCGCGCAAGGAGGATTCGTCGACCGGCGCGACGGGAGGTGCGCGACTGGAGGGAGAGTGGGCGCAACGGGAGAGCGCGACGGGAGAGGGCGCACGGATGGCACGGGGAACAGCCTAAGGAAGGGCTAGGCTTTGAGGACGAGGAGGGACGGCTTAGGGCCGTGCTAGTTAGGATCGACTAGAGGTGGCGTGAGCCATTGTGGCTCCGATTACCATGAAGGAACTAGCTTTGAGGAGAAAAAAGGTAAAAAGAGTAGAGAGCCAAGAGGATCTATTGTACAAACAAGGAGCAAGGAATAGTTGGAAGGGAAGCTCTCCTATTGGCCATAATGTGGACCAATGGGAGTGGTTGCTTGGAGGGCAAGCAACTACGAAGTGTGATGCTCTCCGATTGGCCACAATGTGGACCAATGGGAGAGGTTGCTTGGAAGGCAAGCAACCAAATGTCTAGGACCAAATCCAATCTTGACCAACCCAAATGTGGGGTTGGTCAACCCAACCAACAACCCCCAAAATGAAGATAATGACTACACCTCCTAAGCTAGGCATGCATGTTATATATATATATATATATATATATTTTTTTTTTATATATATTTTTTTTTACGACACACACAATTGTGCATCAACAACATTGCAGCCTATCTCCAACACAAGGATGGCACGAGGGGGGCAAGCATGGCATGAGGGGGACATGAATGGCATGAGGGGGGCAAGGATGGCATGAGGGGGACATGAATGGCATGAGGGGGACAAGGATGGCATGAGGGCGGAAAGGGTGGCATGAGGGGGACAAGGGTAACATTAGGGGGGCAAGGATGGCATGAGGGGTAAAAGAAACTAACTTTGGAGAGAAAGGATGAATTAGGAAGGGAGCCAAGAGGCTTGATGGTACAAGCAAGGAGCAAAGGAATCGTTGGAAGGGAAGCTTCTCTCATTGACTACAATCGTAGCCCATGGGAGAGATGCTTGGAAGGGAAGCAACTTCAAAGTGTGGTGGTTGTTGATTGGTTGGGCCTTGGGACCATTTGGTTGAAAAATGCCAACCCAAGGACCAAGAGCAAATCCAGCCTTGACCAACCCAGATTGTGGTTGGTGAACCCAACCAACATCCCCCCAATAAGTAAAATGACCACACCCCTCCATTCTAGCCTATGTACGTTGTTTATATAATATATTACAACAGTGGGGACAAGGATGGCACGAGGGGGACAACGATGGCATGAGGGGGGCAAGGATGACATCTCAGCGCCCACCTTTGCGCCGCAACCCTCTCAGCACCGCCACGGCCGCATCGGCATCACCGCGTTCCGCATGGGCACCAATCAGAATGTTGTGCGCTGATGTCAGCAAGGCCCTCGTCGTTGCCTGCCCGTGTGCCATGGCCCTTGACTTCCCCTTCCCCCCATCCACCACCACACCCCTCCCTTGCGCCTCACCCTCCACCGCAACCCTGTGTGCCCGTCTCTTCCCTCCTTGCCCCCCCACTTGATCCCTGCCCATGCTCTCCTTCACGCCCTTCCCCCCTCTTCTCTTCGCCTCATGCCCCCTCGTCTGCACTCCCACGGCTCCCCTCCTCCCCTCATGACCCACGCCATCCCCCCACCCCCCGATAGCTGGCATTCCTTCGCCATCACCCCTGCCTGCCCATGCCGCGTCCCCCTCGCTTGCCCCACTGCAATCGCTGTCCTGCCTGCAATGCTCGGATCCACAACGGAGGGAGGAGGTGGGAAGGTGGGAAGGGACGGATGAGCAAGTAGTAAGAGAGGCAGAAGGTGAGCCGGCAGGACACAGCCCGAGAGACGAGCCGGGAGAGACAAGAGAAACGACCACGGAGCAAGTGGAGACACAGGAAGGGGGAAATTCGCAAGTGAGGGGGGGTTGTTTCAAGCGGGAAGGCTGGTTGGGGGGGGACGGAGTTAAGGAAGGAGAAGCGGCAGACAGCAGCACGAGGACATAGCGAAGGGGTGGCAGGGAGGGACACTGTACTGCCATGGCAGAGAGCGGGACACCGCCATGGCAGAGAGAGGGACACCGCCATGGCAGAGAGAGGGACACCGCCATGGCAGAGAGAGGGACACCGCCATGGCAGAGAGCGGGACACCGCCATGGCAGAGAGCGGGACACCGCCATGGCAGAGAGAGGGACACCGCCATGGCAGAGAGCGGGACACCGCCATGGCAGAGAGCGGGAGGCAAAGATGAACGCAGTGAGGAGAGCGCAGTGAGGAGAGCGCAGTGGGGGAGCGCAGCAGGGCGGCCTGCAGAGCAGGAATGGCACTCAATACGCCACATGGGACTCACTGCGCCACATGGCACTCACTGCGCCGCATGGCACTCACCGCACCACATGGCACTCACCGCGCCACATGGCACTCACCACGCCACATGGCACTCACTGCGTCACATGGCACTCACCGCACCACATGGCACTCACCGCGCCACATGGCACTCACCGCGCCACATGGCACTCACCGCGCCACATGGCACTCACCGCGCCACATGGCACTCACCGCGCCACATGGCACTCACCGCGCCACATGGCACTCACTGCGCCACATGGCACTCACCGCACCACATGGCACTCACCGCGCCACATGGCACTCACCGCGCCACTTGGCACTCACCGCGCCACATGGCGGCCTGCTGAAGTGGACGCTGTGTGGGCGGCTCTGTCAGAGGGGTCTAACAGCCTGCTGCCCTTGGCTCTTCCCCCGTTTGCCCTGGTCTGGGCGGCAAGGCTTGTCTCCATCTGGTGAACCACTGCAGCGCACTTGTCCACCATGCCAGCCTGTGCATACGCTGCACATTGATTGATCCATGTGACCAGCACGGAGGTGAGCGGTGGGAGGGGCGGGGGATGAGGAAGAGCGTAGGAGAGGAAACAACAGGGTGGAAAAGATGAGCAGAGAAGATCCGGACTATTTGGCAAAACGGCAAGAGGCGAGGAGGGAGGCAGAGAATCAACACGGGTAAGACAGGCAAGAGGGGGAGGTGATGAAGGCAAGAGGGGGAGGTGATGAAGGCAAGAGGGGGAGGTGATGAAGGCAAGAGGGGGAGGTGATGAAGGCGGTGAGAGAAGGTGAAAGGCGTGCAGGACGAAAGGAAGGTGAGGCAGGCACGCAGGACAGGTACGACATGCAAGGGAGGGCGGTGGGATGGTTGTTCGGGGTTGGGGAGGAAGGGAGGTTTGAAGCACCGACCATGCATGCACGAGCTCACCATGCATGCACGAGCTCACCATGCATGCACGAGCTCACCATGCATGCACGAGCTCACCATGCATGCACGAGCTCACCATGTGCGAGGGCGGAGAACACATAGGGCGAGGGGTGGATGCCAGCAGCCCTCATGTCTGCCCACAGCGCCTCTGCTGCTGCCACGTCCCCCGCCCTGCCCACACATGCTATGGCCACACTGCGCACGGGGGGAGTCAACACATGCAGGGGGGGAGTGCATGCAGGGGGGGAGTCAATGCATGCAGGGGGGGAGTGAATGCATGCAGGGGGGAGTGAATGCATGCAGGGGGGGAGTGCAAGCATGCAGGGGGGGAGTGCATGCATGCAGGGGGGGAGTGAATGCATGCAGGGTGGGAATGGGACGGGGGATGCAGCAGATGGCATGCAAGCAGCAGGGAAGGGGTGGAAGCGTTAGGGGAGATGATGGAATGGCAGTAGGTGGATTGGTTGGGATGATGGAATGGCACAAGGTGGATTGGTTGGGATGATGGGGCGTTGCCAAGAGGTTGCATTGCTGACAGTCTCCGGCATTCTGCATTCGTAAGCGGAAGCTTCATTCACTCCATCCATCTCATTCCAACACCCCCACCAAGTGAGCATGCCGTCAGCGCCACGCATGCGCCATGGGTGAGTGAGCGCCATCCGTGGAGGCAGGAAGCGTTCACTGGGGAACGGCTCCCGCCACCGCGTCTACTGGCTGCTGGGCGGGCGCTCCTCGTGCATACGTGCATGCACGCACGGGCTTGGGAGGCTGTGGTACGGCAGGCCTCCATGCCCCTCCATGCCCCTACCTGCCCCTCCATGCCCCTACCTGCCCCTCCATGCCCCTACCTGCCCCTCCATGCCCCTACCTGCCCCTCCATGCCCCTACCTGCCCCTCCATGCCCCTATCGTACCCCCCTATGCATGCCCCACCTGAACGTCCTCTCAGTGGGTGCCACGTGGCATCTGCGCATGGTAGCCAGCACGCCTCTGACTCCCTCCACGTGGCTCTCCCCCTCCATGACCACGTGGAACGCCGCCGCATCGGGGGGCGGGCCGCGCTGCTCCATATGCTGCCACGCCACGCGGGGGAGAGGAGGGGCGGCCCGGGTGGGGAGCGTGGGGGTCCGGGAGGAGAGGGCAGGGAGTTGGCGGGAAGGAGTGAGGTGAGGGGGGATGACTGTAAATGGATGCGTGGAATGGTGCGCTCTATGAGGGACGCACGCGCCTCTCCCACCTGCAGCAGCGCGTACGCGTGTCGCCGCTGCCCCGCCCTGCAGTACCCTCTGGCCAGCACGGTGAGCACGCGGCAGTTGGGCTCCGCTGCTCCCCCCGCCGCCCACGCCAGCCGCACCACCTGCTCTGCCCGCGCCATGTCGCCCGCCTCCATGCACACCTGGGGAAGGGGAAGGAGGGCGGGGGGGAAGTCAAGGGCTGTGCGACTGAGTCGCGGTCGCGAGGCCGGCGCTCCAGCCTTTCTACGGCCGCACGAGCGCCACGCACCTTGACCGCAGCAGCCACATGCCGCACGTTCACCTCCACGCCCCTCATCCCCTCTCCCCCTCCACCGCCCTGCTGCTCGCCGTCCGCGCCCCCCATTTCGTCCAATCCCGCCTCCTCCATCCCCCCCTCCTCCCCCTCGCCCCTTGACCATTCCGCCTCTCTCTCCGCCGATCGCTTCCCCCTCACTGCGCGCATGAGCGCGGGCGTCACCATGCGCACCGCCTTAGCAGCGCGCTCCCCTGCCGTCAGCTTTCCGCCCTGCCCCGCCGCCACCAGCGCCTTCAGCAGCGCGCGCTCCTTCGCCCTGCGCGCCTCCCTGCGACTCCGCGCGTTCATCGCACCATCGCCGCCCGCCACTCCATTTCCGCCTCGCGTATTCCCTGCTTGTCCGCGCTCCTCCCTCCCCCACTCCTCTCCTCCGCACTCCTCTCTCCCCCACTCCTCTCCTCCGCGCTCCTCCCTCCCCCACTCCTCTCCTCCGCGCTCCTCTCTCCCCCACTCCTCTCCTCCGCGCTCCTCTCTCCCCCACTCCTCTCCTCCGCACTCCTCTCTCCCCCACTCCTCTCCTCCGCGCTCCTCTCTCCCCCACTCCTCTCCTCCGCACTCCTCTCTCCCCCACTCCTCTCCTCCGCGCTCCTCGCTTCCGCGCTTCTCGCTTCCGCGCTCCTCTCTTCCGCGCTTCTCGCTTCCGCTATCCTCTCTTCCGCGTGCATTGCGCGTGCCGGTGGTGGCGGGCGGCTTCAGCGGGGCAGAGGCGCAGAGGCCGCTGCTAGGGGCGGCGCAGGACGGGGAGAGCGCGGCATGGGGAGCGAGCAGCGGGCGGCTGGCGGGCTGCGCGAGGCACGGCGATGGCGCGCGGGGAGGACCCCAGAAGGACGCGGCGAGCATCGGAGCCGCGCGGTGAGGCGAAGCGGCGGAAGCGAGGATCGCGCTGCGCAAGGAGGGAGTAGTCTGGTCGGGTTAGTGTGCGGGCATGTTCCCGAGAATGCTGCGATGCGCGGTGTGCTATGGAGTGACCGCGTGTACCTGGTCAGTGCATCCGACGTGGCAGTCTGACGTGGGCGTGGATGTGGTGATCTGGCGGCAGGGAGTGCGAGAGTGGAATGGTTGGTTTTGTCCATCGCTATCTCCAAGCGCCCGTTTCGTTTTTGGCTGTGAGCCAATCCCTGGGTGGGTTGTGCTGGGTTTGGTTTGGAGGCAGTGGCTGGACGATCTTTCCATTTTCGTGAACGAGGTCTGTTTCGTCCACCAGAGGCGAGAATGACTTCGTTACCACGTTACCAGCCTCATCAAAGAACTGCACTACACCCTTCCCCACCACGGGCAGACCGCTGCTCAAACTGGCCCCCGCATTCCCCAAAAAGTCCATTCCTCTCCCACCTGGAGATGCGGCAGAAACAGTATCGTTCCAGCAGCCATGCCTACAGAAGCCCCTACTCGCGGCGCGTGACTATGATCCGTTCTCGGCATTTTCAGGGCGCGCAGATGCGTCGCGACCGCATCGACTAGAACCTGGGGCAAGCGTTTTGCAGCTGGTTGGGAAAAACCAGGTTTTGTGTCGCGAGGGTGCGTGAATTGCAACACTCGCAACGATTTCACTGGTGCCTAAAGCTCGCCGGCCAATCAGTAGTTTTCGTCCCAACCAACTGTTTTACAGTTTGTAAACTTGGGTCCCTGGCTTTGGCCTCCGATTTCCGACAGCAATTCCAGCGTTACTGCGTCCGCACGGGTAATTTACTGGCGTCTTCCGTTGGATTGCGCCCCTCGCATCTCTCGTCCCTCCTTCTCGCGCCCGCCATGCTACCTGCATGTGCCGCCGTTTAGGCTGCCGCGTTCATCTCATCCGCAAGCCCGATCCAGTCCCTTTGTTCGCTCCTGCGTGCCTTTCCTTGTGTGCCGTGCGCTCCCCGACAGGCGCGTGTAAGCGTGACGCTCTGTCTCGCACCAGCTGCACTGCACACGGCACCCACCCCATGGCGCCCGCGACGCCATCCAGTGCACGCAGCGCTGCCGCGGACGGCGCTGCTGCGACCAGCACAGCCATGCCGGCCGCCCCCGCCAGCCACGCACGACGCGCAGCAGAGCCTGACTCCGCTGCCGCGGCGCAGGCTTCCCACTCATCCACGAGTTGGGTGGACGGGTCTACCTCAGAAGCCGCAGGCGGCAGGCGAGAGCCGGCAGCAGCAGCAGCACCACCCAAGGAGTCGTGCATCAAGCACATGGACGCCATCTGGTTCTGCTACTGTGAGTGCCTCCACTGCCTGGGCTACTGTCAGTGGGCGGGTGTCGTGCGTGGCTGTGACGACTTGCTATGAGGGTACGGAAACGTGCATGCATACCTGTTGTGCAAATTTCCTGCACCAATGCCATGCTGTAATCTTGTCATGCGGCACTCAAATACTCCTTGTGCCTTCTTCCTTCTTCCCCCCCTCCTTTCCTCCTCCCCCCCCCCACCCCCCCAAACCCCCCCTGCACTGGCAGCGCCGGTGTACCAGACGACGCAGTACTACAGGGAGGGCGCGTTCGACTCGTGTGTGGGCAAGTGGGGCGACCTGTGGGACTGCATGCTGCTGCGCACCGCCGCCGCCCCCGCCGTCATGGTCAGTGCGCCATGCTGGACGACTCTCCTCACTGTGTGGGCTGCACCGTGCTGCTGCTGGGCGCCAGTAGTACGAGTGCTCTAGTGGGGCCATCCCGCTGATGCCTGCCTCGGTCCACGGTGAGGGGTGGTGATGTCGTGCGTGCATGGAGCTGGTTTTGGCAGATGTGGCTTCCTCCAATGTTCCTCTCTCTTTCTCTTTCTCTTTCTCTTTCTCTTTCTCTTTCGCTTTCTCTTTCTCTTCCGACTTCTCTTTCTCTTTCTCTTTCTCTTTCTCTTCCGACTTCTCATGCCCTCATGCCCTTGCGGCATGTGTTGCTCGTTCATGAGCCTCTTGCTTATTTGATGCCAGCTTCTGCTTTCCCCCCCTGATGTGTTTGCCAGCTTTCTCTGCTCCCCGCGCCCCTGTTCACATCGGTGTGCTGCTCCTTCTCCTATTCATGATGCCACATGCCTCCCCCACCCGCCTGTCACATCTACCGTAGATTCTCACCCCACTATTCATGACACCCCGTCATCCCTTCCTTCACTGCCACCCATTTACGTCTCTTCTTTTCACTTGCGTTCCTCTGCCCTTGAAATTGATACTCCCACCCTGGCTCGTCTCTCTTCATGTGGCTCGCCTGGCTGCCAGGCTCGGCGTGAGGAGAGGCAGCGCCAGCAGGACCCCGTGCCGGCACACATCTGGCAGATGCGCACACCAGAGCAGGCAAGGGAGTTCTGGGAGCAAGAGTTTGGAAAGAAGTCATAGCCTCTGTGTACTCTTGGTGTTTTTGGTTGGATTTGCGATAAGGTTTTTGTTCTTTATAGTCTAGAGTAGAGTTGGTTCTTCACCGCCGCTGTAAAAAGGGAAAATACATCGGCGCTCGGTATTAGGGGCCTCGATAACATGTACGGTCAGTGACACGATATAAACAATCAGAATTAGTGAGTTCGCAACATGTTTCATTAGTCGAGTTCCACTGTTAGTCAGAAACTACAGGAAAAAAGCTCCACGAATGGTCAGTCAGTAGTGTAAGAAATTGACAGGTGTTGCAGGAGTCTAAGTAAAGAATCTGCAGACACGTACACTTGGAAAACCTCAAGTGTTAGTCCATGATCTTTACTGGAATGGTAGACTAGTAAGCAGGCCCCCAAATTGCAGACTTTTTACTCTGATTCAGACTTTTTTCATAGTTTTTTTGGGGATGTACTCTGATTGCAAAGACTTTTTTTTTGTACCTTACTTTGATTTTTCAGAGAACCTTTTTGTACCTACGGTATGCTGATTTTTCATACATTTTTTACTAGTGTACTCTGATGCAGGGCCAGAAATGGGTTTAAGGCCACCCTTAGGAATCACGGTACATCGAAATTTTTACCCTGGCATGTAGGGTGGAAACTAGCGTACCCTGTCAAAATCAGGGTGTTTTGGGAAAACCAAAGCAATACCCTGATGCTGCCAGGGAATTTTTTTCCTCACCCTGATTGTCTCTGTCTGAGAACAACACGCATATTTCCAACTTGTACCTGTTTTTTCCTAACGTGCTTTGTATCAGAAAGAATAATCAGCTAGAATGTGTGAGTACAAGGGTATAAAGACAAGGGTGTTGTACCCTCTAAGGCACAATCCAGTATAGTCTACAGTAACGACCTAAGTTACATTTGACACCCCCCTAGACTATATAGGGGCAGTGCCTAACACGGAAAGAAACACGGAGAGGCCACAAGGCCAGTCAGGGTAAAATATATATATAAAGAACAGTACAAAGTCAAGGCCCTAGCAAGTGAGAGGCTACAGGAACGAGACCTAGCTGTACACAGTGCCGCTGATGATCTTTAGGTGCAAGCGCCTTCGTAAAGATATAAGCTGTGTTGGCACCGGAGGCCAAGTGTACTACGCGCGCCAGGCGGCGCTGCTGGAGCTCACGTAGGAGGAAGTACCGCAGCTGGATGTGCTTCGCTCTGCCCTCGAGTCAAGGCTCCTGACACAGGAGGATCATGGCCCTGTTGTCAGCGTACAAGACCGGGGCAGAGCTAGGCCGCTCACCTAAGTCAATGAGCAAGAAGGTCAGCCAGCGGAGCTCCTGTGCCGCCATGGCACCAGCGTAGATCTCGGCCTCACAGCTGGACTGGGCAACAGACGAGGAGCGGGTAGCTCTCCACGAGACGGCACCTGAACAAAGGCTGAAGCAAAAGCCCTGCGAGGACCTTAGGGTCTCGGCGTCTTCTGCCCAAGAACGTCTGTGTGTCCAGTAAGGACCACTCGCCTGCGTCCTCCAAGCACTAACCCCGTGCCCGATGTACTTGCAAGATAACGCAAAACCCTCTTAGCGGCAGACCAGTGCTGAGGTCGGTGTCTGCCTGTAGCCACAAAGCGAGCCAGGATGCTGAGAGGGTATGCGAGATCTGGGCGAGTGCAAGTCATCAGGTACATGAGGCAACCCACCAGCTCTGCGTAAGGACCACTAGGCTCTACTACAGTGGCGGATTAAATTGCCCGGATGTTTAACACTTTGAAACGTATCGTTATGCAACACATGTTTCGAAAATAGTAACACCCGTTTTTTTCCATTCTGTTACTCGGTTTTTGAGTTCTGCTTCATCCGTTTCTTGCTTGGCGCGATTGTGACACTAACGGAAAGTGGGGTTGAAATTTACTACTCGACTGTCGATGTGGACATTTCCTACCGAGCGGAAGAGTAGATCTATTTTCCCCCGTCGCTCAGTGTGTACATCGTCACGCGCACCAGTTCCTAGCTTAGTTGTTAGTCCGGAAGCGAGCCTACGACCGCATCGCTATGAAGCCGTTAAATGAGAAGAAGCGCGCGAGGATCAGAAGCATGTTGCGTGCGGGGCATTCGACTAGGAAAATAGGGAAACTTCTTGGCATAGGCAAGAGCACCGTGCACGATTACGGTATGAAACTCGCTGAGGAGACTAGTCGCGAGGAGGTGCGACCTACGATGCCTTCGGCCGGCCGCCCCCGCTTAATCACAACCCGTCTCCAGCGCGGAGTTATACGTGCGATTACTAGCGGCGAGGCGAAAAGCTCTTCAGACGCGGCCAAGATGTTGTTGGAGAAGCACGATCTCGCCGTAGACTCGAAGACGGTCCGCAACTCTTTACGATCCGCGGGGCTGATCGCCGTGCATCAGCCCAAGAAACCCAGGCTCTCACCGAAAAACATCCGCGATCGTCTCGACTTCGCGCGGGCGCATGCCGACTGGACGCTGGAGGACTGGAAGCGGGTGATTTGGTCTGACGAGACGAAGATTAACCGCTACTGCTCCGACGGACGTGCGTACGCCTGGATTCGCGAGGGCACCAGCCTTCGGAGCCACCAAGTCCAACAGACAGTTAAGCATGGGGGCGGTTCTGTGATGGTGTGGGGTTGCATGACGTATGAGGGGGCGGGGTTCATGTGCAAGATAGATGGCAGGATGGATGGGCCGCTGTATCGCAGCATCTTGCAAGATGAGCTCAAACAGACCATCGATTTTTTCAAGCTTTCCCCCTCAGAGGTCATTTTCCAGCACGACAATGATCCCAAGCACAGGTGTCGTCTGGTCCAAGACTGGCTTGGGGAGCAGGAGTACGCGGTGCTGGAATGGCCGTCGTGCTCCCCGGACCTTAACCCAATTGAGCACCTGTGGGCATACTTGAAAAGGCAGCTGGGGAAGTACGAAAAGCCGCCAAGGGGAATGCTGGAGCTGTGGGAGAGGGTGCAGGAGGAATGGGACAAGATACCGCCGGAGGTGTGTGCAAACCTGATCGACAGCCTGCCGAGGAGGATCAAGGCAGTGATTCGGGCAAAGGGACGCTGGACTAGGTACTAGTTTTCCTAGAATCTAGTGTGATACCATTTTCCGGTACAAATTGTCCACATGTTCTCCCATGCTATGCTTAGGAGTTTAAGGACCATGTGTGGTACTACTTTGGTGTTTGAACACTGGAGTGACTGCTCTAACTGAACTTCTCAGCGTTAATGCACACCGTACATTAAGGCTTAATGTATACGCCTCTGCACTCATAAAAATGCCAAAAAAGGCAAAACATGTGGACAATTTAATCCGCCACTGTAACTCCTCAGGAACTGGAGCGGAGAGCCTGTGGTCTAGAGGCAGAGGAGTGGGCTGTGCAGAGGAGAACTGAAGGCCGAGCCTCTGAAGGACCTGGCGCACCAAGTGTGACTCAGTCAAAGTGATAGTGCGCGCTGCTCTGTCCCTGGAGATCTGCAAGCCAAGGTAGTGGCGCAGTTCTCCAATGTCAATGCAAGTGTGTCTCTTCAGCAGCTCTGCCTTCACGGAGGCCAGTGCGTCCCAGTCTGCTGTGGCGAAGACCAGGTCATCTACGTAAACAAGGATGTAGAACGGGGTCTAGCCAGCACGAACGAAGAGCGAAGGGTCTGCAGAGGATGGAAAGAACTGCAGGTCAGCAAGCGTAGCATGCAGCGTGTCGTGCCACTCATGGGGAGCCTGCCGCAGGCTGTAGATGGGGCGCCGCAGGAGCCACTGGGTCCTAGGAGGGAAGGTACCAGTGAAGCCCTGAGGGCGGCGCAGGTAAACCTGCTCGTGTTGGCTGCCCTGAAGGAAAGCAGTGGAGAAGTCGAGGGAGTGAAGCTCATAGTCACGCTAAGCTGCTACGTGTAGCAGCACCCGAAGAGTAGTCATCTTCGGGGTCGGAGCGAAGGTCTGGAAGAAGTCCACCCCCTCACGCTGACTGAAACCTCTAGCCACGTAGCGCGACTTGAACACAGGCGGCTCTTCTTGAGGGCGCTTCACCTTGAAGAGCCAGCGGCCATCGACTACGTTCACCCCAGGTGGGGGAATTGCGTCGACGTAGGTGCCGATGTCTCCAAGATGCCATCTCCTGCTCCATGGCAGCTATCCACTGAGAAGCCCAGGGTCCCGAGACCGCCTCAGCGTAAGTGCGAGGGGTCGGGATGTCGAAAGCGTCGGGGTCACCCTCAGGAACTAGAAGCATAGAGAAGAGATGGGGAGCAGCCTCGGACAGGAAAGCAAGCTCGTACTGGCGGTCCTCCATGATGTCACTGCCGAGGGCAGGAGCACCCCCGACAGACGGAGGACAGGCAGGGTCAGAGACCAGAGCGGTGGCATAGTCAAGGCGGCGGGTAGAGGCGAAGTCAGCGACCGCAGCGACAAGGGCGTCAAAGCTCGAAACCAGAACAGACGGGTCGGTAACGAGAGAGGCAAGTACCCGAGGAATAAGAGGACGAGCGGCACGCAGGTAGTCAGACAGAGGGGGGGGAGAAACGACAAAGGAGGACGGAGGGGGCGACGGGAGAAGGGGGGGGCGAGACGAGTGGGAACGAAGCAACATAGGGTGAGAGCGCGAGACAGGGGAGACAGGTCGAGCACGGGAGGGACGGCGAGACCAGACATGAGACGGGGGAGTCGGGTCAGGGGACAGAGGAGGGGACACAAGAGGGGAACGAGGGGGGAAACGGGCCGGAGACGAGTCCGGAGGAGGGAACACAGGGCCGTAGACAGGAGGAGGAGGAGGCACAGGCACGGGTTCAAGGGACGGAAGGCCGAGCAGGCGAAGAGCGGACACCGGCGGGGACTGCTGCGGCGGCGTGTGTGACACCGATACTGGGACCGCAAGCTGCCTGGCGGCTACCTCCAAAACACTCCACGCCAGCACCCCCAGAAGGAACACCCCCAGAGCTCAGAACCCCTCGAGCACCGGTACCACCCCCAGGCCCGCCGGGACAAGCCACGACAGGAGTCCCAGGACTAGTACCTACCCCAACTCCAGCACCCCCAGAGGCAGCGAACTGCTGCGGCGACAGCTGCGGCGGCGTCGGCTGTAACGATGGCTGCGGCGGCGGTGACGACGGCTGCGACAGCGGTGGCGACAGCGGCTGCGGAGGCGGCGGAGGAGGAGACACCTGAGAAGGGGCAGGCGGCAAGGACTGCGCCGTAGGACCACCTGAGTCAGCAGACTCCTCAACTGGGACAACTGACGTAAGTGGGGTGACGTGGGACACACCACAGGGGAAAGGACGGGGAGGGGGAGGAGGAGGGGCGACGACGACCGGGGAAGGGGTGACCAAGAACAAGGGGGGGGGTAACCGGGGGACCTCGGTGGGGGAAGCGGCGGAAGAAGGAGACGGACTCATCAAAGGTGATGTCATGGGAGTGAAAGAACCGGTGAGACGGCGGGTGGTAGAAGTGCCAGTCAGACGCGTCAAGGGGGAAGTCGAGGAAGACACAGGGAAGGGTGCGGGCAGTAAGCTTGTCCGTGCCAGAGGCACGAACGTGAGCAAGGCAGCCCTAGACGTGGAACGCAGACGCGTCACCAGGTGACCCAAACCAGAGGAGGGTCGGCGAAACCTGAGGCTGCTGGGGGTGCGGCCACAGGTTATGCTGGTGAGCGGCGTAGCGAACGGCGAACGGCCACAGAAAATGGGGTGCACCGGCATGGATCATGGAGGTGCGAGCCACCTCCATGACCAAACCGATGCTGCGGGGAGTCCGGCAAGGTGAACGTCTGGGTGATGCCCTCCGCACGAGAGAAACGACCAAGGACACCAGAGGCAAACTCGCCACCACGGTCGGAGTGGCGATGCAAGACAGGGAGACCGCGGTGGACACGCGCACAGACAAGCCACGGGATAAGAACGGCAGGCACGTCGGCCTTCCGCTCCAGGGGGAACACAGTGGTGTAGCGCGTGTAGTCGTCGACAAGCACTAGGAAGTAGCGCTCTCGACGCGGCCCATGGTTGGGGGCGGGCCCCCTAACGTCCATGTGCAGAGTCTGTAGCGGTGCTGCAGTAGGGGGCAACGAGGAGGAGTGAGGGGCACGGTGGAGCCGGCCCTCGACACAGGGCGTGCAAGGTGGGGCTGGGGAGGAGGGAAACTCGTGGAACGACCCGGGGAGGCCTAGGACGAGACCGTGCTGTGACATGTGACGCAAACACGGGAGCGCAGTGTGACCTAGGCGGTGGTGCCAGAGAAGATTCGGGTGAGTGAGAGACCGACAGGAGCAGGCAGCAGCAACCGGGGGAGACGCACTCACCTGAGGGGGGGTCCCAGCCGGAGGGGTTACCGTGTCCAGTGTGAAAAGACCGGACACCGGGTCCCGTGGGAACGTGGTATGGGGGGCACCAGTGGCGGCCTCGGTACAGACAGTGTACTGCTCGTGTCCAGGGAATGTAGTGGTGACGCCAAGGTCCTGAAGGCAACCGACACCAACTAGGTTCCTGGAGAACGAGGGGATGTGTAGTCCTGTGAGCGAGCCCGAAGGAACCGCCGTGCAGGGGAGGGCGGTGGAACTGCGGGCGACTACTGGGCCGGAGGAGGGGTCAGCAAGAGAGACTGCGGCAGGGAGATGGAGCGGTGTCAACTTGGTGGAATCGAGGAAGAAGCACTGGTAAGCGCCATAGTCGAGGGTGAAGGAGAGTGTGGCAGTGGCGGCCGGAGGCGAAGCAGCGACAGAAGCACCAAGGCTAAACAAAGCAAGGGATCCTACGCCTGATGCAGCAGGGGAGTCTAAGCAAGGCACACCAACACTAGGCAACAAGGGGTAATAAGACGGAAGCACACTAGAGTAATCAGCATACATCACATGCAGAGCAGTAACAATCTCATCCATATCCAGATAAAAAATCTGAACCCTACGACGAAACAAGCTGTGCCAGTCTGGGAGCTCGGGCGACGGGCCGAAACGCTGACGAAACAGGTCGTCCAAGCGACGGAAACAGCAGACGGAGGTATGACCGATCTTACCGCAAACGAAGCCACGGCGAGGACTGGTCTGGAGCAGGAACTTACAGCGCGCGTCACCCGAACCACCACCCAGCAGCCCACCACGCGCACCACCACCACGTCCAGCGTTACCACCAGCGCCAGGCCACCCGCGCGGGAGACCACTCGCCCGTCTCTGCTGCGGCTGCGACTGCTGCGGCTGACGCGAGCCCGGCTGCAACGCCGGTGGCAGCTGAGACTGCTGCTCAGCTGCACCTCTCAGGATCCCCTCGTCCGCACTACCACCAGGAGACCCAGCTCCAGCACCACCTACACCTGCACCCCCACCCCCGCCGCCACGCCCAGCCTTGGGGCGGCGACCCTTCCCCGGACGGACCTGTGCTGAAGTGGCAGTCTCAGCCACAGCAACAGAACCGTCAGAGAAGGTGTACTGAGCGGGGGCGCAACCCTGAAAGATAGGGACCGGCACAGTACCGCTGGTCTGGGCGATAGAGCGGTGGCGGGCCTCTATAACGGACAGGGTGTCAACAAAGTCAGTGAGGGTGAGGTCTGCGGGGTGGACGCTAAGGAAGTGGTCACGGGCAGTGGCAAGACGATCAGGGAGGCGGGTGGCTAGCAGGTAGAGAGCAGAGCAGAGGGGCGGCTAGTGAGCGCGAAGCTGTGTGTCAGTGTAGGCAACGCGCCAGGTCTCGTCTATAGTGCGCTGGTGGGCGGCTAGGTCAGCGACAGTGGGGAACGACGCAAGGTCAGGGAAGAGCATGGGGAGGATCAGGCGACCTACCGAGGCAGCAGGCGGGGTGGAATAGCACTGGACAACAGCATCTATGAAAGCCTGGGCAGTGGTGATAGACCTGAAGCGAGGTCGCTCGGACAGGGGGAGGGCATTACTAATAGCAAGCTGTGCGACAGCGTCACGGGACAGCCAGACGGAGCGAGCAAGGGCAGCGGCCGCAGCAGACTCACGCTCAGCGGACGAGGGGTCAGGAGACAGTGCAGCGGGGGGGTCAGGGCAGGGGAGGGTATCATCAAGATGGAGAGACCGAGAGTGGCCATCCTGCCGCTGACCAGTGAGGTGGCGACGAAGGTCAGCAAGCCACGCATCAAACTCAATCGGCTGGCCCTCAGCGTCAAAGCGAAGAACCTCTGCCATCAGTGACAATAGAGGGCAGTGGAGAGTTGTACAGTGTGGTGCAGTGCGGTATAGAGCGGTGCAGTGCACTGCAGTGCGATGCAGTACGGTGCAGTGCGGTCAGTACGGTGCAGTACGGTATAGTGCGGTGCAGTGCGGTACAGTACGGTGCAGTGCGGTACAGCGCGGTGCAGTGCGGTGCAAGGCGGTCTAGTACGGTGCCGGGGAGTTCGCAGGCCAGTGCTGATCGGGAGGAACGGGCCGAACCCGAGGCGGCAGCGGGCTGGCGACGACGCAAATGCAGGAGCCGGCCGGCGAACGGCAGACGCGAGGGGCCAGCAAACGGCGGCAACGGGGGCCGGCGAGGAGCTGGCGCGACGGCGAGTAGGGCTAGCCACAATGGCGAGGAGACACGGCCGCGACGGCGGCCAGGGACAGCCGCGACGGCGGATAGGGGCGGCCGCGACGGCAGGAGTGACCGTGAGGCGGCTGGAGACGGTAGCGGCAGCAGCTAGGGGCGGACGCGACAGCCAAGGGGGCAGCTAGGGGTGGGCGCGACGGCTAGGGGGCCAGCTAGGGGCGGACGCGACGGCCAGGGGGGCGGCTAGGGGCGGACGCGACGGCCAGGGGGCCGGCTAGGGGCGGGCGCGACGGCCAAGGGGCCGGCTAGGGACGAGCGCGATGGCCGGGGGGCCGGCTAGGAACGACCGCGAAGGCCAGGGGGCCGGCTAGGGGCGGACGCGACGGCCAGGGGGCCGGCTAGGGACGGGCGCGACGGCCAGGGGGCTGGCTAGGGGCGGACGCGACGGCCAGGGGGCCAGCTAGGGGCGGACGCGACGGCCAGGGGGGCGGCTAGGGACGGACGCGACGGCCAGGGGGCCGGCTTGGGGCGGACGCGACGGCCAGGGGGCTGGCTAGGGACAGGCGCGACGACCTGTGGGCCGGCTAGGGGAGGACGCGACGGCCAAGGGGCCGGCTAGGGGTGGGCGCGACGGCCAATGGGCCGGCTAGGGGCGGACGCGACGGCCAGGGGCCCGGCTAGGGACGAGCGTAACGGCCAGGGGGCCGGCTAGGAACGAGCGCGACGGCCAGGGGGCCGGCTAGGGACGAGCGCGACGGCCAGGGGGCCGCCTAGGGACGAGCGCGACGGCCAGGGGGCCGGCTAGGGGCGGACGCGACGGCCAGGGGGCCGGCTAGGGACGGGCGCGTTAGCCAGGGGGCCGGCTAGGGACGGGCGCGACAGCCAGGTGGCCAGCTAGGGGCGGACGCGATTGCCTGGGGGCCGGCTAGGGGTGGACACGACGGCCAGGGGGCCGGCTAGGGGCGGACGCGACGCACAGGGGGCCGGCTAGGGACGGACGCGACGGCCAGGGGGCCGGCTTGGGGCGGACGCGACGGCCAGGGGGCCGGCTAGGGATGGACGCGACGGACAGTGGGCCGGCTAGGGGCGGACGCGACTGCCAGGGGGGCCGGCTAGGGACGGGCGCGACAGCCACGGGGCTGGCTAGGGGCGGACGCGACGGCCAGGGGGCCGGCTAGGGGCGGACGCGACGGCCAGGGGGCTGGCTAGGGACGGACGCGACGGCCAGGGGGCCGGCTAGGGGCGGACGCGACGGCCAGGGGGGCCGGCTAGGGACGGGCGCGACGGCCAGGGGGCCGACTAGGGGCGGACGCGAAGGCCAGGGGGCCAGCTAGGGGCGGACGCGACGGCCAGGGGGCCGGCTAGGGACGAGCGTGACGGCCAGGGGGCCGGCTAGGGACGAGCGCGACGTCCAGAGGGCCGGCTAGGGACGAGCGCGACGGCCAGGGGGCCGGCTAGGGGCGGACGTGACGGACAGGGGGCCGGCTAAGGGCGGACGCGATGGCCAGGGGGGTGGCTAGGGGCGGACGCGACGGCCAGGGGGCCGGCTAGGGACGGGCGCGACGGCCAGGGGGCCGGCTAGGGACGGGCGCGACGGCCAGGGGGCCGGCTAGGGACGGGCGCGACAGCCAGGGGCCGGCTAGGGACGGGCGCGACAGCCAGGGGGCCAGCTAGGGGTGGACGCGACAGCCTGGGGGTCGGCTAGGGGTGGACACGATGGCCAGGGGGCTGACTAGGGGCGGACGCGAGGGCCAGGGGGTCGGCTAGGGGCGGACGCGACGGCCAGGGGGCCGGCTAGGGACGGACGCGACGGCCAGGGGGCCGGCTTGGGGCGGACGCGACGGCCAGGGGGCCGGCTAGGGATGGACGCGACGGACAGTGGGCCGGCTAGGGGTGGACGCGACTGCCAGGGGGGCCGGCTAGGGACGGGCGCGACGGCCAGGGGGCTGGCTAGGGGCGGACGCGACGGCCAGGGGGCCGGCTAGGGGCGGACGCGACGGCCAGGGGGCCGGCTAGGGACGGACGCGACGGCCAGGGGGCTGGCCTGGGGCGGACGCGACGGCCAAGGGGCCGGCAAGGGATGGACGCGACGGCCAGGGGGCCGGCTAGGGGCGGACGCGACGGCCAGGGGGGCTGGCTAGGGACGGGCGCGACGGCCAGGGGGCCGGCTAGGGGCGGACGCGAAGGCCAGGGGGCCGGCTAGGGACGAGCGCGACAGCCAGGGGGCCGGCTAGGAACGAGCGCGACGTCCAAAGGGCCGGCTAGGGACGAGCGCGATGGCCAGGGGGCCGGCTTGGGGCGGACGCGACGGACAGGGGGCCGGCTAGGGACGGGCGTGACGGCCAGGGGGCTGGCTAAGGGCGGACGCGACGGCCAGGGGGCCGGCTAGGGGCGGACGCGACGGCCAGGGGGCCGGCTAGGGACGGACGCGACGGCCAGGGGGCCGGCTAGGGGCGGACGCGACGGCCAGGGGGCCGGCTAGGGACGGGCGCGACGGCCAGGGGGCCGGCTGGGGACGAGCGTGACGGCCAGGAGGGCCGGCTAGGAGCGGGGCACGACGGTGGCTAGGGCCTTGGGGGCGGAAGCGTGGGCGGGCTAGGGGGGGAACCTAACCTACTATGATACCGTATCAGAAAGAATAATGAGCTAGAATGTGTGAGTACAAGGGTATATAGACTAGGGTGTTGTACCCTCTAAGGCACAATCCAGTATAGTCTACAGTAACGACCTAAGTTACATTTGACACTTCGGCTTTGGCGGTTGGCAACGGCGCGCTGTAAAATTTTCTCTGCCACGCAACAAAGACTTGCTAACAGGTACCTTGGTCGTTTTTTTTACGGCTCTTGGTATTTGCGACTAGGTTTACTGATGTGGCACTTGCACGCGTCAACTTGAGATATGTCGCACGCTACAGTTTTCATGCATGCTTCGGAAGCAGTGTTTGAGAGACAGCGGGAGGGACTAAGTCAGGGAACGGAGACGAGGTGGAGTGAGAGAGAATGGGCTGGGAAAAACGTGCTGCGAATTTCGGGAACAGGGTCTGGGCTGCGTGGCTGAGGGCGTGTGTCTTAGAGTTCTAATTGGTGAAACAAGTTCCGGAATTGGCAAAACTTTGGCCCCAGGTTTAATCCATGAAGCCACATCGAAATGCACTGCGATCCATCTAACCAGCCCGAGTTCCGGAACTTTCTGGATTTCAGAAATGTAAGATGCACGCCTTGATTCCCCCGTCGTCACAGATTCGATAGTTGCCGAACTTCAAGGTTTTGGAGTTTGTGTTCCAGGGTAGTTTTCGGCGCTCCCTGACTCGTCAGGGTAATATGCCGAGCACCCTTACTACAGCAGGGTAAAATATTCCTTACACTTTTTTAGAAAGGGTCACAATTTTTTTACCCTTACCAAATCAGGGTATTCCTGAAAAAACGGCCGCTGGCAAGGGTAATCAGGGTGAAATACCCTTGAATCATGGGCCCTGCTCTGATGCCTTAACCCTATATGGGGGGTGGACTCTGATTCTGTGTAATACCGAGATTTAGGGGGGGCATGATTAGCGCTGCTACCCCTGTGGAGGGCGCTGACTGGCCCTTAGCCATAATCAGGGCGTGATGCTTGCTGGGGGCATTGTGAGGGCGCGTACTATCCCTTCACCAAAATCAAAGGTCAATGTGTACTGGGGGCTGTGTGAGGGAGCTGATTGGCCAAAAACGAAAATCGAAGGCCAATGCATGCTGGGGGGCTGTGTGAAGGAGCTGAATGACCCTTGGCCAAATCTTTTTGCTGGAGGCGGTGTGAGGGGTCGATTGGACCTTCAGAAAAATTGCCGATGTCTGCCGCGGGCTGTGTGTGCGAGGGCGCCCATTGGCCCTTCACGTGGTTGCCACCTGGATGGCATTTGTTTCCCTCCCTCCCCTCCCTGCAATTTCGATACTCCCCGCCCCAATTCCTATCCGCCCCATCCCTGAAAGTTTACCTGTACCACTACGTCGGCCCAAAAAAATCAATTTTATTGGGCCTACATCGTGCACTCTGAACACGTATTTGCGCTGCATCTCGCGTAAAATTTGCCGACGTCAGGAAAAAAAAAATCCAGGAATTTCACTCTGAACACACTCGTAGCGCGAGCCGGGTCTTAAGTGGCGCGAAATTCTGCGATTTCGACAGCACAGAGACAGCTAGAGCAGAATAAGGGAGCATTCTGGAGCTCGTGTCAAAATCACAAGACCCAAAGTTGGGTCTGCAAACCCCGCGGCTCCTGCAGTCGCGGGTCAGCCTCGGGTCAGACCCGAGGTGCGGAATTACTCTAAGAGAGCTCCTGGCATGCCAAACCCAAGTAGTAAGAGGTCACTAGGGAAGTGAAGGAGTTCGGTGGACGAGGCAGAGGAGGTTATGCAGGACATTTATTGACGTGTAGTGCACAACAATTTAAAAATTAGCGTAAAACAAATTAGTGACTCTGATTTATCAGACAAAAATTTTTGTTACTCTGATTTTTCATACTTTTTTTCAGAGGCGAGTCTGATGGCCATATCAAGGGATGGGAGGCAAGTCTGATGAATCAGACACCTCCAAAACCAATTTGTGGGCCTGCTAGTAAGACAGCAAAAGTCTTGTAAAAGTGAATCTGAGTATAGCTCTTGTAAAAGTCAAGGTTGAACAACCTGAGCTCATGAACTTGTGGGTAATCAAATTTAATAATGGAAAGGCATAACAAGGATTTAAAGTTCTAGGAAAAGTACCTATTCGCTAATGTACCTGTTCGTCACTATCGCGTTATGCACCCTAAATGACAATGAAAAGGTGCGACTATTCTCGTGTGACTAAAACGACTGTCCCCATGACGAGCACTGTTTGCTTACGTCATCCTACGGACTTATATTCTACAGTAGGATTCGACACTATGTATCTATAATCGACTTGCAGAAATGCTAAGTATGAATTATATCACAACACTCCCCTTCATTTCTGGAAGTTCGATAGTGTCACTTCTTGAAGATCCCGCAAAGCTTGTTACAGTACTGGAACTTCTGTCTTGTCAGCTTCTTCGTGAGGAAGTCGGCAGCCATTTCGTTGGTCGAACAATAGACCAATCGCATTCTCCCCTTCTCGACTTCATCCTTGACGAAAAAATAACGAAGTGAAATATGTTTCGTACTGTTGACGAAGCCAGGCTGGTGCGCGATACGAATTGCACTTTGGTTGTCGCACTGCAGAGTAAATTGGGTACTCGTCGTCAACTTTGCTTCTTCCAATAGTTCCTGCAGTTAAAGTCCTTCGCGTGTTGCTGTGCAGACAGCAATAAACTCAGCTTCAGCAGAGGAGAGAGCAATCAGCTCCTGCTTTGTTGAATTCCAAGAAATAGGCCCGATAGGTTCAAGCCGGTAGATGAACCCAGTACGTGAGCGTCGATTAGTAGTGTCAGCAGTGTGATCGGCGTCGACGAAACTGTGTAGGTATAAAGTTTTACAGCCGATGACGTTGTAGACTAAGCCGAAGTCAGGAGTCGAGACGAAATACTGAAGCGCGCGGAGAAGATCAAGTTGGTGCTCCTCTTCAGGACGGCATAAGAACTGAGCAAGCTGACTAGCCGCGTAGGCCAGATCTGGACGACAAGTAACAACGACGAAGAGTAGACATCCTAACTGCTGTTGATAGGTCTGTATATCGGTTGAATTTAACGGTGCAGTAGTCGGTTTGTAGTCTGTCGGTAGAGAACGGTACGGTGTAGAGACTGTAGTAGGGGTGAGGTTGAAGCGGGCAGCGAGCGTCGCTGCGTACTTCAAAGCAGTGAGGTGAATCAACGTCGGTGAACAGGTAATGTTTAGACCGAGAAACTGTGAGACCGTTTCGGCGACGGTAAGCTGTAGATATTTCTGTAATTTTAGTATGAAGATATCGGCGAGCGAATCAGTAGTGCTGACGTAGAGAATGTCATCGACGTAGGCGATGAGCAAAATATAGTTGCTGCCGTCGGTCAGAAGATACATTCCCTGGTCATGCGGTAGCTGACGGAATCCGGCAGAGATGAGCTGTGAGTGAAGATATTGCTGCCAGAGCCGGGGTGCCTGTTTAATGCCGTATAGCGATTTTTGGAGACAGCATACGCTCGGTGGGTTAGTAGTATAAGAATGCGGGTACTCTACCAGAATGAGTGCATCGACGGGTGCGTAGAGAAACGCGTTTGCCACGTTGATTTGTCGAAGTCGGAGATTACGGCAGGCGGCGACACAAAGCAGAATTCGAACGCTCGTATGTCGACTGACGGGAGCAAAAGTCATTTTGTAGTCGATGCCGTAAGTCTGCTCGAATCCGCGGACGACCCATCGCGCCTTGAATTTTTCAAACGATCCATCTGCATTAGTCTTGACGCGGAAGACCCATTTTCCGGTAAGTACCTTCCTCGCTTGTACCTTTGATGTCGGTATTAACTCCCATGTACCACGACCCTTGAGAGCTGCTAGCTCTTTGTCCATGGCTTCGCGCCATTTTTCGCGATAAGGACTCGTAAGAGCTTGTCGAACGGTTTTCGGTTCAGGTATCTTACTGTCGTTGTACTGTACTGCGACTGCAAATCCAAGTATATGTAATCATGTTTCTGTAAAACGCGGACGTTCTTCGTTTGCACCTGCGAAATTTTCTTCTAGTCCCTTCTTCCCCCCCAATTTCGTCAGGTGTAACACGAACTGCTTCGTCAGAAACGGCGGGCATCGGCTGCTGTTGGCGATCGCGTTCGTAACTTAGTTGGACTTCGCGAACGTCATCCGGGTCAGCATCTGCAAGAGGAATAAATTCCGGTATGCCGGTCGACGTTACAGGTTCGGGAATGTCAGTTGCGGCAGCTTTGGATGCTTCAGAAACCGCTTCGTCCTGTACATCAGCTTCGGCTTCGTCGGTTGCAAATGCACGCGAGCCTTCGAACAGCCTGGCGAGGTTGGCAGCCGCTGCCTGGTGGGCGCGAAAAACGGGCAAGGTGAGTCGTTCATAGAAGAGAATCTCACGTGAAGGGACGATTTGGTTGGAGCGAAGATCCAAAATCTTCCATGCGTGATACTGTTTTTCGATGCCGCGGTGTACCCCCCATTTTGCTCGTTCCGAAAACTTGCCGAGTGCTGCAGTTGGAGGACGAAACTGCACGACACACCCAAAAACTCGTAAAAGTTTGGTACTTCTCTTTGTTCTTGTCCACTGCAGGTGCGGGGAAGAAAATTCGGGGAGTGACGTGGAAGACAGCAGGTTGTGTAACAGCACGGCGTGGTCCATCGCATACGGCCAAAAACGAGGAGGAAGGGCTGCCTGCGTCAGCAGAGCACGCATCTTCTCTTGCAGAGTTCTATTCATCCTTTCCGGTACCCTCATCTGTTGGTGTGCATGTGGCAATGACCTCTTCCGTTTGATGCCGAGTGTCTGGAGGTAGTCTGTGAAGGTGTTGCTCGTGTATTCCCCTGCGCCATCACTCTGGAATTCTTGCAGTTTCTCGCCAGACTCTCGTTTAGCGACAGCGAGCCATGCGACGAAGATGGAGTGAGCGAGATAACGAGCAGAAAGGTTTGCTGTCCAAACGTAGCGAGTAGATGCTTCAATGAAGGTTATCACGTACTGCTCTTCTTTAGGTTCTGCTTCAGGTACAGTGACGGAAATAATTGTCCGGATGTTTTGCATTAATTTGGGTTTTTGGGCTTTCGGACCACTGTACATATATTCTTAATGTTAAATGGTGGTACACTTTGGGAGGGGCATATAGTGGATGTGTTCACAGCGCTAAAATCCATAATAGTACACTGGATCTAACTTAGTGCCAAAAGATATACAAAGAGTACATCCGGACAATTATTTCCCTGGACAAAGTGCAAACTTTCGCGCATCGTTTCTAGTACCTAGTCCACCAACACTTGGCCTTGATCACCACTTGCACCCTCCTAAGCCTGTTATCTACGAGGTTAGTGCAAACCTTTACAGGGATCTTCTCGCACTCTTCCTGGACCCACGCTTTTGCATAAGGGGGTGAGCACCAGGAAAATCGCGAAATATTTGAGCGTGTGCAATAGTATTGTGCACGATTTCATATTGAATGTTATCTCTAAGACTAGCCACGCTGAGGTGTGGCCAAAGATGTCATAAGTCGATTAGTCCCATCTTATCATGGATCGTCTTCGTCGTACCGTTGTAGGGTAAAATTACGAGCAGAGTGGCAAAAACTAGCGTATCCGCTGCAAAACTTAGGGTAACAGACAGTGGCGGAAACTATTGTCCACATGTTTAGCATATTTTTACATTTTGACGAGCTGTACGCTATCAACATTAAGCCTTAATTCATGGTGGCCATACACGTAGAGAGGAGCAGTTAGAGCACTCACTCAAATCTCCTAAAACCAAAGTAGTATATTTCATGGTCCTTCAAGATGACAACATTTAATAACAGCACATCCGGACAATTTGTACCGAGGACAGGCAGCAAACTAGTTACTAGCAAAACTAGTACCTAGTCAACTGACACTTGGCCTTGATCACCACCTACACCCTCCTAGGCATGTTATCTACGAGGTTAGTGCAAACCTTTACAGGGATCTTCTCGCACTCTTCCTGGACCCACGCTTTTGCATAAGGGGGTGAGCACTAGGAAAATCGAGAAGTATTTGAACTTATGTAAGAGTACTGTGCACGATTTCATGTTGAATGTTATCTCTAAGACTAGCCATGTTGAGGTGTGGCCAAAGATGCCATTAATCGATTAGTCTCGTCTTATCATGGATCGTCTTCATCGCACCGTTGTAGGTAAAAATTACGAGCAGAGTGGCAAAAATTTGCGTATCCGCCACGAAACTTAGGGTAACATAGCACGGTTGACAGTGCATCCTTGCACTATTAGAATCACGCTAGGATCCGTAGGTCTCTGAGCGGTGCAGCAGTCGAAGTAGTCGTGATTGGTGGG
The DNA here is from genome assembly GCA_027943415.1 of Closterium sp. NIES-67. NCBI lineage: Eukaryota > Viridiplantae > Streptophyta > Zygnematophyceae > Desmidiales > Closteriaceae > Closterium > Closterium sp. NIES-67. The sequence goes on along the minus strand of BQMB01000124.1, from coordinate 181,545 downwards.
GAAAAATATCCCGGTTCAGGTCTGGTGAGGAAGAGGGTCACTCGAGTGCTATAAACTCATGCTCTTCAAGCCATTCCAAGCCTAGGCGGGACACATGGCTTAGAATGGCTGAGAAAACACGAGTATGTTACACTGGAGTGACCCTTTTCCTCACCAGATCTCAACCCAGATATTTTTCCCCACCAGTCACGACTACTTCGACTGCTGCACCGCTCAGAGACATACGGATCCTACCATGATTCTAATAGTGCAAGGATGCACTCTCTACCGTACTATGTTACCCTAAGTTTCGTGGCAGATACGCAAATTTTCGCCACTCTGCTCGTAATTTTTACCTACAACGGTGCGATGAAGACGATCCATGATAAGACGAGACCAATCGACTAATGGCATCTTTGGCCACACCTCAGCATGGCTAGTCTTAGAGATAATATTCAACATGAAATCGTGCAAAGTACTCTTACATACGTTCAAATACTTCGCGATTTTCCTAGTGCTCACCCCCTTATGCAAAAGCGTGGGTCCAGGAAGAGTGCGAGAAGATCCCTGTAAAGGTTTGCACTAACCTCATAGATAACATGCCTAGGAGGGTGTAGGTGGTGATCAAGGCCAAGTGTCAGTTGACTAGGTACTAGTTTTGCTAGTAACTAGTTTGCTGCCTGTCCCCGGTACAAATTGTCCAGATGTGCTGTTATTAAATGTTGTCATCTTGAAGGACCATAAAATATACTACTCTGGTTTTAGGAGATTTGAGTGAATGCTCTAACTGCTCCTCTCTACGTGTATGGCCACCATGAATTAAGGCTTAATGTTGATAGCGTACAGCTCGTCAAAATGTAAAAATATGCTAAACATGTGGACAATTGTTTCCGCCACTGTAGCACGATCGACTGTGCAAGAAGAATCTCCGGGTTGAGGTCTGGTGAGGATGAGGGTCACTCGAGAGCTATAAACTCATGCTCTCCAAGCCATTCGAAGCCTAGGAGGGACATATGGCTTGGAATGGCTTGGAGAGTATGAGTATGTTGCGCTGGAGTGACCCCTTTCCTCACCAGACCTCAACCCATATATTCTTTCTGAACAGTCGCGACTTCTTCGAGTGCTGCACCGTGACAAGACCTATGGATCCTAGCGTGATTCTATTAATGCAAAGGTGCACAGTCGACCGTGCTATGTTAACCCTAAGTTTCGTGGCAGATACCCTAGTTTTCGCCACGCTGCTCGTAATTTTATCCTACAACGGTACGACGAAGACGATCCGTGATAAGACAGAGTCAATCGACTTATGGCATCTTTGGCCACACTTCAGCGTGGCTAGTCTCAGAGATAACATTCAGTCAGAAATCGTTCAGAATACTCTTGCATACGCTCAAATCCTTCGCAATTTTCCTAGTGCTCACCCCCTTATGCAAAAGCGTGGGTCCAGGAAGAATGCGAGAAGATCCCTATAAAGGTTTGCACTAACCTCATAGATAATATGCCTAGGAGGGTGCAGGTGGTGATCTAGGCGAAGTGTTGGTGGACTAGGTATTAGAAACGCTGCGTGAAAGTTTGCTCTTTGTCCTGGGAAATAATTGTCAGAATGTACTCTTTGTATATCTTTTGGCACTAAGTTAGATCCAGTGTACTCTCATGGATTTTTGTGCTGTGAACACATCCACTATGTGCCCCTCCCAAAGCGTACCACCATTAAACATTAAGACTTTATGTACAGTGATCGGAAATCCCAAAAACCCTAATTAATGCAATACATCCGGACAATTGTTTTTCCGTCACTGTAAGTTAAGAATATCGCTGTAGACTTTCTACATCAGTTTATAACGTGTGGAGCCAGGAAAATGACTTGGAAACGGGTCGTGGGTAAGATTGGCGAGCGGACACGTGGTGCAAACCGTCGGGCGAGACTGCGGCTTCATCTCCGTGCTGTCAGGTAAGAGAAGACTACTTTTATCAAGAACTGCTGCTCGGATTGAATGATTAAGAATCCCTTGTGATGGATGTCCTAACCGCTGATGCCAGATGTCTTCGGTGGCTGTGTGTCCTGATGATCGCAGGTAGATATCGGCATTAGTATAAAACGAAGAAATTATAAAGGGAGAAAGCGCGGAAGACATGTCGAGCTCCCCTTCAACGAAACGGGTAAGTGGTTACTGGACATTCAGTGGTTCTGCTGCAGTTGCGATTGCAACTTCTAATGCTGCTTCTGTTGATGTGGTGGCAGGTGTTCCTGCGACAGCTACTGTGAGGCTTGGTTGCTCGGCTTCTTCAACGACGTCAGGTTCATCAGATGCAAGTCCACCAATTTCTCCCCAAAGTGGAGCTGGAGTTCCTTGGAAGGCTGCACGAGCTGTATAAAACGTTCGCCAAGCATTGGCGCCTTCATCGGCTGTATTGAACTCCCAAGTATCCAGAGCGGTAAGTACGGCAGCTGCAGTTCGAGAAGCCGTTGGTACAGTAGTTGCCCGAAAATCAATATCCACATGCTGATAATCTGTTTCTTCTAGGTGATCCCAGGGACCAAGTGCAAGGACGCGTTCAGAATCACCAGAAGTGCCTTGTGCCGTAAATTGAAGGACCGACACGCCATGTTGAGTAGCTGCACGACCAAGGTAAGTATTCGTTGAACTGTGCCATAACTCCTGATCCATCGTTTCACAATTGCCTTGTGTGCGGATCTTGTGTGCCAGGAGCTGAGCCGTGGAAAGAAGATTGAATCCAAGGCCGGCGACGATAAGAACATTGGTAACGTGTAGTGAATATCCAGTGTCGATCGATTCGAGCATTACACTCCCAACAGAACGTGCCATAATAGTTTGTTTGTTTGCGAATGTGACAGGTATCGGACGACGAAGTGGACGCTGGTTGGTGATGAAGATTTTTTCAGCGGAGCACATGTGCCAACCGCAATAGCTGTCGAGATACTAAGTATTTGGACCTGAAATGATTCGAGCAAGGTTAGCGTAAACTTGCGGTAAGGGAATGCCTTCAGCACTTGTAGTTTCTTCAATTCGTGTCTCGAAATCTGCTTCTGAGACATCAACTATTGTAACACATCCAAAGACCCCTTTCCCTGATGTTGCAGATGCAAAGACCGGAGGACGATGCTGTGACGACGAAGTATTCGGCGGTGGTTTCGTCATCTGCTGCGTCTGGGTCGTCGAGTGCTGCGTTGACTGAGGTGTTTTCGGTAACAGCTGCGAACGGTGATACGGCTGTGAAGTGCAGCGATGGTTTTGATGGTGGCTGCGATAATTTTGGTAAGTATGTCCTGGTTTCTTGCAGAAATGACAGAAGGGATACTTCGAGGGAAGTGGTTGGTGCGATTCTGGATTTGAGTAAAAACTCAAGTGTATTCCCTTTTTCTGTTTGCGTTGTGACTGCAGGTCCAAATCTTGCTGTTCAGCTTGAAGATACAAACAAATCTCAGCTTCAGAGAGATTTGGATTCATGCGTAGGAAGGCGCGCGACTGTCGCCATTCGGGTCCAAGGCCAGCAAGAAGGACCGTGAGATACATCTCACGAAGGAAGTATCCCCCACTCTTCTCCAGTTGATCACGTAGTGTACGGACGCGGTTGACGTAATCCATGACGTTCTCGTTTGTCATCATCTGCACACTTGTCAACTGCGAAAGAATCTTACTCACTGTTATTGTATCTTTTGCCATGTATACCCCCTTCAAGTGGTTCCATGCAGTTTAAGCTGGTGTAAAGCTTGAATGAAACGATCGGATGCCGAGCTGCTCTTTCGGCGATAAGTTCCGAACAAGAACCGTATACGCCCCGAGAGAGGCGTGCAAGAAACTCTGCTGCTCCAGTTGTGTTCCCACGACAGGATATGTAAACTCGCCGGTGAAGAACGGCCATAGCCCAGCGGACTGCGCCAGAAGCTCAAACTCGAAATTCCAGGAGTAAAAATCTACTCGGTTAAAAGGTATGGTTGTCTTGATCTGTGTACTGTTAAGCAAATTTGGCGGTTAAAAAATAATACCCGGTTGTTGAGGCTGTTGCAGTTGCTGCTGTTGTTGTTGCTGTTGTTGTTGTTGCTGAAACTGTTATGGCTGTTGTTGTTGTTGTTGCTGTTGCTGAGCAGGGGAACGCCCAAAGATGTATAAGGGATGCTGCTGCTGCTGTTGTGACTGCGGCTGCTGCGCAAAAGGTGAGAAAGCAAATGAACCAGTACTTGGAGCTGTGGCTCAACGCATATAACGCATTCCACTGAACGCCGACGATATAGACAGTGTTGAAAACTGTGGTTGTGCTGATGCTTGTTGCTGTGCTGTTGTCTGTTGTTGTTGCGCTGCAGGTGTAGTCGATGAAACACCTGGAGTGCTGACAGAAGGCGGATTCTGCTGCTGCTGCATTCCGATGTTAGCATAAGCCGGTGGAAACGGTCCAGAGGCTGAAAGACCACTGGCGGTCGTGGAGACAGGTACTCCAGTAGTTCCGAAAGTTGATCCGGTAGACGGTACTGGTGATGAACCAGTCATTGTTGACAGTAGTTTTAATTCCAGATAGCTCTCATACCATGTAAGAATTTGACAGGTGTTGCAGAAGTCTAAGTATAGAATCTGCAGACACGAACACTTGGAAAACCTCAAGTGTTAGTCCAAGATCTTTACTGGAATGGTAGACTAGTAAGACTGCGGAAGTCTTGTAAAAGTGAATCTGAATATAACTCTTGTAAAAGTCAAGGTTGAACAACCTGAGCTTATGAACATGTGGGTAATCAATGTTAATAATGGAAAGGCATAACAAGGACTTATAGTTCTAGGAAAAGTACCTATTCGCCAATGTACCTGTTCGTCACTATCGCTCTATGCGCCCTAAATGACAAAGAAGAGGTGCGACTGTTCGCGTAACTAAAACGACTGTCCCCATGACGAGCGCTATTTGCTGACGTTATCAAACGGACTTATATTCTACAGTAGGATTCGACACTATCTATCTATAATCGACTTACAGAAATGCTAAGTATGAATTATGTCACAACGAGTAGAAGTAACTCTCGCCTGTTTCAGAACGTTTTCCGGTCCGCGCCAGCCTGATTTTGTCACCATTGTGGCTGGCGCGATATTTTTCCCGAAGTCCAAGCGCAGTTCGAGCGAAAAAACACAAAATGCCCTGATCAAAATTCGTTGGACATTTGTTTGTCGAGAAACACGAAAACACGATTTTGTTTCGAGGCACATAATTTTTTTCCCAGAGAGTAGCGCGTCCCGGGATGAAAAAAATTTGTGGCTTTGTCTCTACCGCATTTGCGGCCCCAAACAAAAGTCAAGCCATAAACTTGTTGTCATTCCCGAGTCGCCCAAAAACAAAAGCATATATAGATAACTACAGAGGAAATGAGTATGCTCAAAAACATTTCAAGGTACTCTTAGATTCGCATATAATTTTGTATTAATTTTAATACAACGAATCTATTAGAAGTCTGCTAGTTGTCTTTTGATTTTTTTCAACAAATATATTTACCAGAAAGTTTTTTTTTTTTTTTTTGCGTTTGTTAATATTTGAACAATGTCGCACCCGATGTGCGCCTGCTGTGGCCCAATTAGCTTATGACAGAAATGCGCGAGGTCTCAATTTTGGAATTTTGTGTGCGCGACGTCCAACGATTTTTAATCTGGGAATACTTTTTTTGTAGTTCTCTCTAACTGCGCCTGGAGCTTGAGAAAAATATCGCGCCAGCCTGAATGATGATGAAATTGGGCTGGCGCGGGCGGGAAAACGACCCAAAACGGGGGAGGGTTACTTCTACTGACCATTCGTGGAGCTTTTTTCTTGTAGTTTCTGACTAACGGTGGAACCCGACTGATGAAAAATGTTGCGAACTCGCTAATTCTGATTGTTTATATCGTGTCACTGACCGTATATGTTATCTAGACCCCTAATACTGAGCGGCGATGTATTTTCCCCTGTAAAAGCTATACGCCCACCGATCTTGTCGCGGAAACAGCGTGCATGCCACGTCATTCGTGCTGTCCGCCACACCGAGCCAGTTCACAAAACCAACCTAGCCCTGCAATCGTGCCCCACTACTTACGGGCGCCATTACAATCTGGACGTCCAGCGCGTGTCCATCTGCTCCCATACTCGCGCGGTTGGACTCAGGCTCGCCTTTCCTCCGTGCTGCGGTAGTGCGTGTCCGTGTGTGTCCGTGTGTGCGGGTCGAGCATGGCGCACGTGGGGCGGATCGCACGGCACGGCGTGCAGGCCGTGACGAGGGGCCGACTGCGATTTTCCACAGAGGCGGCGAAAACCGCGTCACGGGAGAAACTGGTGAGGCGCGCCTGAGCTGTCCGCATTCACTGCAAGCCTGTGATCGTCTGGTAGGCAGACGCCAGTGGCTCTGCCCTCCTTGCCCTTCCCCTCGACTTGCTTCCGCCCTTTGAGAGCGCCGGAATTCCGAGCGACGTTTTTTTGCCGGCTCTGTCGAGGCTCTCGCACTTGGTTTCGCGTTCGACAGCAGTCGCAGCAACTTGAGGCAGCTCGCAGGCGCGCTGTACTTGCTGTAATCGCTTCGCACTTGTTGACCTCTCTGACTCAGGGCTGCTAGCGCTTCGCTGCACTCATGCGTCTCGTCCAACTCAACCACCCCTGCTCTCGCACTCTCCCCTCTGCCCTTCCCTCCCGCTCCCCCCCGCCCTCCTATCCGCCCCCCTGTCCGCCCTTCCCTCCGCCCTCGCCTCCGCCCCCCCTTCTGCCATCGCCTCCTCCCTTCCCTCCGTCCTTCCCCCCGCCCTCCATCCGCCCTCCCTTCTGCCCTCCCCTCCGCCCACCCCTCCGCCCTCCGCTCCGCCCTTCCCTCCGCCCACCCTCCGCCCTCCCCTCCGCCTTCCTCTCTGCCCTCCCCTCCGCCTTTCCCTCCGCCCACTCTCCGCCCTCCCCTCCGCCTTCCTCTCTGCTGTCCCCGCCGCCCTTCCTCCCCTACCCGTCCCCCCCCTAGCTGGTGGAGGACGACGCGGCGCTGCACAAGTACAGCCCGCAGAAGGCCGCCATGGCCACCTGCAACACCGTCGGCAACGCCGCCACCGCACTGGTGCTCGCAGGTACGAGGGACGCACGTGCGATGATGTGGCAGAACGATGACATGGCCGCTCCGCTTGATACCCACATTCCATTCCATGCGGGCCGTGCCACAGCGTGGTATCATCCGCCCGCCCAACAACACGCTCCCACACGTCCAGGCAAAGAACGCACTGGAGTGAACCATTGTGAGCATAGGGCATGAGGTATGGGATTGCACTTTAGTCTGCACACCCTGCCACATATTCAGGCAACGTGTGTTTCTCGTTCCCTTGGTTGCAGCGGCAGCAGTGGACCTGTCGTATCGCGTGTTGAACAAGGACAAGTGAGGGGGGCAGCTGCCGCACATGGGGCCTCGTCACACGGGGAACAGGGGTGGTGGATGAGGTACTAGAAAGGAAACGCGTCGCCATTTTTCTCACGAGCCACCTTCAAAGTCAGCATCTTCGTGGCACTGCTTGCTGGACTCTCGTAGGGAAGAAGTTCTTGATAGGGGAGGTAGTGTGAGCTTTCCGCTCGTACCACGCAGTTCAGCGCTCTTCACGCGCATTCTTTTGCGCTATCTTTCCCATGTGTTGACTTGATAGTACATGCACGTGTTGGAGTCAGAAGCTGTACATTTATCAGTCGCACGGATAACGCGCATAATGGATTCATGCCTTCCAGTCCAACCCTGCGCGACCACTCGAGGCGCGCGTTCCCGAGACGCCTTGGCACGAGATTGGCGTAGCGGAGCACCACGCAGCCTGCTTTTCCGCCTCTCGCTGGCACAATCCCCCCCACCCCCCACCCCCCACCCCGCATCTGCACCCTCCCCCCCTCCCCCTCGCGGCTGTTGAGCTGGTGAAACCGATTCACCTCTGCATGGAATTCCCCTCCGCCCGCCAGCCATGTGCTCTGCTGCCCTTCCCCGAGCGACCACCACCCGTCCATGTGATCACATCTCTGCCACCAGCAGCCCTTTCACTGCTTCGCCTTGTTTCTCCGTACCAAAGTCACACGAGCATTGCTATTTATTCTCCACGCACGCGGCGCAGAGTTCGAGAAGCCGGGGCTCACCGCAATGGCACATGCGAGCTCACACGGTGCAGCGCGTACCGGATCATCGGGCCGCATGGCGCGTGCGGGCCATGACACGCGGCCATGCGGCGCCACCCACACGCGCGCAGGTGGCAGGCATCTAGCGGTCGATGTCCTTCAGCTGCTGTGCGTGTCCGCGTGCGCTCTCGCTCTGCTGCCCGCTCCAGCCGGATCAGCACCGTCGCAGGTCCCGCCTGTCCCAGTCGGCCCTTCCCCGGTGGCGCCTGCCCCACAGCGCGCGGAGTTCTCGTTCTCGCTGCTCAAGAAAGTGTCGCCGGGCGCGCGGTGCCTCGACGGCAGGTACGGCGGGGTGGTAGACTCCGTTGGCGCCAGGCTGGGTGCACGGCCAGCGTCAGCTCATGAGGCGCGGAATCTGCTCCATGGCGCATTCTTCCATGCCGCATTCTTCCATGGCGCATTCTTCCATGCCGCTCCCCTGAACCGGATGCTCGTTCGTGCGCTCCTGCCGTCACCGGGAGGCAGCTTGGTATGATGGGCGGGCGAGCGCGCCCCCCCGCTGGGGTGCGTGAGCACGTGTGTGGCCATCGGCAGCCTTTCTGGGCGCGCCTCCCATCTCATCCCTGCCACCAACGCTTGCTGCCCTCCCCGCTCCCCTCACCCCCATCCCCCCTCTTCCTCCCGCCCTCTTCCCCCTCTCTCCGCCAGTCCCCCGGGGTACTACTACCGGCGGGGCTACGGCACGGGCAAGCGCAACTGGCTGTTCTTCCTGCCGGTGAGGGGCGGGCCGGCGGGGTCAGGGGAAAAGCGGAGCGGCTTTTGAAAAGGGTGAGGGGGGGCGTGGGGATGCGGGGAGTGGGCGACGGCACTGCAGCGGGGATCCCTGGACGGGATGGGGCGGGGGCCATGGCGCTTATGGCGGTAGAGCGCGCTGTGGGGGGTGCGGGTGCGAGGGCTGTTGACGGAGGAAGGGGGGGGCGACGCCCGGGGGAAAAGGCGGTGGAGGCGGAGAGAGCAGGGAAGAGAGGCGCATTTTGTTGGGGAGGCAGAGGGACGCTCGCTGGGCGCAGAGGGAGCGAGACGAGAGGAGTGCGTGAGTGCGTGAGTGCGTGAGTGCGTGAGTGCGTGAGTGCGTGAGTGCGTGAGTGCGTGAGTGCGTGAGTGCGTGAGTGCGGGCTGGGCTGGGTGGGTGGGAGGGAGCACGGCGCGACGAGTGAGGTCTGGATGCGCTTGGAATCTACCAGGTGGGGGCAGAGCCGCGCAAGGGCGAAGCAATGGAAGGGAGGGGTGGACCCAACTCCGCCCTCTTCGTCGCCCCCATCCCGCCCCGCCTGTATCCCCCGCCCCTCTCTCTCCCCCCCTCAGGGCGGCGCGTGGTGCTACTCCCCCCGCTCGTGCCGCAAGCGCACGCACACGCTGCTGGGGAGCTCGTCCCTGTGGCCCCACCCCGCCGACCCGGCCTTCCAAACCAAGGTGCGCGGGTGTGATTCGATCCGGTTGCCAGAACACAAGGGCTGCAAATGTGTGTGATAAGTGGAGCGCGTGCAGTGAGTGCGCTGTGGTCCCCCGTCTGAGCCGACTCAAAAGTGAGTGCGCTGTGGTCCCTCTTCAATCGCATCCCCTCTCTCCCCTGCAGTGCACCAACCCTGTGTGCTGTGCTCCCTTTCTTTGCTTCGCACCCCCACCAAAAGCCACCAACGGGCCATGGCTTCAAGGCCATGCTGCCACGGATGCAAGTCCAGACTACTTCTGCCTTGCCTGTCTCTCGTGCAAATCCCCCCCCCCTCCCCTTCTCCCCTCCCCCGTTAGCTGAAGCGTCTGACGGGGTATGGCTTCACGGGCGTGCTGCACGGCAGCGCAGCGGTGAACCCGCTGATGCACAACTGGCACGTGGTGGTGGTCGCCTACTGCGACGGCGCCGCCTTCTCCGGCACCCGCGGGCGCTTCAACACCTCGCGCACCGCCTCGCTGGTGGCGGGCGGCAGAAGCATCCTCAAGAACGTCGTGCGCCGTGAGTACAGGGCTGCTCTGAGGCACTGGCCGAGCATCACCACGCCCTAAGGGGTTTGTTGCGCCTGCATGGATGCTCGCTTTGGCATTTTTCATCCCTCCCCGATTTTGTATGACTGGCATTGAGTGCCCCTCATCTGTAGTATTTCGAAAATCTCTTCTACAGCCAATGCTAGCAACACCATTGTCTGTGGTGCCTCTCTCCTTACCTCCACTGCGTTCGCTCTTCGCACCCTCTTCAGTCGTCCAACGGTGTGGTAGCACTAGAGTGAACAACCAGTCAAGGGTAGAGTTTTCTCCCCCCTACCACCATGTCCGTCCCTCCTCCCTCTCTCCCCCGGGCAGACGTGCGTGTGTCGCGCGGTCTGCGCCGTGCGAGGCGGGTGGTGGTGGCAGGGTGTTCGGCGGGCGCGCAGGCGGTGGCCATGCAGTGCGACGCGCTGAGCCACCTGCTGCCGCCCGGCGCTGTGAAGCGGTGCATCATGGACGGGGGGTTCTTCCCAGGTGCGCTGACAGTGCAGGGAGTAGTGGATGATGGGGGGAGAGCGGGGGGGTGGGTGGGTGAGTGGTTTAGCCATCTGGGGTGTATATACTATATCAGTGATCAAGAACTTGTGAAGTAGGTTGTATTCTTTGATCTACCATGCATTCCCCTGCCATGCATTCCCCTGCCATGCATTCCCCTGCCATGCATTCCCCTGCCATGCATTCACCCAGCATGTGTGTGCGCCACCACCCCCACCAATTCCCCACCACCCTCTCCCCCCCAGACTGGCGGGACATGAGCGGTGTGTATTTCCTGCGCAAGGTGGCGCAGCGCCTCGTGGCCATGCACAACATCTCTGGGGACTCCGACTGCCTCCGAGGTAAGCCGCAACAGTGCCACCATGCTTGCCATGCCTGCACTCATGGCCCTTGAGCCAATAAAGGTGTGCTTGGTGAGCGATGGGTCTTATCCCTCATTGACTTCTCCCCTTCCAGCCAGCGTTTCTGACAAGCCTGCTGTTGCTTGAAACCTTTCAAGCCCTCTTGCCCCGTGCCTTCCCCATCACCTGTGGCTCTGCCAGGGGAGGGCCCTGACAGCCAGTGGCGCTGTTTCTTCCCGGAGCACGGCGTGCGCCACGTGTCGACGCCACTGCTGGTGGTGAACTCGGTGAACGACGTGGACGCGCTCACCCTGCTCAACCTGCACAGCCCCAACCGCCGCCGCCTGCACCGCTGCCTGCTCAGCCTGGCAGGCCGGGGAAAGCCGCAGTGCTCCAAGGAGGACGCGGGCACGGCGCTGGCGTACACGGTGAGGGTGGCGGGGCTGGTGAAGGAGGCGGCGCGGCGCAACCCGTCGGTGAAGAAGTTTCTGTACCACGACCGCCTGCACTGCGCGACGTTAGAGAATCGGTGGAGCTCCGTTCAAGGGGATGGGGGGGCATTGCGAGACGTTTTGAACTACTTTGCATTGAGTTAATACTGAAGTGAAACATTTTGTTCACTAGGAGGCTCTATGCCCCAAGGTGTGTCTCCAAGCCATTTCTGATTTCATACCATCGTGGATAGTCCTCACCTCGAGGTGAACGCGTTTCTACTGACAGCACGATCTCCATCGTGGTGGGCTTCTTCTAAAGAAAATGAAAAGGCAATCATGGGTTCATGAATTTAAGTCCGACTTTGTAAAAGGTTGCCAAGTCGGACAATACCCGTACCGAATTCTTGTCAATCGAGCAATCCCCGTTCGCAAACCCCTTTTGCCGCTCCTCCCAGCGCGCGTCACCTGTTTCTGTGCCGCATTCGCCCAATCCCCGTCCGCCATGGCTGCACGGAGTTCCGTCGCCCCTCTCGTCGGCCACGCGTCGTTCCCCTCTCCCCGGCTCGCCCTCACCGCCGTCCTGTCCCGCAAAAACAGACTCCTCACCGCCGTCCTCTCCCTGGCTCTCCTCGCCTCGGCAGCAGCGGCCTCCCTCGACCGCCTCTACCTCGCGCACGAGGCGCGCCTCGCGATGGCAGCGAGGCAAGGGCAGGGGCTCTCCGGGGGCGATGGCGGGGGAGCGGGGGAGAGGGAAGCGAGGGGGGCGAGGGGAGGCGGCGCGCTGTGGTTCGACCAGGCGCTGGACCACTTCAACCCCGCCGTGCGTTGCCGCCGCGCCTGCCACCTCTGCTATGGCTCTGCAACGAAAAGCTACGGGCCGTGCCGTGTCGTGCCTAGTAGAAATTTGATGCTCTGGATTGTACTAGGCACATCCCGGGCGAAACACAGACGCGACGGGACGGATTATGTGCTGGGTTAGCATGAGTGGAAGCAACACATAGCCCAGGATCAACCCCCTCCCTTTCCGTCCGCCATATCCACATCTCCCCTCCGCTGCCCGTTCACACTCTCCCCCCCAACCCCGCCTGCCCTTGTGTTTCACCGTCTCGTCCTTCCGCGAATCCCTCTTCTCTCATTCTCTTTTGTGGCTGACCCCGCCCGCTCTCTTCTTACAAAATTCGCCTCCCGCCCCTCAAGTGCCGTCCTCGCCCTCGTGAGCCATGCACGGGGGGCCATGCACGGGGGGCCATGCACGGTAGGGCGTGACACTACATGGCGTGTTGTATGCTGCGTAATCCTGCACACCAGGCCGATTGCCGTTGCCAAACATGTGTGTGTCTCTTGTCATGTGTGTGTCTCTTGTCATGTGTGTGTCTCTTGTCATGTGTGTGTCTCTTGTCAAGTGTGTGTCTCTTGTCATGTGTGTGTCTCTTGTCATGTGTGTGTCTCTTGTCATGTGTGTGTCTCTTGTCATGCGTGTGTCTCTTGTCATGCGTGTGTCTCTTGTCATGCGTGTGTCTCTTGTCATGCGTGTGTCTCTTGTCATGTGTGTGTCTCTTGTCATGTGTGTGTCTCTTGTCATGTGTGTGTCTCTTGTCATGTGTGTGTCTCTTGTCATGTGTGTGTCTCTTGTCATGTGTGTGTCTCTTGTCATGTGTGTCTCTTGTCATGTGTGTGTCTCTTGTCATGTGTGTGTCTCTTGTCATGTGTGTGTCTCTTGTCATGTGTGTGTCTCTTGTCATGGTGTGCATGCATGCGACATGCGGCATGCGGCATGCGGCATGCGGCATGGACGTGCATGGCGCGCCACAGGACGGGCGCACCTTCCCCCAGCGCTACTACGAGGATTTTACTCACTTCAACGCGGCAGCGGGCGGCCCGGTGATTCTCGTGATCTGCGGGGAGGCGCCCTGCCACGGCATTCCCAATGACTACCGCACTGTGCGCTCGTGCCCCCTCTCCCTCGCGCCCCCTCTCCGTCGCTCCCCGTCACCTTGGCCTTTGCGGTGCCTCCCTCATTCCCTCCGCCTCTCCCCTCTACGTCTTCCCTTCATCTCTCCTGTCTATCTCCGCATTCCTTTCCATTGCACTCGTTTTACTCACCTCGGGGGCCGTTTTATCCCAGCCTTGTTGTCTCGTGCCTTCCGCGCCTCATCCATGCTTCCTCGCCTCATCCATGCTTCCTCGCCTCATCCATGCTTCCTCGCCTCATCCATGCTTCCTCGCCTCATCCATGCGTCCTCGCCTCATCCACCATCACCCGCCCCTCCCCTCGCAGGAGTTGGCAGCGCATTTCGGGGCCGCCATGGTGGCATTGGAGCACCGTTTCTACGGCCAATCACAGCCCTTTGCTGACCTCTCCACTGCCAGCTTGGCATATCTCTCGGCGAATCAGGCACTGGCTGACCTGGCAACGTTCCGTCAATTCTATCAGGTGCGTTTGAGGAGTGAAGTTAGGATGAAGGGAAGCCGTTTCACGAACGAACACAATCAGCTGTTGCTGCCGCTCTCTTTATTCCTATCGTGCAACTTTCTCACCCCGCATCCCTATCGTGCAACTTTCTCACCCCGCATCCCTATCGTGCTTCACATCCCTTCCTTGCCTCACATGCCATCATGCCCTCACGTCCCCCCGTCCCCACAGCAACGCCTGGACCATCTGTTCTATGCGTCTCACAGCAGCAGCCATGGCAGCAGTGGCAGCAATGGGGAGCGGCGGTGGGTGGTGACGGGGGTGTCGTACGCGGGGGCTGTGAGCGCGTGGGCGCGGCTGTCCTATCCGCACCTCTTCCACGCCAGCCTGGCGTCCTCCGCCGTGGTCAACGTCATCCGCGACTTCTTCGAGTTCGAGGAGCAGGTGAGTGGTGCCTCAGTTGTGCTGCCTTTGTGTTGAACACATGCAAGTAGGCATGAGCAACGGCCCAGCCACGGCCGTTTTGGCTCGAGCCAAGTGAGGTTCCTCATCCTCCGCAAGAGGCGGGCGAGCCAGGCTCAATCGAGTCAAGCCGTGCGGCCCCGACACGCGGTGGTCGTTGACGAGCCATGACGAGCCCGGTGGCTCGACGAGGCAGCACGGCGGGCTCGTGGAAGCGACGAATACGAGCCGCAAGCTGCCAGGGGCTCGTCAATCGCCTCATGGCCACGGGGGCTCGGGTCTATCCAGAGGCGAGCCGAACCGACAAGCCGAGCCGCCGGCTTGGCCCTCTGCTCATGTCAAGTTGGAATTGTGGCGGGATGAAACAATCCGCTCGACCTTGTCTGGAAACTGCTGAGAGAAGTAACATTAGAGAGAAAAGTAACATTAGAGAGAAAATTAACATTAGAGAGAAAAGTGTTACCTCAAAAGGGAGCCAAGAGGCTCTATAGTACAACCAAGGAGCAAGGAAAGGTTGGAACGGAAGGCACTCCTATTGGCTACAATAGTGGCCAATGGGAGAGGTAGCTTGGAGGAGAAGCAACCCCAAAGTAGACATGATCAAAACGCGATTGCGATTTAAATCGCATCGCATGCAGGTGCGATGTTTAAAAAAGCGATGCGATTTTAAATCGCATCGCGCGATTTATTTTTCAAAAAAAAATAAAAATCGCACATCGCATTTTACCCGCGATGTATTAATAAATCGCATGCGATATTTAATTAAATCGCAAAATGCGATTTTAAATCGCATCGCGTTTTAAAACAGAATTAAAAAACACCCCAAAAAAACAGAAAAAAACCATGGCTGCGGGGAAATTGACTCACGGGCAGTCGTAAGCTAGAGTGCAAATAACCAGTGTGGTTTCGTAGTGGGTTTCAGAGTGGGTTTCAGTGCAATATCGCGCGTGATTTTTTAAAAATCGCATATCGCATTTAAATCGCGTTTTTTAAGCGCGATTAAAATGCGATTTAAATTAAATCGCGCGATATTCATTCATCGCATCGCGCGATGATAAAAAAAAAAAAAAAACATCCCCATCGCAAAAACGCGATTAAATGCGATGCGATGCGATTTTTTTTGCCCATGTCTACCCCAAAGTGTGGTGGTTGCTGATTGGTGGAGCCTTGGGACCATTCGGTTGGAAAGTGCCAACCAAAGGACCAAGGTCAAATCCAATCTTGACCAACCAAATTGTGGTTGGTGATCCCAACCAACAACCCCCCAATAACTTAAATGTCTACACCTCCTATTCTAGTCATGCATGTTGTATGTAATAATATATTACAGCAACTGCGTCAGGGCACACATTTCAATCCCTCTATAACACAGCATAGCCTTTTATGCATGGGGCGTCCAGTTTGAGATAGCTGGTGGAACAGTACCAAGCTTGAACGACATTCAGTGGACTTCAGTGCACCTCCTTCCGGATTCTGCTGTTGGAAAAGGAGCACTGCAGCTGCAGGTGCGGTCAGTGGGAAAGAGCTACACATGCACGTGGGTGGTTGTGGGCGCGCCGACCCGCTAACAAAACATAGTGGAAACGGCTCTGCGTTTAAACTCCTGTGATGTACTATATTCGCTCTCTCTCTCCCACCTCATCCTCTATTCCCACCCCCCTCCTCCCCCATTCACGGCCATCAGGTGCTGCAGTCAGCGGGTCCCCTGTGTGCCACCATCCTGCGCAACATCACGCGCCGCGTCGAGCTGCAGCTGGCGTCGTCCGCCGCGGAAAGGCGCGCCGTCAAGCAGCTCTTCGCCGCCCACTCCGTACGTGCTCTGTCCTCCCTCGCCCTGCACACTTCTTCTAGCGATGCTGGCGTCGGTCAGCATCGGTATGAGACGGATGCCCAATTAAGGTAACATTGACCGAGCGAGCTCTCGCGGAAAAACATCGTTAAGTTGAGGAAACACGTAGCTCTTGGTCTTTGGTTGAGGAGGCGGGTGCAGTGCACATTTGATGACGCACCCTTACTACCTCCGTGTACTTGCTGCTCTCTCCCTGCTCTCTCCCTGCTCTCTCCCTGCTCTCTCCCTGCTCTCTCCCTGCTCTCTCCCTGCTCTCTCCCTGCTCTCTCCCTGCTCTCTCCCTGCTCTCTCCCTGCTCTCGCCCTGCTCTCTCCCTGCTCTCTCCCTGCTCTCGCCCTGCTCTCTCCCTGCTCTCTCCCTGCTCTCTCCCTGCTCTCTCCCTGCTCTCTCTTGAATGCCCCATTCGTCCCCTCTGCCGGCCCTTCCTCGTCACCCCCATGCGCACAGGCCTGTCGATCCGACCATCATCACCCACTCTGGTGCGCTGCTCTCACCTCTCGCATGCACACCCTTGTCCGTGGCAGGTGGAGCACGACGGTGACTTTCTCTTTCTTCTCGCCGATGCTGCAGTCTTTGCTGTAAGCCACACGTCTCTGTTTTCAGTGTGACAACGGCTGTATAAGCTGACGGCACTTATATGCACGCGCAACTCTGTGCTGCCTTACGTGTAACACCCATGTGGTTGTAATGAACGTGCAGGGAGGTAATGTTTACCTCGTCACATCATTGTGTATGACATGTGCAGCCAATCTTTCCTCTCCCTCATTTCTTCGTCCTGGCACCTTCCCTTTCTCCCACTCCCTCCACCGCGCTCCCTCCAACACACCCATTCACCGCGCTCCCTCCAACCGCTCTGCCTCCCTCACCCCGCTCTGCCTCCCTCACCCCGCTCTGCCTCCCTCACCCCGCTCTGCCTCCCTCACCCCGCTCTGCCTCCCTCACCCCGCTCTGCCTCCCTCACCCCGCTCTGCCTCCCTCACCCCGCTCTGCTTCCCTCTCAGATTCCCTCCACTGTTTCGCCCCGCCCCTTCCACCAACGCCTTCTCTCCCCTCAGTTTCAGTACGGCCGCCCGGACCAGCTGTGCGACCCCCTCACTCAGGCACACGCCAAGGGCTCTGATACCATGGTATGGTATGGTGATGCCATGGTATGGTATGGTGATGCCATGGTATGGTATGGTGATGTCACGTTCTTGGCCTCCCATGCATGCATGCACATGTGTGCGAAAGAAACGCAAATGTGTACAAGGTACTTGTCAAGTTACGTGCCTGACCATAGTGATGCTACTTTTGACAGATCAGTCTCCTCAGCCCCCCCTCTACCCCGTCTTTGCCCCGTTCTTTACATTTTTCCTCTTCTATTCCAAAAGTATCCCCCTTCTCGCCCCATGTTCCCTACCAATTCAGCACGCCTATGCATCCTATGTGCGCGATCTCTTCTTCGCTCACTTCGGCGCCTCTCCAGCGGACTATGACCGCCACTCTCTCGCCAACACCTCCCTTGTCGGGCCCAGTGCTGGTCAGTCCGCCATTTGCTGCTGCTCCTGGGTTTGCCGCCCATTACTGCTGGGTTTGCAGCCAAGTGCTGCTGGGTTTGCCGCCCAGTGCTGCTGGGTTTGCCGCCAGTGCTGCCGGGTTTGCCGTTCTGGGTTTGCTGCCCAGTGCTTCTGGGTTTGCCACCCAGTGCTGCTGGGTTTGCCGCCCAGTGCTGCCAGGTTTGCTGGCTAGTGCTGCCGGGTTTGCCGCCCAATGCTGCCGGGTTTGCCACCCAGTGCTGCTGGGTTTGCCGCCCAGTGCTGCTGGGTTTGCCGATCACTGCTGCCATCAAGCACCCAGCTTCCTAAGGCCCACTGCTGCCATCAAGCACCCAGCTTCCCAAGGCCCGCTGCTGCCATCAAGCACCCAGCTTCCCCAGACTCACTGCTGCCATCAAGCACCCAGCTTCCCAAGGCCCACTGCTGCCATCAAGCACCCAGCTTCCCAAGGCCCACTGCTGCCATCAAGCACCCAGCTTCCCAAGGCCCACTGCTGTCATCAAGCACCCAGCTTCCCAAGGCCCACTGCTGCCATCAAGCACCCAGCTTCCCAAGGCCCACCACTGCTGCCATCAAGCACCCAGCTTCCCAAGGCCCGCTGCTGCCACCAAGCACACAGCTTCCCAAGGCCCACTGCTGCCATCAAGCACCCAGCTTCCCAAGGCCCACTGCTGCCATCAAGCACCCAGCTTCCCAAGGCCCACCACTGCTGCCATCAAGCACCCAGCTTCCCAAGGCCCGCTGCTGCCACCAAGCACACAGCTTCCCAAGGCCCACTGCTGCCATCAAGCACCCAGCTTCCCAAGGCCCACTGCTGCCATCAAGCACCCAGCTTCCCAAGGCCCACTGCTGCCATCAAGCACCCAGCTTCCCAAGGCCCACTGCTGCCATCAAGCACCCAGCTTCCCAAGGCCCACTGCTGCCATCAAGCACCCAGCTTCCCAAGGCCCACTGCTGCCATCAAGCACCCAGCTTCCCAAGGCCCACTGCTGCCATCAAGCACCCAGCTTCCCAAGGCCCACTGCTGCCATCAAGAACCCAGCTTCCCAAGGCCCACTGCTGCCATCAAGCACCCACCCAGCTTCCCAAGGCCCACTGCTTCCATCGAGCACCCAGCTTCCCAAGGCCCACTGCTGCCATCAAGCACCCAGCTTCCCAAGGCCCACTGCTGCCATCACGCACCCAGCTTCCCAAGGCCCGCTGCTGCCATCAAGCACCCAGCTTCCGAAGGCCCACTGCTGCCACCAAGCACCCAGCTTCCCAAGGCCCACTGTTGCCATCAAGCACCCAGCTTCCCAAGGCCCACTGCTGCCATCAAGAACCCAGCTTACCAAGGCCCACTGCTGCCATCAAGCACCCAGCTTCCCAAGGCCCACTGCTGCCATCAAGCACCCAGCTTCCCAAGGCCCACTGCTGCCATCAAGCACCCAGCTTCCCAAGGCCCACTGCTGCCATCAAGCACCCAGCTTCCCAAGGCCCACTGCTGCCATCAAGCACCCAGCTTCCCAAGGCCCACTGCTGCCATCAAGCACCCAGCTTCCCAAGGCCCACTGCTGCCATCAAGCACCCAGCTTCCCAAGGCCCACTGCTGCCATCAAGAACCCAGCTTCCCAAGGCCCACTGCTGCCATCAAGCACCCACCCAGCTTCCCAAGGCCCACTGCTTCCATCGAGCACCCAGCTTCCCAAGGCCCACTGCTGCCATCAAGCACCCAGCTTCCCAAGGCCCACTGCTGCCATCACGCACCCAGCTTCCCAAGGCCCGCTGCTGCCATCAAGCACCCAGCTTCCGAAGGCCCACTGCTGCCACCAAGCACCCAGCTTCCCAAGGCCCACTGTTGCCATCAAGCACCCAGCTTCCCAAGGCCCACTGCTGCCATCAAGAACCCAGCTTACCAAGGCCCACTGCTGCCATCAAGCACCCAGCTTCCCAAGGCCCACTGCTGCCATCAAGCACCCAGCTTCCCAAGGCCCACTGCTGCCATCAAGCACCCAGCTTCCCAAGGCCCACTGCTGCCATCAAGCACCCAGCTTCCCAAGGCCCACTGCTGCCATCAAGCACCCAGCTTCCCAAGGCCCACTGCTGCCATCAAGCACCCAGCTTCCCAAGGCCCACTGCTGCCATCAAGCACCCAGCTTCCCAAGGCCCACTGCTGCCATCAAGCACCCAGCTTCCCAAGGCCCACTGCTGCCATCAAGCACCCAGCTTCCCCAGACTCACTGCTGCCATCAAGCACCCAGCTTCCCAAGGCCCACTGTTGCCATCAAGCACCCAGCTTCCCAAGGCCCACTGCTGCCATCAAGAACCCAGCTTACCAAGGCCCACTGCTGCCATCGAGCACCCAGCTTCCCAAGGCCCACTGCTGCCATCAAGCACCCAGCTTCCCAAGGCCCACTGCTGCCATCAAGCACCCAGCTTCCCAAGGCCCACTGCTGCCATCAAGCACCCAGCTTCCCAAGGCCCGCTGCTGCCATCAAGCACCCACCCAGCTTCCCAAGGCCCACTGCTTCCATCGAGCACCCAGCTTCCCAAGGCCCACTGCTGCCATCAAGCACCCAGCTTCCCAAGGCCCACTGCTGCCATCACGCACCCAGCTTCCCAAGGCCCACTGCTGCCATCAAGCACCCAGCTTCCAAGGCCCACTGCTGCCATCAAGCACCCAGCTTCCCAAGGCCCACTGTTGCCATCAAGCACCCAGCTTCCCAAGGCCCACTGCTGCCATCAAGAACCCAGCTTACCAAGGCCCACTGCTGCCATCAAGCACCCAGCTTCCCAAGGCCCACTGCTGCCATCAAGCACCCAGCTTCCCAAGGCCCACTGCTGCCATCAAGCACCCAGCTTCCCAAGGCCCACTGCTGCCATCAAGCACCCAGCTTCCCAAGGCCCACTGCTGCCATCAAGCACCCAGCTTCCCAAGGCCCACTGCTGCCATCAAGCACCCAGCTTCCCAAGGCCCACTGCTGCCATCAAGCACCCAGCTTCCCAAGGCCCACTGCTGCCATCAAGCACCCAGCTTCCCAAGGCCCACTGCTGCCATCAAGCACCCAGCTTCCCAAGGCCCATCCGCTCCTTCGTATTCCACTTGCCCAGGTTCCCCAGCCCCCCCGCGTTGGTTTTCCACCTCACACGCTCTCCTGGTCCCCACCCCCCGTCGTCTCTCCCCTTGCACCATGACCCCAGGCATGCGCACGTGGCTGTACCAGTGCTGCACGCAAATGGCCTTCTTCCAAACGCCCGCCCGCATCGGCGAACCCATTCGCTCAGCGGCTCTCAACATGAGGTGAGTGAGGGATGGGTGTTAGGTGAGGGATGGGTGTTAGGTGAGGGATGGGTGTTCGGTGAGGGATGGGTGTTAGGTGAGGGATGGGTGTTAGGTGAGGGATGGGTGTTAGGTGGGGGATGGGTGTTAGGTGAGGGATGGGTGTTCGGTGAGGGATGGGTGTTAGGTGAGGGATGGGTGTTCGGTGAGGGATGGGTGTTCGGTGAGGGATGGGTGTTCGGTGAGGGATGGGTGTTTGGTGAGGGATGGGTGTTAGGTGAGGGATGGGTGTTAGGTGAGGGATGGGTGTTCGGTGAGGGATGGGTGTTAGGTGAGGGATGGGTGTTCGGTGAGGGATGGGTGTTAGGTGAGGGATGGGTGTTAGGTGAGGGATGGGTGTTCGGTGAGGGATGGGTGTTAGGTGAGGGATGGGTGTTAGGTGAGGGATGGGTGTTAGGTGGGGGATGGGTGTTAGGTGAGGGATGGGTGTTCGGTGAGGGATGGGTGTTAGGTGGGGGATGGGTGTTAGGTGAGGGATGGGTGTTCGGTGAGGGATGGGTGTTCGGTGAGGGATGGGTGTTAGGTGAGGGATGGGTGTTAGGTGAGGGATGGGTGTTCGGTGAGGGATGGGTGTTAGGTGAGGGATGGGTGTTCGGTGAGGGATGGGTGTTAGGTGAGGGATGGGTGTTCGGTGAGGGATGGGTGTTCGGTGAGGGATGGGTGTTAGGTGAGGGATGGGTGTTCGGTGAGGGATGGGTGTTAGGTGAGGGATGGGTGTTCGGTGAGGGATGGGTGTTAGGTGAGGGATGGGTGTTCGGTGAGGGATGGGTGTTCGGTGAGGGATGGGTGTTTGGTGAGGGTTGGATGCGAGGTGAGGGGTGGATGGGAGGTGCCATGGTGAATGGAATGCTGCCAGCACAGTTGGTGCAGCCTACCTCCTCCGGGCCACTTGTGCACTTGCGTTGCCATCTCAACACCCTCACTTCTCTCAACACCCTCACTTCTCTCAACACCCTCACTTCTCTCAACACCCTCACTTCTCTCAACACCCTCACTTCTCTCAACACCCTCACTTCTCTCAACACCCTCACTTCTCTCAACACCCTCACTTCTCTCAACACCCTCACTTCTCTCAACACCCTCACTTCTCTCAACACCCTCACTTCTCTCAACACCCTCACTTCTCTCAACACCCTCACTTCTCTCAACACCCTCACTTCTCTCAACACCCTCACTTCTCTCAACACCCTCACTTCTCACTTCTCTCTTCTCTCTGGCATTCGCTCTCTCTCGAATTCTCTGAGCATCTCATCTGGGCAGCAGTTTCCCTCATTCAAACTGTTCTTATTTCTCCCTCCCCGTCGCCCCTCCCCCAGTTACTGGCAGGGGCTGTGTGCGTCTGTGTACGGCTCGCACCCGCGTGTGCTCTTCCCCGACACGGCCGCCACCAACACCTTCTTCGGAGGAACCGCCATCGCCTGTCAGTAACGCGCCTGACGCCCGTTTTCGTTTGGTCTAGAATAACAGTCCTTCACCCATGCAGTCCTTTCACGCGTCTTGTTTCCGCGCCTCCCTCGTCCACCCCCCAGCGTCGCGCATCTTCTTCACCAACGGGTCGCAGGACCCCTGGAAGCGCGCATCGCGACTCATTGGCACCTATGCAAGTGAGTGGCTGATTGGACATGGCATGCCGCATGCCACAACTACATGCATGGCATGCCGCATGTGCACATGCTCTTTGGCTCCAGTCCCTCCAAGTCAGTGCATGCATCCTCACATGTTGCTGTCCCTATGCAGTATATTGTTTTTGTAAACTGCTTGTACTCTTGGTGATACTTGTTACTAGTGTGTACTCTTGGTGATACTTGTTACTAGTGTGTACTCTTGGTGATACTTGTTACTAGTGTGTACTCTTGGCGATACTTGTTACTAGTGTGTACTCTTGGTGATACTTGTTACTAGTGTGTCCTCTTGGTGATACTTGTTACTAGTGTGTACTCTTGGTGATACTTGTTACTAGTGTGTCCTCTTGGTGATACTTGTTACTAGTGTGTCCTCTTGGTGATACTTGTTACTAGTGTGTCCTCTTGGTGATACTTGTTACTAGTGTGTCCTCTTGGTGATACTTGTTACTAGTGTGTCCTCTTGGTGATACTTGTTACTAGTGTGTCCGCTTGGTGATACTTGTTACTAGTGTGTGTTTCCAATGCATTCTGGTGGTTTCACCAGCAAGGTGGCTTCCGTTCCCATGGTATGGACCATTTCTCCGTCCACACCATCTCCTCCACACCATCTCCTCCACACCATCTCCTCTGCACCATCTCCTCCACACCATCTCCTCTGCACCATCTACTCCACACGATCTCCTCTGCACCATCTACTCCACACGATCTCCTCTGCACCATCTACTCCACACGATCTCCTCTGCACCATCTACTCCACACGATCTCCTCTGCACCATCTCCTCCAAACCATCTTCTCTACATCATCTCCTCTGCAACATATCCCCTTGTGTTCTGTGAACGTATATCATATATCATTCCACATGTCCCAAACCCCGCCCCATACCCCATACCCCGTTTCCAATACCCCATACCACATGCCCTGCCCCACGCCCATGGCAGTGCCGAGTGTGATGGTGACGTGTCACAACTGCGGGCACGGAGTGGACATGCGCGGCTGCCCCACGTGGCTCAACGCCAACCACCCCCATGGTCCTGCGCCTCTCTGCCCTTGCCTCTCCTTCCCCCATCCCTCCCTTCCGTCATCAAACGCCCTTCCTCCCATCAGACACTCTTCCTCCCATCAGACACTCTTCCTCCCATCAGACACTCTTCCTCCCATCAGACGCTCTTCTTCCCATCAGACACTCTTCCTCCCATCAGACGCTCTTCCTCCCATCAGACGCTCTTCCTCCCATCAGACGCTCTTCCTCCCATCAGACGCTCTTCCTCCCATCAGACGCTCTTCCTCCCATCAGACGCTCTTCCTCCCATCAGACGCTCGTCCTCCCATCAGACGCTCTTCCTCCCATCAGACGCTCTTCCTCCCATCAGACGCTCTTCCTCCCATCAGACGCTCTTCCTCCCTCGCTCCCACCATCCATCCTCCTCTCTCTCCCTGTGGTGTTTCCTAGCCCTCTGCACTTTCCTTCCTCCTGTCCTTCCACCGCCATGTGCCCGTGCATGCCCACCCTGGCCCGCCCAGAGCCCTCCCACTCTGTCATGCGACACTGCGCGCCCTCACTGCCATCCCTGCCTCACCAACTCCCCTCGCCCTCCTCTCGCCACCTCTCCCCTATTGCCTTCCTCCCTCTGCGTTGCCCATTTCCCAGGCGACGCCTCGAGCTGCTCGGATCCGTCCGTGCTGCCCGCTGTGAGGAGCGACCTCAAAGACGCTCTGGAGAGCTGGCTCCGCCCCGACTACATGCCAGTGCTGACGGGTGCCTCTGACGGCCGCGCTGCCATGTGAAGCAATGCTGGAAGGGAGCCTCGCGCTGACCTCCGCTGCTCCACACAGATGGCGCGAGCGGTGTTGCATTGCCACTCCAATGTACACTGCTGGCTGATTCTCATTCGCTTGTGCCAGCCAGCCGTGGCCATTGCATTACACACATCTTTTGCATAAGGGGGGGGTGGAGAGGTCGAGGTAGCAGAGTCTAGAATATAAGGACGGGGCCCTTAACCCAGACATGAAGGGGGCATCACCAATCGATGTTTGCGTAGATCCGAATGTGTGGTGGTTCATTAGCTGGGGATAATACACTGGTTTTCCATGAATACTGTCTTAGCTTCTCTGGTTTTTCCAGGTTGACATGCAAGACAAAGCTTGATGTGCTGCATGTGTTTTACCAAAAAGCAACCACCACGTTCCACTCCTAGCACTACCATGTGCAAGGTGCCTCCCATTCAGGCTGGCGCTGGTTGTTTCCGCGGGTGGACAAGAGAAATGCACAGTACACATGCATGCTTCTCCATAAAAACTTCAATCCTTGGAACAGTGACCGTGCCCTTAGAGCATCCAAGGACAGTACCGTTGCCTTCCTACAGCGGAAGGTCACCAGATGTGTGCAGGATGGGCCAGGCCATCATGTACGGCAGCGCTACATGCACATATGGTAGGAGGGCACACAAGGACTCATAGTCCAGGGGGCACATGGTCGTGGCGTGGCACGTGGGTCGCCACTTCACTCGGCAGGGAAGAGCCAGCAAGTCGCATCAACAATCACATGGCAAGGCACAGGCCTCCATGGGGGCAATCGGAGTGGATGGCGAATGAGGTCTTGCCTTGCCCCCTCGCCCCCTCGCATGAATGGCAGACGTGCAAGTGCCCTCTATATTCACAGGAGCGCACACAACGCCCCGTGTTCCATGGGCCGCACATGCGTGGAGTGTACGTGAGGTCCCTATGGCCGGCATCGCACTTACACCGCCGGTATTGACAGTGACCTCCTTCTTAGCGTAGAACAAGTGACTAGAATGAGGTGGTACAAGGGAATATAACATAAGGGGTTGTACTCTATATGGGCATGCACCAAGCTAGCCTAAAACATCAACAAATTATATGTTGACACACCCCCTAGGCTAGTCAAGGGGCAGAGACTAGCACGAGATACGTAGCTCAGGGTGGCACTACTAGTTCAACCTCTCAAGCAAGGGTCCGAAGAGCAGTCAAGAAGAGTACAAAACAAGCAAGAGCAATCCAGGGCGGCATTACAAGTCCAGCCACTGGAACAAGACCCACAAGGCCAGTCAAGATAATATACAGAGTAGTACATAGTCAAGGTCCTAGGAAGTGAGAACCTACAGGAACTAGACCAAGCTGTAAACAGTGCCATTGATGATCTTTAGGCGTAAGCACCTCCGTAAAGATATCAGCTGTGTTGGCACCTGAGGCCAAGTGAACTTCGCGGGACTGGCGGCGCTGTTGTAGCTCGTGCAGGACGAAGTACCACAGCTGGATGTGCTTCGCTCTGCCCTCCAGTCGAGGCTCCTAACACAGGAGGATCATGGCCCTGTTGTCAGCGTACAGGTGCGGGGCAGAGCTAGGCCACTCACCTAAGTGTGTGAGCAAGAAGGTCAGCCAGCGGAGCTCCTGTGCCGCCATGGCACCGGTGTAAATCTCAGCCTATCAGCTAGACTGTGCAACAGACGACGAGCAGGTGGACCTCCACGAGATGGCGACTGCACCAAGGCTAAAGTAGTAGCCCTGGGAGGACCTGAGCGTCTCAGCGTTGTCCGCCCATGAAGCCTTGTAAGGACCACTAACCTGCGTCCTCCTAGCACTAGCCCAATGCCCGAGGTACTTGCTAGATAATGCAAAACCCTCTTAGTGGCCGATCAGTGCTATGGTCGGTGTCTGCCTGTGGCCACAAAGCGAGCCAGGATGCTGAGAGGTTCTACGAGATCTGGACGAGTGCAAGTCATCACGTACATGAGGCAACCCACCAGCTATGCGTAAGGACCACTAGGCTCGACAGAATCCTCAGGGACTGAGCCGAGGGCCTATGATCTACTGGCAAAGGTGTGGGCTGAGCTGAGGAGAACTGAAGACCGAACCTCTGAAGGACGTGGCGCACCAAGTGTGACTGTGTGAGAGTGATGGTGCCCGCTGCTCTGTCCTTGGAGATCTACAGGCCAAGGTAGCGGCGCAGCTCTCCAAGGTCAGTGCATGCGTGTTTCCTCAGTAGCTAAGCCTTCACCGAGGCCAGTGCGTCTCTGTCTGCAGCAGCAAAGACCAGGTCGTCTACGTAGACTAGGAAGTAGAACGGGGTCTGGCCAACACGAAAGAAGAGCGAGGAGTCTGCAGACGACGGGAAGGACTACAGGCCAGCGAGCGTAGCACGCATCGTGTCGTGCCACTCATCGAGCGCCTGCCGCAGGCCGTAAACCGGGCGCCGGAGGAGCCACATGGTCCCCAGGGCGAAGATGTCCGTGAAGCCTGGCGGGCGACGCAAGTAGATCTACTCGTGCAGACTGCCCTGAAGAAACGCTGCGGAGAAGTCGAGAGAGTGCTGCTCGTAGTCACGATGTGCTGCTACATGTAGCAGCGCCTGAAGAGTAGTCATCTTCGGGGTCGGGGCGAAGGTCTGAAAGAAGTCCACACCCTCGCACTGATTGAAGCTTCTAGCAACGTAGAATGCCCTGAACACTGGCGGCTCTCCAGGAGAGCGCTTCACCTTGAAGAGCCACCGGCCATCGATTGCGTTCACCCCAGGTGAGGGAAATGCATCGACGTAGGTGCCGATGGATCTCCAAGATGCCATCTCCGCGTCCATGGCAGCTATCCCCTGGAGGCCTAGAGTCCCGAGGTCGCCTCAGCGTAGGTGTGAGGGATAGGGATATCGAAAGCGTCTGGGTCCCCCTCAGGGACTAACAACATGGAGCAGAGATGAGGCGCGGCCTCGGACAGGAAAGGAAGCTCGTACTGCCGGTCCTCTAGGATGTCACTGCCAAGGGCATGAGCACCCCCGACGGACGGAGGACGGACAGAGTCAGAGACCAGAGCATTGGCGTAGTCAAGGCGGTGGGGGGAGGCGAAGTCAACTATGGCAGCGACAAGTGCTTCAAGACTCGAGACTGGAACAGTAGGGTCGGTAACGAGGGAGGCAAGGACTGGAGGAACAAGAGGACTAGCGGTACGAAGGTAGTCAGATAGAGGAGGCAAAGCAACAACAAGCGACGACGGAGGAGGGGAGGGGAGAAGGAGAAGACGAGGCTCGTGGGAACGAAGCAACATAGTGTGAGAGCACTGAACAAGGGAGACAGGACAAGCACGAGAGGGACGACAAGACACGACGTGGGACGGAGGCGTCGAGTCAGGAGACACAGGACGAGACACAGGAGCAGACACAGGAGCAGAACGAGGGGGGAAATGAGCCGGGGACAAGTCCGGTGAAGGAAAGACAGGGCCGTAGACAGGCAGGGGAGGTGGCGGAAGGGGGGGCACAGGCGGGTGATCAGGGGAGGGAAGGCCGAGGAGGCGAAGGGCGGACACCGGTGGCGACTGCTGCTGCTGCTGCTGCTCCTCGCCGACAATAGATCCTCAAGCTGCACCATGGCTACCTCCGGGACATTCCACACAAACACCCCCTGAGCGAGAACCCTCTCCAATACCGGTGCCACCCCCAGGACCGCCAGGATGAGCCATGACAGTAACCCCAGGACTAGCACCCCCAGAATCAGCACCCCCACAACTAGAACTCTCTCCAGCACCGGTGCCACCCCCTGGACCGCTGAGACAAGCCACGACAGGAACCCCAGGACTAGCACGCTCCTCAACGCCTGCACCCCTAGAGCTCGCGAATGGCTGCTGCTGCTGCTACAGCTGCGACGACGACGGCGGTTGCTACTACTGCAGCGACGGTGCCGGCTGCAGCGACGGCGGAGGAGGAGACACTGTGGCGAAAATAGCCGATGAAAACAGCGCCGCGGGGCCACCAGAGTCAACCGACTCCTTGACTGGGACAACCGAAGGGAGGAGAGTGACGTGAGACACACCAGACGGTGTAGGACCGGGAGGGAGGGGAGCAGGGGCTACCGGGGGAGTGGGTACCAGAAACAGGGGCGGGGAAACCGGGAGACCTCAGTAAAGAAAGCGGTAGTAGAAGGAGACAGACTCGTCGAAAGTGGCGTCACGAGAGTGAAAGAAACGGTGAGACGGCGGGTGGTAAAAGTGCTAGTCAGACAAGAGAAGGGGGAAACCCAAAAAGACACAGGGGAGAGTGCGGGCAGTGAGCTTGTCCGTGCCATAGGAAAAAACGTGAGCAAGGCAGCCCCAGACGTGGAACGCGGACGTGTCACCAGGTAACCCGGTCCAGAGAAGGGTCGGCGAAACCTGCGGCCGCTGGAAGTGCAGCCACAGGTTAAGCTGGTGAGAGGCGTAGCGAACGGCGAATGGCCAGAGAAAATGGGGTGCACCGGCATAGATCATAGAGGTACGAGCCACCTCCATGACCAAACCGATGCGTCGTTCAGCGACTCCATTCTGCTGCGGGGAGTTCGGCAGGGTGTACATTTGGGTGATGCCCTCCGCATAACAAAATTGTCCAACCCGACCGGAGGCGAACTCACCACCATGGTCGGAGTGGAGACAAAGCACAGGGAGACCGTGGTGAGCACGCGCAACCACGACCTACGTGATGAGAACATCAGGCACGTTGGCCTTCCGCTCCAGGGGAAACACTGTGGTGTAGCGCGTGTAGTCGTCGACAAGCACTAGAAAGTAGCGCTCGCGACGCGGCCTAGGGACGGGGGCAGGGCCCCAGACGTCAGGTGCAGGGTCTGGAGTGGCGCAGTGGCAGGGGGAAGCGAAGAGGAGTGAGGAGCACGGCGTAGCCGGCCTTCGATGCAGGGCGTGCACGGCGGCGCAGGCGAGGAAGGGAGGGCAGGGAGTGGCGCAGGGAGACCTAGGATGAGACCATGCTGATTTATGTTACACAGACGCGGGAGTGCGGGGTGACATAGGCGGTGGTGCCATAGAAGCGATGGGTGAGTGAGCGACCGACACCAGCAAGCCACGGCGACCTGGGTAGACGCATGTACCGGGGGGGGCGCCCTCACCAAGGGGGATTCAGTGTCCAGCGTAAACTGGCTCGACACCGAGTCCCGGGTGAATGTGGTGAGGGGGGCACCAGTGGTGGCCTTAGTACAGACTGCGTACCGCTCGTGACTGGGGAACGTAGTGGTGACGTCGAGGTCCTGAAGATAGCCAACACCAACTAGGTTCCTAAAGAATGAGGGGATGTTCAGGCCTGTAAGAGAGCCTGAGGGAACCGCCGGACAGGGAAGGGTAGTGGAGCTAGGGGCAACTACCGGACCTGAGGAGAGGTCAGCAAGCACGACAGCGGCAGGGGCGGCAAGCGGCGTGAGTGCAGCGTGGTCGCGGAAGAAGAAGGCAAATGCATCAGAGTCAAGCGTGAAAGAGAGAAGCGGTAGCGGCAGCAGGCGGAGAGGCTAGCGTGGAGCATAGGCTAAACAAGGCAGAAGGTCCTACGCCTGACGTAGCAAGGGAGCCTAGACTACACACAGGAGGCACACCTACACTAGGCAACACAGGGTATTAAGATCTGGTCACACTACAGTAGGTCCATCAGCATATATGGCAGGGAAATTTTACGCTGGGTAACACTTACTCTTCATTCTCTCGATTTAGTCACTATTTTCTCATCTCAGTCAATATTTAATCGAGTCGAAATCAGCAGCGTCAAACTTTTTGTTCAGTTTGATGCCGCATGGCAAAATATTTCGACACGTGTCCCAGAAATGCGATGTCTAGAAAATCGAGAGATAAACACATAACATCCAAACGTTGAAGAGAAAACTTCATAGTTATTAGAGGATTCTGTTCGCGGACAGCTCGCGACGCGTTATTGAGATACAAACATGTCGATTAGGGCTGCCTGAAACAAAATATAACCCGCAGCAGCCGTATTTATACGGACATGTCAATTAGGGCAGTCTGAAACAAAATAAAACCCGCAGCGGCCCGATATTCGACTTGGGGTGGCATCAATCCTAAAGACGCGCAAAGCCACGAGTTTAGGTTTGATGCCACCGCGAGTCGCATGCGGGCTCAAATGGGTTTTTAGTTTTGTGGGCATCCCGAAAAACAAAACGTCAGAAAATTGACATAAGTCTAGTTTACACCTTCAAAAATGGCTTGATAGATTTGTGCAACCAAAATAGTATTTTTTTCCATTCGGGGATTTTCGTAACAACCAGTAAATTAGCACACGTTCAGTTGCGCAATTTGTGTGCGCTTCGTCTGCTCACTGTTTCCTGTCACAAGGAGACAACACTTGGCTAGTCAGTCTTCACGAATATAATCTACTGCGAAATTTGAATGTGAGTGAAATCGAATGTTGTTTTCAGATAGAGATTCTATTTGTTTGTCGCTACAAATAGTCTCCCTTGTCGCTGGGATTTCGCCATTTTTGAACACGTGTCGAAATATTTTGCCATGCGGCATCAAACTGAACGGAAAGTTTGACGCTGCTGATTTCGACTCGATAAAACATTGACTGAGATGAGAAAAGAGTGACTGAATTGGAGAAACGAAAAGTAAGAGTTACCCAGTGTATAATTTCCCTATATGGCATGCAAGGCAGAGCAAATCTGATCCATATCCATCTCAAAGACAGGCACACGGCAATGCACCAGACTAGGCCAATCGGGAAGTTCCCGAGCAGGGCCGAAGCGGTGACGGAAGAGGTCATCGAGGTAGCGGAAGCAGCGGGCGGTAGTATGATTGGGATGACAACACACAGTGCTGCGGAAGAGGCCATTCTGGAGCTGGTACTGGCAACCCACAGCGCCGAAGCTGCCACCCGACGCCGAGCTGCGAGGGCCACCACCGCGGCCACCACCACCAGAGGCACTGGGCCACCCCAGCGGGAGGCGGCCCCACTGCTGTTGCTGCTTGTGCGACTGCTGGTGCTGGTGTTGCGACCTCTGCTGTTGCGGCTGTTGCTGCTAATGCTCCGGGGCACCTGGCCCGGTCCCCTCGTCGGAACCACCGTCCCTGCCCCCCCACCACCCCTCCCTCCGCCACGCCCCCCCTTGGGGCGGCAGCCCCTACCCTGATGCGTCTGCTCTGAGGCCGTAGCAGCGGTCTCATGTGCAGGGGCTGTCTCAACGATAGCAGCAGAGATGTCGGAGTAAGTGCACTGGGAGGGAGCACAGCCTTGAAAGATAGGGACCGCCGCAGTACCACTAGACTGAGCGATAGTGTGCTGGCGGGTCTCTATCTCGGACAAGGCGGTGACAAAGGCGGTAAAGGTGAGGTGACTTGGGTGCTGAATAAGTAAGTGGTCGCCGGCAGTGGTTTGGCGGTCCGGGAGGCACGTGGCAATGAAGTAAATGGTAGCGCAAAGCAGCAGCGAGAAGGCATTTAGCTGGGCCTCAATGCTAGCGGCGCGTTAGCTAGCCTCAAGTGCGCGGAGGTGAGTGGCTAGGTCAGCGATAGTAGGGAAAGCTGCAAGATCAAGGAAACGCATGGGGAGGATCAGGCGGCCAGCAGAGGGGGAGGCGAGCGTGGAGTAGCACGCAACTACGGCCTCTAGGAATTCGTTTGCATTCGTTATAGCGGTAAAGCGGGGATGCTCAGACAGAGGGAGGGCATGACTAATGGCAAGCTGTGCTACGGCGTCGCGCGACTCACAGACAGCGTGAGCAAGCGCAATAGCGCAAAAGGCCTCACGCTCAGCAGTGGTGGGGGCATCAAGGAGGGCAGCAGGCGTGGGGGGGCAGGGAAACAAGCCATCGACATGAACAACCAGGGAGTAACTGTCCTGGCGCTGACCTGTTAGGTGACTGCGAAGGTCGACAAGCCCAAATCGAAGTCGATCGCCCGCCCCTGCGTGTACAGGCGGAGCACAGCGTTCGCCATCGCACGACCTCAGCTACACGGCGGCATGGCGACACGACAGCACTGTGACACGGCGGCACGTCTCCACGATAGCACGGCACCACGGCGGCACGGCAACACGGTGGCATGGCGGCTCGGCTCCACTGCAGCACGGCGGCACGGCACGGCGGCACGACGACACAGCAGCACGACGGCATGGCAGCACGGCGGTACAGCGGCACGGCAGCACGGCACCACGGTGGCTGGCGAACGTGGGGGCCAGCAGGCCCGGGGCTGGCAAAGCGAGACCAGTGGGGCCAGCGAGCGTGGGGCTAGCGGGTGCAGGGCCGGCAGGCGCGGGGCCAGCGAGCGCGGGGCTGGCGAGCGCGGGACCGACGGGCACGGACTGGCGGGCGCGCAGCTGGCAGATGCGCAGGGCCTGCGGGTGCGGGGCTGGAGGGCACTTGACGGGCAGGCACGGGACTGGCGAATGCGGGGCCAGAGAGCGCGGGCGAGTAGGTGCAGGGCCAGCAGGCACGGGACCAGCGGGCGCGGGGCTGGCAAGAGCAGTGCTTGCGGGTGCGGGGCTGGCGAGCGTGGGGCCAGCGGGCACGGGGCTGGCGGGCACGGGACGGGCGGACGCGGGGCTGGCAAAAGCGGGACCAGCGAGCGCGGGCGAGAAGGTGCGGGGCCTGCGAGCGCGGGGCCGACGTGCGCTGGGCTGGCGAGTGCGGGGCTAGCGAACACGGGGCCAGCGGGCGCGGGGCTGGCGAGCTCGGTGCCAGCAGGTGCGGGGCTGGTGATCGCGGGGCCAGCGGGCGCTAGGCAACGGGCAGCAACAAGCAGCTAGCGGCGAGCGGCTAGAGGCAGGCGGCTAGCTACGGTCGGCTAGGGACGAGCAGCTAGGGCTAGGGCTAGGACTAGGGATGGAAGCGTGGGTGGGCGGGATCCTAACCTAGCGTGATAGCATCTTAGCGTAGAACAAGTGACTAGAATGAGGTGGTACAAGGGAATATAACCTAAGGGGTTGTACTCTATATAATCATGCACCTAGCTAGCCTATAACATATACAAATTATATGTTGATACTCTTCACATGACCGCATACGACGACTCGTCCTCCATGGGGCGCATGCGCGTCGCTCTTAGAATAACGCAATGAACTAGAATGTGTGATACAGAGTGGTTTTGTCCTAAGGTGTTGTACTCTCTATGAGAATGCACCTTTCTAGCCTATAACATATACAAATATATGTTAACACACCCCCTAGGCTAGACAAGGGGCAACGACTAGCAAGAGACACATAGCTCAGAGTGGCACTAGTCCAACCTCTGAGACAAGGGTCTGAAGACCAGTCAGCAAGAGTGCAAAGGAAACAAGAGTAACCCAGGGTGGCACAACTAGTCCAGCCACAGGAAAAGGAGCCACAAGGCCAGTCAAGGTAATATAAGATATAGTATGTATCAATGTCCTAGCAAGTGAGAAGCTGCAGGAACCAGACCAAGCTGTACACAGTGCCATTGATGATCTTTAGGCGTTAGCACCTTCGTAAAGATATCAATTGTGTTGGCACCGGAGACCAAGTGAATTACATGGGACTGGCTAGCGCTGGAGGAAGTACCGCAGCTGAATGTGCTTCGCCCTGCCCTCCAGTCGAGGCTCCTGACACAGGAGGATCATGGCTCTGTTGCCAGCGTACAGGACCGGGGCAGAGCTAGGCTGCTCACCTAGAGGACAGGCAGTACGAGCCAAGGCCTAGAGGACAGGCAGTACGAGCTCTGTCCTCTCTCCACTTGACCAGGCAGTACGAGCTCCGTCCTCTGTCCACTTGACCAAGTGCATCCCCGATGAACGGAGGACGTGCAGGGTTAGAAACCAGAGCAATTGCGTAGTCAAGGCGGCGGGTAGAGGCAAAGTCAGCGAGGGTATTGACATGAGCATCAAAACTGGAGACAGGAACAGACGAATCGGTAATAAGAGAAGCGAGAACACGAGAGACAAGTGGACTAGCGGCACGAAGTAAGTCATAGAGAGGAGGAGGGGAGACCACAAGCAATGACTGCTTCTGCTGCAGTGGTGGCGACGGCGGCCGCTGCGGCGGTGGCGACGGCGGCCGCTGCGGCGGCGGTGACGGCGACTGCGGCTGCGGTGGCGGAAGAGGAACAGCCAAGGTGGAGACAAGCAGCGAACCCAGAGCCGCTGGGCCCCCAGAGACAGCCGACTCCTCTACAGGGACGACTGACGGGAGGGGAGTGATGTGGGACACACTAGATAGGGCAGGACAAGAAGGGAGAGGAGCAGGGGCTACTGGGGGAGTGGGGACCAGGAACAGGGGCGGGGCAACTGGGAGACCTCGGTAAAGAATGCGGTTGTAGAAGGAGACAGACTCGCGAGAGTGAAACAAATGATGAAGCGGCGGGTGGTAAAAGTGCCAGTCAAGCACGTCTAGGGGGAAGCGAAGGAAGGCACAGGGGGCAGTGGGCAGTGAGCTTGTCCGTGCCAGAGGCATGGACGTGAGCGAGGCAGCCCCAGACGTGGAACGTAGATGCGTCACCAGGGGACCCGGTCCAGAGGAGGGTCGACGAAATCTGCGGCCGCTGGAAGTGTGGCCACAAGGCTGGTGAGCGGCATAGCGAGCAGCGAACGACCACAGAAAATGGGGTGCACCGGCATGGATCATGAAGGTATGAGCCACCTCCATTACCAAACCGATGCGTTGCTCAGCGACCCCATTCTGCTACGAGGAGTCCCCCAGGGTGTATGACTTGGTGATGCCCTCCGTACGACAGAACTAGCCAAGCCGACCGGAGGCAAACTCGCCGCCACGGTCAGAGTGACGACGCAGCACAGGGAGGCCACGGTTGACTCGCGCAGCTACGACCAACGAGATATAAATCGTCAGGCACGTTGGCCTTCCGCTCCAGGGGAAACACCATGGTGTAGCTCGTGTATTCGTCGATGAGCAGCACCGGAAAGTAGCGCTCTCGAAGCAGCCCAGGGACGGGGGCTTGGCTTCAGACGTCCAGGTGCAAGGTCTCGAGTGGCACCGTGGTAGGGGAAAGCAAGGAGGAGTGAGGGGCACGATGCAGCCGACCCTCGACGCAGGGCGTGCATGGCGGAGCAGGCGAGGGAGGGAGGGCAGGGAGCAATGCAGGGAGACCTAAGATAAGACCGTGCTGGGACATGTGATGCTGATGTGGGAGTGCAAGATGACCTAAGCGATGGTGCCACAGCAGTGACGGGTGGGTGCACGACCAACACGAGCAAGCCGCAATGACCTAGGAGGGCGCGACCACCTAGGGGGACGCTCCCACCGGGGGGGACGCGGTGTCTAGAGTGAAAAGGCCAGACACCGGGTCCCAGGGGAAAGTGGTGAGAGGGGCACCAGTGGCGGCCTCGGTACAGACTGCATATCGCTCGTATCCACGAAACGTAGTGGTGACACTGAGGTCCTGAAGATAGCTAACACCAACTAGGTTCCTGGAGAACGAGGGGATGTGCAAGCTTGTAAGGGAGCCGAAGGGAACCGCCGAACAGGGAAGGGTAGTGGAGCTACGTGCAACTACCGGACCTGAGGAGGGGCCAGCAAGTGCTACAGCAGTTGGGGCAGCAAGCGGCGTGAGTGCAGTATGGTCGCGAAAGAAGCAGGCAGACGCACCAGAGTCTAGCGTGAAGGAGAGCACGGCGATGGCGTCCGAAGGCGGAGGAGCTAGAGTGGAGCCGAGGCTAAACAAGGCAGGTGGGCCTACGCCTGACGCAGCAGGGGAACCTAGGCTACACACAGTGGACACACCTACACTAGGCAACACAGGGTAATAGGGTCCAGTTACACTAGATTCATCAGCAGACATGACATACATAGCACACCTGATCCGATCCATATCCAACTCAAAGACAGGCACACGGCGACGCACCAGGCAATACCAGTCGAGGGGGTCAGACGCGGGGCCAAAGCGGAGACGGAAGAGGTTGTCTAGGCTGCGGTAGTAGCGCGCGTCGGTGTGACTGTGACGGTTGCAATCGGTGTTGCGGCGGGGCCCGGACTGAAGCTGGTACTGGCAGGTGACCACACTAGAGCCGCCACCCGACACCGAGTTGCGCGGCCTACCACCAGGACCACCACCACCAGTGCCGCTGGGCCACCACGGCGGCGGGGGTCACCATGGCTGTTGCTGCTCCTGCTGCTCCTGCTGCTGCTGCTGCGGGTGCTGCTGCGGCTCCTGCTGCTGCACCGGGGCATCAGCCTCGGTCCCCTTGTCCGCAGCACCATCCCCTCCTCCACCGCCACCACCTCCGCCACCTCCACCACCCCCACCACCCCTCAAGCTGCGCTACCGCGTCGCGCGACTCCCAGACAGCGCGGGCAAGCTCAGCAGCGGCAAAGGCCTCACGCTTAGCAGACGTGGGAGCGTTAGAGAGGGCAGCAGTTGCGGAGGGGCAGGGAAGCTTACCGTTGACATGGTTGGCCAGGGAGTAGCCGTCCTGGCGCTGACCTTTAAGCTGACGACGGAGGTCGACGAGCCACACCTCAAAGTCGATCGCCCGACCCTCCGCGTCCAGGCGGAGCACAGCGTCCGCCATCACCACGACTGCAGCAGCTGACAACGGCACAACGGCATGGCGGCCTGGTGGCAAGGCGGCACGGCGACACGGCAGCACGGTGACACGGCGACACGGCGACACGGCGACACCGCGGTACGGTGGCACGGCGGCACGGCATCACGGCGGCACGGCCGCACGACAGGATTCAGGGCCAGCCCGAACGGGGGCCGGCGCGAGCAGGGGCTGGCACAAACTGGGGCCAGCGACGAGCTAGGGGCCAGGGTGGGCGCTCCGAACGAGGGGCCGGTGCAGAGTAGCGGGGCTAGCGCGGAGGGACGAGGCTGGTGCGAAATGGCTGGGCCGGCGCTAAGTGGCGGGGCCAGCACAAGCTAGCAGGGCCGACGCGGACTAGCGGCGCCGGCGCGAAGTGACAGGGCCGGCGCGAACTAGCGGGGCCAGCGCGAAGTGACGGTGCCGTCAAGAGCTAGCGGGGCCGACGCGAATTGATGGGGCCAGCGCAAAGCGACGGGGCCGGCACAAACTAGTGCGGCTGGCGCGAACGGACGGGGCCGGCGCGAAGTGGTCGGGCCGGCGCGAACTAGCGGGGCCGGCGCGAACTGACGAGGCCAGCGCGAAGTGACGGGGCCGGTGCAAACTAGCGGGGCCAGCGCGAACTGGCGATTCCAGCGCGAGCTTACAGGGCCGGCGCGAAGTGGCGGGGCCGGCGCAAACTAGCGGGGCCGTTGCGAACTAACATGGCAGCCGCGAAGTGACGGGGCTGGCGTGGACAGAGCTAGGGCGCGGGCGCGGCTAGGGCTAGGGCACGGCTAGGACACGGCTAGGACACGGGCTAGGGCTAGGGCTAGGACTAGGGGCGGAAGTGTAAGCGGGGAGGGGGACCTAACCTAGCATGATACCATCTCAGAATAATGCAATGACCTAGAATGTGTGATACAGAGTGGTTTTGTCCTAAAGTGTTGTACTCTCTATGAGCATGCACCTATCTAGCCTATAACATATACAAATATACGTTAGCAGTGGTGTGGCGGCAGTCGAAGGCCTTGAGCTTGTGCACCACCTCGCTATTTTTGAGGCGCCTAAAAAATAGACTCCTCATGCATGGATTTTTTTATAGAGTGAATGTTTGTTGCTCGGAATTTTGGGTGTGACTTGTGAGTTGTGCACTTGTGCACACACGGCTTCCGAGCCTGCCCATTGGCGAAGGATTGAGCCCAACTACTTTTCAAGACACCCTCAAGGTTTGAAGACGTGGCCCCTCGGTTTTTACCAGGATGGCCTGGATTGGTCCCCGAAATTTTTGGGTTGACCAGGGTGAAGATGACCTACAGTTCAGTTTGTTCGATGCTTAGCTTCTACTTAGAGGCTTTGCTTTGCTTGCACTTTCTAGTTGGCACTGATGAAGGCTCACTAGGGATTTCCCTACAAGCCGAAACATGTTTGTCCCATGTTAACTTCGCTGTTAAGAGGAAGAGCCCCTGCTTTCCTAAAACTCTTGGTTAGCATAGCGTTGTTACAACTGTCTTTCCTACTTGCTAAACCGCCTTCCTAAATGCGCTCACTGGAGTTATGTCTGAAGATCTGCTTATACCTACGCTTACTCTAGAAGACGCTGGTGCAGAAGACGGGAGGCTTGCTATTGTTTTACGCGAGACAGAGAACCTCGATAGGATTTATCGGCGCGGTGACTCCGCTCTCTCAAGGAAGCTGAATCTGCTGACACTCGCAACACTTCGAAGCAAGACAAGCACGAAGAATCTCTTCTTGACATGGAACGTGAAGCCGGTCCGATCGGTTCTCCGGCTGTCGCCCCAGCGGTGGCGTCGAGCTCCAATCCAACGGTTGTCATCGACCAGTCTACTCCAATTCCTAACCTTTTAGCGGTTGGACTGCGACGACCGTCAAGGATTTTCGTAACGACTACAGATCCTACCTGAAGGCGAAGTTGAAGTTGAAGTAGATGAAGGCGCTCAACAGTCAAGGTTTGATACTTCACAGTATTCGCACAAAGGTTGTTGAGTTTCAGACGAAGTTCGCGACCGTGCGAGAGAAGTCTGAAGCCTCCGTTGCTGCAATCCACTACGAATACCAGCAACGCATTCAAGTCGATTTCATCAAGTCAAAAGATATGGGGGTTGAAGAGATTCTTACGGCATCTGACTCACACCTCACGACTCTGGCGGCAAAGATCGAAGACCGACAAAGCCCGGGCTGACATCGCCACCGCCAAGGACGACATCAAAGTCTAGGAGCTGCTGAAGCAGAGGACCCGCGAAGTCGAGGATTTGAAAAAATTTGCTGCCGCGAGGAGATGGTCGGCATGGAACCAGGTCCGGAATGAGATCGCTCAGATGCTGGTTCAGAAGGTGAAGTCGGGGCTCCGCAAGGAAGTCAAGGCGGAAGTCAAAGCAGAGCTCCTCTCTTCCCTTTTGTCACAGCTGAAGACGATGTTCTTGGAGGCGCAGGGAGCTACGCCGACCGCCGCTGCCGCTAATCCGAAGCCGACTTCATCGAAGAAGGCTAAGAAGAAGCGTGGCAGTAAAAAGAAGACGCAAGCCGAATCTTTGAAAGACAGCAAGGGGAAGGGCCCAGAGACTACAACATCGACCTCGAAGCAGGCCTGGGTTAAAAAAAACGGCGGTGGCGGCCCCGCAAAAGGGCCGCCAAAGAAGAAGTAATGGCTCACAATGTCGCGCTCCGCTGGTACGGCCACTTGACAGTTCGCCAAGCTATGTCTCGCGTTCGGAACCTCGGAATGCATAAACCGAGTGCCAAAGTATTTAGGTCCGATGACCGGAAGGCACTCTGGTTGGGTTTGAAGTTCGTTCCTACTCGTGCCTGGAACCCTCCTGTCGAAGCGGCTCTCGATCAACTGCATCGACAGGTTTCCCTTCATTTTTTCTTCAAGGATAAAGGGGGACCTTTTGGCTCTTCGCGCTTTTGGTTGCGGAACCCCGGTTGGAAACCCGATCGGGACGAGGTCCCGGAGTCGGTTTTTTGAGAGGCTCATTAAGACTTCTCCTTCCTGCTGGAAGCTGCTAAGCCTCTGCGTGGTTCGAACCTCTCACGGGGTGTACGCGTGGCTCTACGCTCCCTCGCGACTGACCGCAGCATTGTCATCAAGCATGCAGACAAGAATCTTGGCATCACGGTCCTCGATTGCGCGCACTACATCGACCTTGTTTCGGAACACCTCTCGGACGATGTTGTCTACATGCCTGATCTCGACGGACCCGACGCCACAGGTTCTGCAGCAGCTGCGGTTTCTTCAGTCAACTTGGGGACCGGCTTTTCCAGATGGCCTCTGGAAATACTTCTTCGACAAACCATCGGGGGGTTGGAGACCCCCGGCATTCTAAATCCTGCCTAAGCTTCACAAGAAAGTCCCCGTGGGGTTTCCGATCGCTGCCTCACACTCCTGGGTGGCGACGAATGTGGGCAGGTGGCTGGACGTTGAACTATGACCGCTCGTCCTCAAGCAACCTACTTACCTCCATGATTCCCTCTCTCTGCTAACTACGCTTGAATGGACTTCGTTTCCCCCGAATGTCCTTCTCGCAACCTACGACATTACCTCGCTCTACCCCAGCATCGCCATTGAACGAGGACTCGATGCGGTCGGCTGTTTCCTTTTGAGAGAGGACCCCTTACATGCTCAACCACTCATGGCTCTTTTGGGTTGGGTCATGAGGAACTCCTACATGAAGTTTGACGGCAAGATCTACAAGCAGATCCACGGAACAGCTATGGGAACTCCCGTCGCTGTGTGCTTCGCGATTCTTTTCATGAGTCGTTTGGACGAGCTGCAGAAAGAAAGATGGACCGGAACTAAACCTCTCTACCACTTGCGCTAAATCGACGATGGCCTTATCATCTGGCCAGGAACGCGGGCAGAACTGGAGGACTACCTGTTTACCTTCAACACACTCGATCCTAACATAAGGATTACGTAGAATGTTTCAGACAGCTCTACGGATTTCCTCGACATGGTCCTTTTCAAGGGGCCTCGTTTTAAGGAGCTGGGTTTCATGGATTTCGGCACTTTCCAAAAGTCGATGAACAAGTACCTCTATCTTCCTTTTTCCTCCTTCCACCCGCGTCACTCTAAGGAGGGGTTCATTCTTGCTGAACTGAAGTAGTATTTACTTTGCTCGACCTCAGCCACGACCTTCCTCGCAACAAAGTTTGCTTTCTTCCAGCGACTTCGCGACCGCGGTTACCCGTCGGTTTCTCTGCACCCACTCTTTAAGCGTGTCATCTTCGCGCATCGGCTCGCCAACATCGCCACCAACCAGTTACTCAAGCAACAGCAATCTCTCTCTTCCCGCGGGCCCCTAGTTCTGAAGACGGAGTTCACTCCATAGACTGCTCGTCTCCGACTAGGGTGTTAGAATACTAGAATCTAGGTAGGAGTAGGATCCATGAAATGGCGTGAGGTTTTAGGCTAGGAGAAATATTCAGAGAGAAGAAGGATGGACTAGAAGGGAGAGGGATACAAGAAGGGGGGTTGTCCCCTCTACAGTAGGATCCAGTAACACATACCAAGCCTACAATTATATATGTTAAAGTATATAATTTAACACACCTCCTAGGCTTGGTAGTCACAAGCCCACCCCACATGCAACACCTCTAAGCCTAGCACCCCCATACCCTGCAGCAGAGGTGAATGCAGGGAAGGAAGGCGCTAGGCATCCTTGAGCTGCGGCGGGGCGGAGCTAGCTAGCGTGGCGAGCTGGGACTGACGCGGCGAGCTGGGTCCGCTGGGACCGACGTGGCGAGCTGGGTCCGACGCGTAGAGCTGGGTCCGACGCGGCGAGCAGGGTCCAACACGACGAGCTGGGGAGGCGCGGCAAGCTGGAGTGCGGGCTTGCTGCCTGGTGCCTAAACCAGTGCGCGGCCCACTGTCGCCCGTGCGCTGACGCGACGACGGCGGCACGGCGGCACGACGAAGCCGCCACGTCGAGGCTGCCACGGCAGCACGACAAAGCCGCCATGGCAGCACAACACGGCCGCGATGGCAGCGAGGAAGTAACGAGAAGGGGGGGGGGTACGCGGCGGAAGCGTGAGGAGGTGGCCCAGCAGGGCGGACCTCCGGCTCTGAAACCATGTTAGAATACTAGAATCTAGGTAGGAGTAGGAGCCATGAAATGGCGTGAGGCTTTAGGCTAGGAGAAATATTGAGCGAGAAGAAGGATGGACTAGAAGAGAGAGGGATACAAGAAGGGGGGTTGTCCCCTCTACAGTAGGATCCAGTAACACATACCAAGCCTACAATTATATATGTTAAAATATACAATTTAACATAGGGGTCATTTTGAGGCGCCTAAAAAATAGACTCCTCATGCATGGACTTTTTATAGAGAAAATGTTTGTTGCTTGGAAGCTGCTGGTGCATTGGCGAAGGATCGAGCCCAACTAGTTTTCAAGACACAATCGAGGTTTGAAGACGTGGCCCCTCGGTTTTTACCAGGATGGCCTGGATTGGTCCCCGAAAATTTTGGGTTGACCAGGGTGAAGTTAACCTAGAGTTCAGTTTGTTGGATGCTAAGCTTCTACCGTATTCCCCCGGATAAAACACCCGCAGGAATTAATCACCCATGGGTGGTTTGGGCGGAGCTGGGTGCTTTATTAAACTGGATATTCATACCACCCTAGTTTTTGGCATGAAACCTATACACCACCCCCCTGGTTCATTTTCACTGTATTTCTTTAGATTTTGTCTCTATCATAGTGTCTCTTATTAGACTCGCGCGTCACTGAGCAGCGCAAGCTCGACGCGAATCAATTCAATGCGGCGTAAAACTGTTACCATGCCTGGAATTCTCGTCACTCAGGCGAATGTTGCGAGTCTGATACGAGGCTCATGGGAACACACTCCTCACAGTCAACACTGCAGCGCGGGAGAATCCATGTCGGTCGGCCCTGGTTGGGTTGTGAAGGAATCTGCAGCAGATTCCTTCTGGCTTTGGTGCGCTGTCACATCGTGGCGTCGAGGTTGTCACTTGCCACCACGATCTGATAGAACGTGACAACCTGTGACGCAGGCAACCTGTGATTGTTAGCCTGCATTGTGGCTGTTGGGCTGAGAAAAAGCCCTTAGGATCTTTCCAGAGACTAAGTCCCAGTTGTAGAATGAGACTTGAGTAGTGCAGCGCAAGTTGAGTGGTTGAACCCTTGTACTAGTATATGAGAACAAGTGATTGATTAAAGAGACAAGCATACAGCAATATATAGAAAAATAGGAAAGTAAAGCAGTTGTAGAATACAGTTGCAGGAGCGGTTATCGAGTCGCACAGCGACTCGATTGTCGCTTCGCTTACCATCCGTGCAGTTGTAACTGTCAGTCGAAAACTCTAGTTGTGACCCTTCGAGTCCCTTCGCGTTCTTTGTCCATCCCCTCGTGTAACCTCCGTTAACTCGCGTACCCGTTACGATCTTCCTCGAGTGTAGTGTTACACTTCAGAAACGCTTAAGTCCTTTGAGATATTTCCAACAGTGGCATGACAATGGTCCTCACCACATACGCGATTATGTGCAAGAATCGTCAAAAATTGGCACAAAAAAACTGTCTACAATACAGTTCAATTCCACCATAAACATAAAAGTGTCATTCCATAGCCCCCAGGCATTATACAAAATGTGCCATTAATTATACCCCCTCGAAATTTTACATGGGTTTTTACTAACACCCCTGGGTGCTTTATCCGGGGGAATACGTGTTAAAGTAAGAACTGAATGATCGACTAGAAGTGGAAACCTAGAACAAAGACTAGTTGGTTGTACTCACTAGAAGCATACCTCAGTCTAGCCTATATCTTCTTCATAGCTAATATGTATAAGTTGACACACCCCCTAGGCTAGACAAGGGGTGAAGCTAAGCAAGAAGCAAACAACTCAGGTTGGCACTGCTAGTCCAACCACTGAGGCAGGGGTCTGGAGACCAGTCAGCAAGAATACAAACAAAACTAAAGCAAGCCAGGGCGGCACTACTAGTCCAGCCAATGGAGGTAAGGCCACAAGGCCAGTCTGACAGGCATATATAATAGAGAGTACACAATCGGGATCCTAACAGGTGAGTAGCTACAGGAACAAGACCAAGCTGTACACAGTGCCGCTGATGATCTTTAGGCGCAAGCGCCTTAGTAAAGATATCAGCTGTGTTGGTACCTGAGGCCAAGTGAACTACGCGGGCCTGGCGACGCTGCTGTAACTCGCGCAGGAGGAAGTACAGCAGCTGGATATGCTTCGCTCTGCCCTCAAGCCGAGGCTCCTGACACAAGAGTATCATGGCCCTTTTGTCAGCGTACAAGACCAGGGCAGAGCTAGGTCGCTCACCTAAGTCTGTAAGCAAGAAGGTCAGCCAGCAGAGCTCCTATGCCGCCATGGCACCAGCGTAGATCTCAGCCTCACAGCTAGACTGAACCACAGACGACGAGCAAGTAGATCTCCAAGAGATAGCATCCGAACCAAGGCTAAAACAGTAGCCGTGCGACGACCTGAGCATCTTAGAGTCGTCTGCCCAAGAAGCGTCTGTGTGCCCAGTAAGGACCACTGGCCTGCATCCTCCTAGCACTAACCCCATGCCCGATGTACTAGCAAGATAACGCAGAACCCTCTTAGCGGCCGACCAGTGCTGAGGTCGGTGTCTGCCTGTAGCCACAAAGCAAGCCAGGATGCTGAGAGGGTATGCGAGATCTGGGCGAGTGCAAGTCATCAGGTACATGAGGCAACCCACCAGCTCTGCGTAGGGGCCACTGGGCTCTACTGGCTCCTCAGGAACGAGAGCGGAGAGCCCATGGTCTACAGGTAGAGGTGTGGGCTGTGCGGAGGAGAACTGAAGACCGAACCTCTGAAGGACCTGACGCACCAAGTGTGACTGTGTCAGAGTGATGGTGCATGCTGCTCTATCCCTAGAGATCTGCAGGCCAAGATAGCGACGCAGCTCTCCAAGGTCAGTGCAGGTGTGTCTCTTCAAAAGCTTGGCCTTCACAGAGGCCAGTGCGTCTGTGTCAGCAGTAGCGAAGACCAGATCGTCTACGTAGACAAGGATGTAGAACGGAGTCTGGCCGGAACGCACAAACAATGAGGGGTCAGCAGAGGACGGAAAGAACTGCAGGTCTGCTAACGTGGCACGCAGCGTGTCGTGCCACTCGCGAGGAG
The DNA here is from genome assembly GCA_027943415.1 of Closterium sp. NIES-67. Taxonomy (NCBI): domain Eukaryota; kingdom Viridiplantae; phylum Streptophyta; class Zygnematophyceae; order Desmidiales; family Closteriaceae; genus Closterium; species Closterium sp. NIES-67. The sequence goes on along the minus strand of BQMB01000124.1, from coordinate 136,586 downwards.
CCTGACGCAGGCCGTAAACCGGGCGTCTGAGAAGCCACTGGGTCCCAGGGGGGAAGGTACCAGTGAAGCCCTGTGGTCGGCGCAGGTAGACCTGCTCGTGTAGGCTGCCCTGAAGAAAGGCAGTAGAGAAGTCGAGGGATTGAAGCTTGTAGTCGCGCTGTGCTGCTACGTGTAGCAGCGCCCGAAGAGTGGTCATCTTCGGGGTCGGGGTGAAGGTCTGGAAGAAGTCAACCCCCTCTCGCTGACTGAAACCTCTGGCCACGTAGCGCGCCTTGAAGACAGGCGGCTCTCCAGGGGGGCGCTTCACCTTGAAGAGCCACCGACCATCGACTACGTTCACCCCAGGCGGGGGAACTGCGTCGACGTAAGTGCCGGTGGACCTCCAAGATGCCATCTCCTGCTCCATGGCAGCTATCCACTGAGAGGCCCAAGGTCCCGAGGTGGCCTCAGCGTAAGTGCGAGGGGTCGGGATGTCGAAGGCGTCTGGGTCACCCTCAGGGACAAACAGCATGGAGCAGAGATGGGGAGCGGCCTCGGAAAGGAAAGCAAGCTCGTACTGTATGTCCTCTAGGACGTCACTGCCAAGGGCTGGAGCACCCCCAACGCACGGAGGACGGGCAGGGTCAGAGACTAGAGCGGTGGCGTAGTCAAGGCGGCGGGTAGAGGCGAAGCTAGCGATAGCAGCGACAAGCGCATCAAGGCGCGAGACAGGAACAGCAGGGTCGGTAACAAGAGAGGCAAGGACCCGAGGGACAAGGGGACGAGCGGCACGGAGGTAGTCAAAGAACGGAGGAGGTGCAACAGCAAGGGCCGAGGGAGGAGGGGACGGGAGGAGGGGAGGACGAGACGAGCGGGAACGAAGCAACATAGGGTGGGTGGGCAGGACAGGAGAGACGGGACGAGCACGGGAGGGACGGCGAGCCCAAACGTGAGACGGAGGTGTAGGGTCAGGGGGCAGCGGAGGGGACACAGGAGGGGAACGAGGAGGAAGACGGGCCGGAGACGAGTCCGGCGGCGGGAACACAGGACCGCGCGGTCCGGGGAGGGAAGGCCGAGTAGGCGGAGAGCGGAGACCGGCGGCGACGGCTGCTGCGGCTGCTGCGACAGCTGGGCCGGAACCCTCGGACCGGCAGAGGCAGGACGACCGTCGACGGAGCCCTCAACAGCAGCACTCCCAGAACCAACACCCCCAGAGCAAGAACCCCCTCCAACACCAGCGGCACCCCCGGGAGCCACAGGACGAACACCCTCCTCAACGCCAGCACCCTCAAAGGCCAACGGCGGCAGTGGCGGCGGCGGCGATGGCGGTTGCCGCGGTGGCGGTGACTGCGATTGCGACGGCGGCGGCGGCGGCGGCGGCGGCGACGGCGACTGTGGCAGGGAAGGCGAAGACACCGGGGAAGGGGGACGCGGCAGGGACGGGCTGGGGGGACCACCAGAGTCAGCAGACTCCTCAACGGGGACAACCGATGGGAGGGGAGTGATGTGAGAGACACCAGACGGGGCAGGACGAGGCAGCAGAGGAGCAGGGGCTACCGGGGGAGAGGGAGCCAGGAACAGGGGCGGGGCAACCGGGAGACCTCGGTGAGGGAAGCCGCGGTAGAAGGAGACAGACTCGTCAAAGGTGACATCACGAGAGTGGAGGAAGCGGTGAGACCGCGGGTGGTACAAAAGCCAGTCAGACGAGTCCAGGGGAAAACCGAGGAAGACACAGGGGATAGTGCGGGCAGTGAGCTTGTCCGTGCCAGAGGCATGAACGTGAGCAAGGCAGCCCCAGACGTGGAACGCAGACGCGTCACTGGGGGACCCGGTCCAAAGGAGGGTCGGCGAAACCTGCGGCCACTGGGAGCGTGGCCACAAGTTAAGCTGGTGAGCAGCGTAGCGAACAGCAAACGGCCAAAGAAAATGGGGGGCATCGGCATGAATCATGGAGGTACGGGCGACCTCCATGACCAAGCCGATGCGGCGCTCAGCAACCCCATTCTGCTGTGGGGAGTCCGGCAAGGTGTACGACTGGGTGATGCCCTCCGCACGACAGAACTGTCCAAGCCGACCAGAGGCGAACTCGCCGCCACGGTCAGAGTGGAGACACAACACGGGGAGACCGCGGTGGAGACGTGCAGCCACAACCCACGGGAAAAGAACGTCGGGCACGTCGGGCTTCTAATCCAGGGGAAACACCGTGGTGTAGCGCGTGTAGTCGTCAACGAGCACAATAAAGTAGCGCTCACCGCGCGGTCCGGGGACGGGGGCAGGGCCCCAAACGTCCAGGTGCAGGGTCTGAAGGGGGGCAGTAGCAGGGCGCAGCGAGGAGGAGTGAGGAGCATGGCGGAGCCGACCCTTGACGCAAGGCGTGCACGGTGGCGCAGTCGAGGGAGGAAGGGCAGGGAGCGACGCGGGGAGACCTAAGACAAGACCGTGCTGGGACATGTGACACAGACGCGGGAGAGTATGGTGACCTAAGCGATGGTGCCAAAGAAGGGACGGGTGAGTGAGGGACCGACACGAGCAAGCTGCAGCGACCTGGGAGGACGCACCAACCGGGGGGGAAGCGGTGTCTAGGGTAAACAGACCGGACACCGGGTCCCGGGGGAACGTTGCAAGGGGGGAACCTGAGACAGCCTCAGAACAGACAGCGAACCGCTCGTTCCCGGGGAACGTGGTGGTGACGCCTAGGTCCTGGAGACAGCCGACACCAACCAGGTTCCTCGAGAACGAGGGAACGTGGAGGCCTGTAACGGAGCCCGAGGGAACTGCTGGACAGGGAAGGGACATACGACAGAACCCGCAGAGGGGTCAGCGAGAGAGACAACAGCAGGCGCAGCAAGCGGCGTGAGCATGGAACGGTCGCGAAGAAGCAGGTAGAAGCACCGGAGTTGAGAGTGAAGGACAGCGACGCAGTGGCGGAGGCCGGGGACGGAGCCGGTGCAGTGACTAGACTAGGCAAGCTAGGCAGTCCTATGCCTGACGCAGCAGGGGAGGCTAAGCTACACAATGGTGCAACACCTAAACTAGAGTACACAGGGTAATAAGATCCAGCAACACTAGGAGCATCAGAATACAAAGCATGCAAGGCAGCACCTATCTGATCCATGTCTAACTCAAAGATCGGCACGCCCTGGTGGAGCAGGCTGTGCCAGTCGGGGAGCTCCGGGGCCGGGCCAAAACGACGACGAAAAAGATCGTCGAGGCGGCGGAAACAGCGGTCAGTCGGGTGCGGGCGGCGGCACAGAGTGCCGCGAAGAGGCTCGGACTGAAGCTGGTACTGGCAGGTGATGGCACTGGAGCCGCCGGTAGACGCCAAGCTGCGCGGGCCGCCACCACGGCCACTACCTCCGGAGGTGCCGGGCCAGCCAGGCGGGAGACGAGACCACGGCTGCGGCGAATGCTGCTGAGAAGGTGGCTGCTGCTGGGGTGGCGGCTGCGGCTGGGGCTGCTCCTGCTGCGGCTGGGGCTGCTGCTCCTGCCCACCAGTGGTAGTCCCCGCAGGCGGACTACCGTCACCACCACCACCACCACCACCACTTGCGCCACCACCCCTACCTCCCTGGCGACCACGGCCACCGCGGCGCGAGCGCTACTGCGGGTGGACCACAGCAGCCGTCTCGGTGAGAGGGGTCGCCGTGACGACCGCAGCCGAAACGTCAGTGAACGTGCACTGGGAGGGGGCACAGCCGTGAAAGATAGGGACTGCTGGCGCACCGCTCGACTGAGCGATAGTGCGCTGGCGAGTCTCGATCTCGGTGAGGGTATCGACAATGGCGGTGAGGGTGAGGTCACCCGGGTGCTGGCTAAGGAAGTGATCGCGAGCACTAGCGAGGCGGTCAGGCAGGCGCATGGCGATAAAATAGAGCGTCATGCAGAAAGGGGGGGGAGCGCAGTGAGCTGGGCAGCAGTGCTGGCAGTGCGATAGCGGGTCTCTAGGGCACGCAGGTGAGTGGCAAAGTCTGCGACGGTAGGGAAGGCTGCAAGGTCTGGGAAAAGCATAGGGAAGAGCAGGCGGCCAGCAAAAGCAGACGCGGGTGTGGAATAGCGAGCAATAACGGCGTCTAAGTAAGCTTTGGCCGTCTCAATAGTAGCAAAGCGCGAGCGCTCAGACACAGGGAGGGCGTGGCTAATAGCAACCTGAGCGACTGTATCGCGGGAATCCCAGAGACCGCATGAGAAAGCATAGCAGTAGAGAATATCTCTCGGTCATCAGAGGAGGGGTCAGCAGGGAGGGGAGCAGGTGCGGGGGGGCGGGGGAGCAAGCCGTTGACATGGACAACCAGCGAGTGGCCATCCTGGCGCTGACCTGTAAGGTGGCGGCGGAGATCGGAGAGCCAGGCGGCGAAGTCAACCGCATGGCCCTCGGCATCTTGTCGGAGCACGAAGTCAGCCATCGTGCAGGGTCAGTGGCACAGCTCCACAGGAACACAGCGACGCAGGGACACGGCGGCAGCACTCTCCAGCACGGCGGCCGCGAGGCGACCTAGCACTGGCGAGCAGAGTAGACGGAGCCCGAGGTAGCACGGCAAGACGAGCAGGCACGAAGATGGGCCGGGCGGGCAGTGGGAGAGGCCAGGCAGACGCGGCGGGGCTAGGCAGGCGTGGAGGGGCCAAGCAGGCGCGGCGGGGCCATGGAGGCACGGCGGGGCCAGGCAGGCGCGGCGGGGCCATGGAGGCGCGGCGGGGCCAGGCAGGCGCGGAGGGGCCAGGCAGGTGCGGCGGGGCCAGGCAGGCGCGGTGGGCCAGGCAGGCGCGGCGGGGCCAGGCAGGCGCGGCAGGGCCAGGCAGGCGCGACGGGGCCAAGCAGGCGCGGCGGGGCTAGGCAGGCGCGGCGTGGCCAGGCATGTGCGGAGGGGCCAGGTAGGTGCGGCGGGGCTAGGCAGGCGCGGTGGGGTCAGGCAGGCGCGGCGGGGCCAGGCAGGCGCGGCGAGGCCAGGCAGGCGCGGCAGGGCCAGGCAGGCGCGGAGGGGGCAGGCACGCGCGACGGGGCCAGGCAGGCGCGGCGGGGCCAGGCAGGCGCGGACGGGCCAGGCAGGCGCGACGGGGCCCAGGAGGGGCGCGACAGAGCTAGAAGGCGCGACGGGGCCCAGGAGGGGCGCTAGGAGGCGCGTCGGGGCCCAGGAGGGGCGCGACGGGGCTAGGAGGCGCGACGGGGCTAGGAGGCACAACGGGGCCCAGGAGGGGTGCGACGGGGCTAGGAGGCGCGACGGGGCCCAGGAGGGGCGCGACGGGGCTAGGAGGCGCGACGGGGCTAGGAGGCACAACGGGGCCCAGGAGGGGCGAGACGGGGCTAGGAAGCGCGACGGGTCCCAGGAGGGGCGCGACGGGGCTAGGAGGCGCGAAGGGGCCCAGGAGGGGCGCGACGGGGCCAGGAGGCGCGACGGGGCCCAGGAGGGGCGCGACGGGGCTAGGAGGCGCGACAGGGCTAGGAGGCGCGACGGGGCCTAGCTAGGGTACGGGCGGAAGCGGTAGGTGGGGGATTCTAACCTACGCGTGATACCATGTTAAAGTAAGAACTGAATGATCGACTAGAAGTGAAAGCCTAGAACAAGTACTAGTTGGTTGTACTCACTAGAAGCATACCTCAGTCTAGCCTATAACTTCTACATAGCTAATATGTATAAGTTGACAATACGGTACTTTGGGGGCTTTGCTTTGCTCACACTTTCTCGTTGGCACTGATGAAGGCTCGCTAGGGATTTCCCTACAAGCGGAAACATGTTTGTCCCATGTTAACTTTGCTGTTAAGAGAAGAGCTCCTGCTTTCCTAAAACTATTGGTAGGTAGCATAAGCATAGCGTTTTTACAACTCTTTCCTACTTGTTAAACCGCCTTTCTAAATGCGCTCACTGGAATTATGTCCGGAGATCTGCCCCCTCGCCCTCGCATGCATGGCAAACGTGCAAGTGCCCTCTATATTCACAGGAGCGCACACAACGCCCCGTCTTCCAAGGGCGGCACGTGCGTGGAGTGTACGTGAGGTCCCTATGGCCAGCATCGCACTAACACCGCCGGTATTGACAGTGACCTATCTTCACATGACCTCGTATCTTCACATGACCTATCTTCACATGACCTCCTATCTTCACATGACCGCACACGACGACTCGTCCTCCACGGGGCGCATGGGCGTGGCGTGGCGGCAGTCGAAGGCCTTGAGCTTGCGCACCACCTCGCTCATGTCGGGCCGTCTGCCGGGCTCCCGGTGCCAGCACCGCCTCATCAAGTCCGCCAGCTGCGGCGGGCAGCACGACGGGATGTCCGGCCGCAAGCCCTGCCATGGGACACAGGGGGCACGGTGGAGGGAGAGGGGCAACAAAGTATGAATTGAGGCAATGAGATGTGGGCAGGTGATCCATCCAGATGAGACAAGCGGCAGCAGGTAAATGTGCCGCATGGGAGGGCCCTTCTGGCACAGTGGGCAAAGCCACAGGAGCTGGTTCGATTCAATGATTGCACATGGGCTATGTGTTGAGCATATGCAATAAAGATGGGCCACGTGTCTATCACATCCCTAGTCACATAAAACCAGCTAAGTAGAAACACCTATGTCTCTCAATGACCAGTTTCCGTTCTCAACCACCCTTTTACAGCAACCCCTGGTTCTCTGGTGTGAAACTTACTGCATATCTGACAGATGCGCCCCCACCTGGTTCACCGTGGAGGCGATCTCGTCGGGGTCGAGGTCGGTGTAGGGGAAGGGGTTGTCGCAGCAGTACACCTCCCACAGCAGGATGCCAAAGCTGTACACGTCCGCCTTGTGGTCGTACGGCCGCTCCTTCAACACCTGACGGACATGCGGGGAGCGGCAGGACGCAGGAGCAGGACATAGAAAAAAGGGGGGGGGAAGAGAAACGGCAAGGAGCATAAAACAATACGAGAGGAAGGTGATGGTCATGCACGGAGAGGAAGGTGACGGCCATGCACGGAGAGGAAGGTGACGGCCATGCACGGAGAGGAAGGTGATGGCCATGCACGGAGAGGAAGGTGACGGGCATGCACGGAGAGGAAGGTGACGGCCATGCACGGAGAGGAAGGTGATGGCCATGCACGGAGAGGAAGGTGACGGCCATGCACGGAGAGGAAGGTGACGGCCATGCAAGGGTGGCAGATAGCAGATAAATGGTGGTCCACGGGCGACTATCGGATCAACATGCACCGCTGGAAATCAGGCTCCCACACAAGTGCTATGCTGTTGAGACTGCACCGCCATTGCCAAGACACCTCTATGAGCCGTGCACCTCTCACTCCAAGTAGCCACACATGTGGCGCCATGCATGCACGGCTGTGACCCCCCTTGGCACACCTCGGGTGCCATGTAGCCGTAGGTGCCAGTCTTGTGGTGCATGGTGCTGTCCTCCGACTGCACCCGCGACACCCCGAAATCAGCTATCTTCACCACCCTGGACGGAGGTGGCCAGTGACACGCAAGGGGGGGCGGGGGGGCAGTGGAGAAGGGAGAACGCATGGACGCGCGGGGAGGGGCGTGCGCGGGGAGAACACAGAGGGGGGTGAGCCAGTGAGCAGCAGGACAGGCATCACAGGAGCGATGGGCGATCCGGTGAGGTGAGGGCGCTGGCAGAGATGAGGGCGCTGGCAGAGATGTGGTGCTTGTCACCTGTGGTGCTTGTCACCTGTGGTGCTTGTCACCTGTGGTGCTTGTCACCTGTGGTGCTTGTCACCTGTGGTGCTTGTCACCTGTGGTGCTTGTCACCTGTGGTGCTTGTCACCTGTGCTGCTTGTCACCTGTGGTGCTTGTCACCTGTGGTGCTTGTCCAGCAGCATGTTGTCGGACTTGACATCTCGGTGCACGATGCCCCGAGAGTGCAGGTACTCCAACCTGTGGCGCGCGGGCAGGAAGTAGAGAGAGGCAGCAGCACAGAGGCATGAGAGAGAAGAGAGAATATCACAGCGGCATTTGAAACAATGCGGAACGAGAAGCAGTGTTTGCAATGGCCCACCTCACTACCGCAATGATGCACCTGACCAAGCCACTACAATCAATGCACCATCCCATCACCCCCATCAACCCCCACCATCCCATCTTCTTCCTCCATCAACCCCCATCCCATCACCCCCCATGGCTCCATGACGCGCCATTACCCCTCAGCGATGTCCAGAGCGATGTGCACGACGCGCTGCACGGAGAGCTTGCGGTGGTAGTGCTTGATGAGCACGTGCTTGAGCGTGCCACCCGCCAGGTACTCCAGCACCACGCAGCACACGTGGCTGCCCACGCGCAGCACGCCCCTGTGGTCCTCCACCGTGGACGGCAAGCAGTACGAGTCTGGCCCACCCAGCAGCGCGCCCACGAACTACAGTGGCCACATGCATGCGGGGAGGGAGGCAGGGGCGGTAGGCAGGGGTGGGAGGCAGGGGTGGGAGCAGGATCAACTTGGCAATAGAATGCTTTCGCAGCAAGTAGCAGAGCAATGTCCAAGAGAGAATGATGGTGACGTGCGTGGCACGGCGCACGGGGAATTGCATGTGCTGCAGTGTGCCTCGCACCTGGCAGATGTTCTTGTGCTGCAGCGTGCTCCAAACAAGCACCTCCTGCGCAAACACGTCTCTGAGGAACGTGAGCTTGGCGCGCGACGCCTTGTCCACCTCGCCCCAATCCATCAGCTTCACTGCCGCCCGTGCACCCATGCATGCAACGATGCAGTCATGCACCCATGCATGCAACGATGCAGTCATGCACCCATGCATGCAACGATGCAGTCATGCACCCATGCATGCAATGATGCAGTCATGCACCCATGCATGCAACGATGCAGTCATGCACCCATGCATGCAACGATGGAGTCATGCACCCATGCATGCAACTATGCAGTCATGCACCCATGCATGCAACGATGCAGTCATGCACCCATGCATGCAACGATGCAGTCATGCACCCATGCATGCAACGATGGAGTCATGCACCCATGCATGCAATGATGCAGTCATGCACCCATGCATGCAACGATGCAGTCATGCACCCATGCATGCAACGATGCAGTCATGCACCCATGCATGCAACGATGGAGTCATGCACCCATGCATGCAACGATGCAGTCATGCACCCATGCATGCAACGATGCAGCCATGCACCCATGCATGCAACGATGCAGCCATGCACCCATGCATGCAACGATGCAGCCATGCACCCATGCATGCAACGATGCAGTCATGCACCCATGCATGCAACGATGCAGTCATGCACCCATGCATGCAACGATGCAGTCATGCACCCATGCATGCAACGATGCAGTCACGCACCCATGCATGCAACGATGCAGTCATGCACCCATGCATGCAACGATGCAGTCATGCACCCATGCATGCAACGATGCAGTCATGCACCCATGCATGCAACGATGGAGTCATGCACCCATGCATGCAACGATGGAGTCATGCACCCATGCATGCAATGATGCAGTCATGCACCCATGCATGCAACGATGCAGTCATGCACCCATGCATGCAACGATGCAGTCATGCACCCATGCATGCAACGATGGAGTCATGCACCCATGCATGCAACGATGCAGTCATGCACCCATGCATGCAACGATGCAGCCATGCACCCATGCATGCAACGATGCAGCCATGCACCCATGCATGCAACGATGCAGCCATGCACCCATGCATGCAACGATGCAGTCATGCACCCATGCATGCAACGATGCAGTCATGCACCCATGCATGCAACGATGCAGTCATGCACCCATGCATGCAACGATGCAGTCACGCACCCATGCATGCAACGATGCAGTCATGCACCCATGCATGCAACGATGCAGTCATGCACCCATGCATGCAACGATGCAGTCATGCACCCATGCATGCAACGATGGAGTCATGCACCCATGCATGCAACGATGGAGTCATGCACCCATGCATGCAACGATGCAGTCATGCACCCATGCATGCAACGATGCAGTCATGCACCCATGCATGCAACGATGCAGTCATGCACCCATGCATGCAACGATGCAGCCATGCACCCATGCATGCAACGATGCAGCCATGCACCCATGCATGCATTCAGCCGCAGAGTGAGAGATGGGAGAAGTGAGCGTGAGGGGTGCAGCCACCCAGGTCTGTCATGAGAGTGGCGCAACTTAAGGCCCCACTACAACAGTAGCCGCCAGACCACCCTCTCCTTCTTCCCTACCTGCCACCGGCTTGCCCTCACCTGCGACCTGTTTGCCCTTGTACTCCCCGCGGTGTACGGAGCCATAAGTCCCCCGCGCGATGAACTCCTTGATCACCAGCTGCTGCGGGTCGATGCGCCACCGCTGCCACTCCTCCTCGTCCTCCAGACACCCCTCCAGCCACTCCGCCGCGCCCATGTTGCTGTTCGTGCTCTCGTCGCGCCCCATGCCCTCCCCACCCCCCCCCTCCGCCTGCAGCTGCTGCACCCGCCCGCCGCCCAGCGCCACGGCGCCCAGCACGTGGTGCCGGGGGGCGTCGTGCAGGGGCACACGCTCCGTCAGGGCGTGCTGTTCTGCATGATGTGCCACGTGGGCCCCATGCAGTGCCACGCTGGGCCCATGCGGTGCCGCGGGGCCATGGTGGGGCTGGGAGTTGCCAGCAGCGCCTCCGTGCTCCCTGTCCCCATGGCCCGCGTGCTCCTTAAATCCCAGCCCCGCGCCCCCCTGCCCCACGCCCCCCTGTTTCGCAGCCCCCTGCCCCGCGCCCCCTGGCGCCAGCACCACGTGCTGCAGGCGGTGCAAGAGCTGCTGGCGCTCGACGCTGCGCGCCACCTCTTTGCCCACGTCCAGGTACCCCATCACCCGCCGCTGCACCTCCGCCCGCCGCACCAGCTCACGCAGCCGCCCCCGCCCCGCCGCCTGCTGCCCCTCTGCCACCCCCTCGCGTCCCTCCGCCCCGCCCTGCGCCCCTGCATTCTGCGCCTCGCCGCCACTCCCGCCCTCCCTCGCCTGCTGCTTCGCCTCTGCCCCCCCCTCCACCCCCCCTCTCCCCAACCCCTCGCCGTCTTTCCCCCCCGCCAACCCGGCCCTCCCCTCATCCCCCACCTTGCCCACCACGCCCTCCCCCGCGCCGTCACTGCCACCGATACCCGCGTCTTTCCCCGTCACCTCCCCATAGTCGCTGCCGCCTCGCACAACGTTCTTTACTCCCCCACCCCCCTCCTTCCCTCCACCCGCCGTCCCCTCCCCCGGTTTCTCGAGCGCTATTCGGCTACTTTCGTTAGCGCTTCCCGCCTCCCCCGACTCCGCTTTCTCTTCGAGCGTACCGCCGCCCTGCACAGGACCGCACGTCTCCGTCTCACACGCTGCGTCGCCTGCCCCTGTCAGTTCGCGGTCCGTAGACGCGTCTAAAGCCGCGATGCTAGTCGTATCCGCCGTGGCGCCTTTTTCGGAAGTTTCTTGGCTCGAATCCGCCGGAGGTGGCGACGGCTTCGCACCATTGGCGTCGGGCACGGGCTCACGCGGGCCCCTCTCGCCTTTCTCTCCGCGAACCAGAGCGAAGCCCTGGTCGCACAACGGCGCGTCATCAACGGCGGCTAAGGCCGCCTTCTGCACTGCGTGCTGCTGGCCGTCTGATATGGCGCGTCGCATGGCCAGCGGATTTGTGTGGTGTGGTCGAGTAGCACGTGCCGCAGTGCATTTCTCATGCACCCCCTGTCAAACCAAATTCCTCGTTTGTAGTATACCCGTTAACATTCAGTTACAGCATCAACGCAGAACCACTTCATCTACCACATACAGTCTAGCACACCCCTTTGTGAGACGGCATGCTACACATAAATTCGATACGCAACCACCTTCCTATCAAAGTTAACGAATGAATTGAACCATGGCATACAAGAGAATATAACCTAGTGGGTTGTACTCTCTAAGACACAACCCTGTGTAGTCTATAATAACATGCAACGATATGTTTGACACACCCCCTAGACTGGATAGGGACAGTGCCTGATGAGAGACAAGCAGCTCAGGGTGGCACTACTAGTCCAGCCTCCGAGGCAAGGGTCTAAAGACCAGTCAAACAAGTACAAACAAGGTGTTGGAAACACCTCGAAGACTTAAGCGTTTATGAAGTGTAACACTACACTCGAAGAAAAGTCATATCGAGTACACGAGTCAACAGAGGTTACACGAGGAGATTGGACGAAACAACACGAAAGGACGAAGGGACTCGAAGGGTTGCAACCGGAGGTTGCGACTGACCGTTGCGACTGCAAGGGTGGTAACCGAACCATCGATCGAGTCGCTGTGCGACTCGATAACCGTTTCTTCAACTGTATTCTACAACTGCTCTATTTCCTATTTTCTATATATTCCAGTATGCTTGCTTCTTTTAATAAATCACTTGCTCTCACATACTAGTGCAAGGGTTCAACTACTCAACACTTCCGCTACACTACTCAAACACCTTGTACAAGTGTGACTTAGTCTCTAGAAAGATCCTAAGGGCTTTTCTCAGCCCAACATGGTATGAGAGCTGGTCAGAGACCAAACTCCCAGCAACAACGCTCTATCTACAGTCAAGCACATCAACAGATTCATCGATTACAAGTCATGGACAACAAGGGCAAGAAGTCTTCTACGGGCTCACCCAGCGCCCAAGACACTCAACCCGGCAACTCTGGACTACATACTTCAGGACTACAGACAGAGACTGGCGCAGCTCAAGAAAAAACAGGAAGGGTACCAGAAATGGTGACCCCTTCACCCTCTTCAGGCGTGGACCCAAACCTTATGGAAAGGTTCTTCAGCTTCATGTCGCACTTTGACCAGCAGCAGCAGACAAGGACACCTGCGCATTCAACACAGAGCAACGGGGGAAATATGGGATTGGCACCCATGAGTCTCGACAACTCATCATTTGGGCGGCACAATCAGGCGCCAACCTTTGCACCTTATCACTCTTCACCAGGGACGTTCGAGTTCATGCCGCACCGTGCTCAACCGACAGCAGGTGCATCACAACAGACACCAAACGAGATATTGAGTCTCCAGGTGCAGTTTTCACATGAGATCAAACTGCAGACATCTTCACCGTTCAACGGGCACGACTTCTTTACCTGGAGCTTTGAGTTCGAGCTGCTGATGGAGGCCGCGCACCTCTTGGGATACTTCAACGGGTCCCTGCCATTTCCAAGTAATGGCACTGCAAAGGAGAAGGAAATCTTCACTTATCGGTCCCTGCTGGCGTACACAGTCCTCCTGCGAAATCAGTCACCACAAGAGCAACGGAGCATCATAACGTATCGGAGCTACGGAAACTCCGCGGAGCTCGCCTGGTATCATCTGAAGTGTCGCTATCAAGCAAACGACAGTGTGACACAAAGCAGACTCATGCAGCGGTAGACAACAATACAAATGAAGACCGGGGAAAAGGCGATGTAGTATATGAGTCGCTGCCAGACACTCCGCGGCTGCCTGCTTCGGTGCGGAGGTACAATCACTGAAGAAAGCTTCGTGACACTTCTTCTCGCCGGGCTCGGACCAGAATGGAGAACTACCCGCTCGCTCCTTCGCGCCCACGGATGAATTTCCGAGATGCACCTCTGCGCCGAGCTTCATGCCAAACAACAGGAGATGGACCTGTTTGAAGAAAGACAACCACGGAACAAGCAGCAGCCATTAGTCTTCTACACTCAAAGAAGAAACGACAACAACTATAACTGACGCGACAAGCAAAATCGATATGACACCAGAGGTCTCACCATCGTGCGCCGTTCTGCCACAATTGTCAGACATCCGGACACTCCAAGGTTAACTGGACGCGCCCTCGAGTTTATCGTCCAGCAAATCCGCAAGTCGCCTCCACTCAAGAGAATCCGCCAAGCCGCTCCTCTACACCTGCACGAGACACACCAAACATCATCAACTGCATGGTACGGATCGACAGCTGCAGACCCGAGTCACCACCCACTTACGCTCCAGACGAAGAACTGCCGCCGCCGCGCTCACAAGGTCTTCAAGTCAACCCCACGTATGCTGCAGTTGCCAACGCCGAACCCACTGGGCGAAACACCTGGTTCTTGGACAGTTGCTGCGGCCAACACATGTGTTCTTCCGGGCGCTTCGTGCAACGAGAGCGACGCCTCAACCGTGATGTCATCATCACCGTCGCCAACAACGAGAACCTGAAAACAAATAGACAAGGAGTGGTTCAACTTCAGTCAATGGAGACAAACGTTATACTACAACTCAACAAAGTTCTAATCGTCGACAACTTGGGATACAATCTACTAAGCGTCAGCCAGTTAATGGCGAAGGGAATTCACCTGGAATGCGACTCGGACGCCAATGAGTTTCGACTTTACCACGGGAAGGGCGGCCTCTTCATCGGTCGCGCTCTCCTGAAGTCGGGCGTCTTCGTGCTGGACTTCGTCCCCGACTGCGGAACTGCCGACAACGACGGCATCGTGTCATTCGCCGCCTGGACGCATCCGCCAGATCTTGACCCCGACTTCACTCCAGACGGATTCTGGTACTCCAACACCATCCCTGCAGCAGAGAGAGCACGAGCATTAGCAGTCATCCGACAAGAACGACAAGTACCAGCAAGCGTCCCTCACCCGACATCACCTGCAGTAGCAGCAGCAGGACCCAACCGTGCGCCATCACCAGCAATCCGAGGACCACCATCCCAAGCAGATCAACTCATGCCCATCACCCGAGGAGTCTGCCGCAGTCCCGCCACGGTCGTCGCGTTCTTCTCCAACGCCGACATGTACTAGCGCTCACCCGGCCATCGCGCTCCCGACGACATCTGGCATCAACGCCTCGGACACCATGCAAACAGCACAGTACTACAAACCATACAAGCCGAAGTATTAGAAAAGGACGTTGTTCTCACAACGAGCGGCCAGGAGCTTCGATAACCCTGCACACGATGCTTCACGTGTCCTGAAGCTGATCTTCCCCACCAACCTTTTCCGTCGAACCACAATCCAAGCGCACCTGCATACGCACCGATGGAAAAGGTCTACAGCGACATCTTAAATATGCCTCGAGAAGACATTGAAGCAGAGTACAACTATGTCATCACATTCATCGACACAGCAACACGATACGTCTGGCACTCCAACCTCAAGACACGAGATCAAGCGTTCGAAGCCTTCACAGCGTGGCTCCCCATCGCTGAACGCGAATCCGGCTCGCAACTCAAAAGCTTTCAGCCAGACGGAGCACTGGAGTACCTGTCACAACGATTCAGGAACTACTCGGCAGAAAGAGGCATCAGACACCTGGTGTCGCTGCCCTACGCTCACCAGCTGTAGGGGGTCGCAGAGAGGATGAACAGAACCTTGCAGACGACGATGCGGAAGCTGCTCCTGGGGATGAGACTGCCCAACACGCTTTGGCCTGACGCGATGACGCATGCAGTCCACCTGCACAATTTGCTGTCCTCGTCATCACTTCCAAACAGCGCATCACCGCACCTGCTGTGGACAGGAAAACAGGGCAGCACAAAATTACTTTGAGTCTTCGGCTGCATGGTACAGTACAGACCCCACACAGCCCGAGCAGGTCGATTCTCCCAACGAGCACGGTGGGGACTACACCTCGGCATCGCAAAACATTTCCAAGCATGGAAACTTCTCGACATTCAGGACAAAACCACCGTGGCCTCACGTGATGTGATTTTCTACGAGCGACTGACGCTGCAATATTACCTGGACAACATCGCCAACACAGACGACCCCACCAACGGCTTCGAGGGCCATCGGTCCTTCGCCGACTGTGCTGCCGAAGCTGATGCAGCAGAAGAAAGCATACCTGAAGCCTCAGAAGCTGCTGGAACACTCCCTTACTGCTCTGTGCTCGTTCCACTCGACGACGACAATCCTCTCGATAGTAACAATCTCGAAACCTATAACCACTTCGCTGACTAGGGTTACGCTACACCTCAACCGGTCAACACAAATGTCTCTGAACGAATCGGACCAAATTTCTTACGTGATCCCGAAGATGGTGATGAAGCAGCTTATCCCACGAATGACAACTCCCCTCAACACACACCCACGGGCCTACAGATACTTGGACTATGGGTCGCCGTCCAGAGCCCGCCGCCGCCGTCACCATGCGAGCCAACGACTCTATCGCAGGCTCTGGGGGGGGAACACAAGGCAAATTGGAAGGAAGCAATGGAAAAAGAACTGAAGGCCTTGTAAGACCGAAATACGTGGAAGCTGCTACCTGCAACAAAAACCAACGGGAAGAATGTGAACTCGGGGAAATGGGTGTACCGCATCAAGACTAATGCGGATGGCTCCATCGACCGCTTCAAGGCTCACTGGGTCGTACAAGGCTTCGACCAGCGATACGGAACCGACTATACAGAGACATTCGCCCCAGTCTCCCGACATGCCTCCCTGTGCATTCTGCTCGCCGTCGCGGCCACGAAAAGGCTACCACTGCGCCAGATCGATGTCACCAACGCCTTCCTGTACGCACCTGTGGACGCCAAAATCTTCGTCGAGCAGCCCCACGGATTCAGCGACGATCCCACAAAAGTGTGCCAGCTGGTAAAATCCCTCTACGGAATCAAACAAGCCCCGCGGCTGTGGCAGCAGCACCTTCACGACCGCCTCGTCAGGATCGGTTTCTTGCAGCTGCTGCACGATCAAGGGATGTACCGACTACAGAAGGGGGAGGACTTCGTCCTACTCACCGTCTACGTCGATGACCTGCTCTACATCGGCTCCACTACCGACGTCGTCACCTGGTTCGAAGGGGAGCTGAGGAGTGACTTAACACTCACGGTGTCAGACACCGTGAGCCAGTACCTAGGTCTGAACGTCGTCGAAGACGACTCGGCGTTCTACCTACATGCCAGAAAGTACGCAGGCGCCGTCGCGAAGAAATTCGGACTAATGCCAGTCGCAGTCACGACTCCCTATCACTACGGAAACAACAGCGACACCTCCTCAAAGCTCCCCGCAAAGCAAATCCAGGAATATCAACAAAAGCTCGGCTGTCTACTGTTCGCAGCAGTAACCTGCCGACCGGATCTGTCCTACAGCGCGAGCCAACTGGCGACACACTTGAAGTAGCCGGAGCAAGAGGATCTCGAGGAGCTAAATCGGGCACTGCTCTACTTCGTCTCTACGCCAACGATCAGAATTACCTACAGCAAAGTAACGCCATCGTCCATACAACTACTCGGTTATGTCGACGCCGACCAAGCGGGAGATAGGGAGAATTGCCGCTCCAGAACGGGCTACATCTACCGACTAGAGCCTATCGGGACTATCTCCTGGCAATCGAGCTAGCAGGAACTAATTGCGCTATCCTCGGCTGAAGCGGAATACATCGCTCTCTGCTCTGCGACAAAAGAGGGACTCTACCTACGGGAGCTACTCGAGGAAGCGAAGATTGTGACCATGCCCGCCTTCTCGTTTTCGCGAACAAAAACGAGTTCGCCAACCGAACCAAGCACATCGCCCTGCGGTATTTCTTCGTCAAGGATGAGATCGCGAAGGGGAGACTTCGACTCAGTTACTGCCCCACGACAGAAATGGCTGCAGATTACCTGACGAAGAAAACTGCGAAGGCAAAGGTTGATTACTGCATGCTGCTGACCGGGCAGATAAACGTCACCGAATTAGGACACGTCAGCACTTCAGAAACGAAGGGGAGTGTTGGAAACACCTTGAAGACTTAAGCGTTTCTGAACTGTAACACTACACTCAAAGAAAAGTCGTATCGAGTACACGAGTCAACGGAGGTTACACGAGGAGGTTGGACGAAAGAACCCGAAAGGATGAAGGGACTCGAAGGGTTGCAACCGGAGGTTGCGACTCCAAGGGTGGTAACCGAACCAACGATTGAGTCGCTGTGCGACTCGATAACCGTTTCTTCAACTGTATTCTACAACTGCTCTATTTCCTATTTTCTATAAATTCCTGTATGCTTGCTTGTTTTAATCAATCACTTGCTCTCACATACTAGTGCAAGGGTTCAACTACTCAACACTTCTGCTGCACTAATCAAACACCTTGTACAAGTGGGACTTAGTCCCTGGAAAGATCCTAAGGGCTTTTCTCAGCCCAACACAAATCAAGAGCAAGACCAGGGCGGCACTACTAGTCCAGCCACTGGGAAGAGGCCACAAGGCCAGTCAGGGTAATATATATATAAAGGTCTATACACAATCAAGTTCCTAGCAAATGAGAGGCTACAAAAACGAGACCTAGCTGTACACAGTGCCGCTGATGATCTTTGAGCGCAAGCGCCTTCGTAAAGATATGAGCTGTGTTGGCACCGGAGGCCAAGTGTACCGCACGGGCCTGGCGACACAGCTGTAGCTCACGCAGGAGGAAGTACCGCAGCTGAATGTGCTTCAATCTGCCCTCGAGTCTGGGCTCCTGACACAGGAGGATCATAGCCCTGTTGTCAGCGTACAGAACCGGGGCAGAGCTAGGCCGCTCACCTAAGTCTGTGAGCAAGAAGGTCAACCAGCGGAGCTCCTGTGCTGCCATGGCACCGACGTAGATCTCAGCCTCACAGCTAGACTGGGCAATAGACAAGGAGCGAGTGGACCTCCACGAGATGGCACCTGAACCAAGGCTAAAGCATTAGCCGTAGGAGGACCTGAGAGTCTCGGCATCGTCTGCCCAAAAAGCGCCTGTGTGCCCGGTAAGGACCACTGGTCAGCGTCCTCCTAGCACAAGCCCCATGCCCGATGTACTTGCTAGATAACGCAAAAACCTCTTAGCTGCCGACCAGTGATGTGGTCGGTGTATGCCGGTGGCCACGAAGCGAGCCAGAATGCTGAGAGGGTATGCGAGATCTGGACGAGTGCAAGTCATCAGGTACATGAGGCAACTCACCAACTATGCACAAGGACCACTAGGCTCTACAGCCTCCTCCGAAATAGGCGCAGAGATTCTGTGGTCGACTGGCAGAGGGGTGGGCTGTGCGGAAGAGAACTGCAGGCCGAACCTCTGAAGGACCTGGCGCACCAAGTGTGACTGTATGAGAGTGATGGTGCGCGCTGCTTTGTCCCTAGAGATCTGCAAGCCAAGGTAGTGGCGCAACTCTCCTAGGTCAGTGCACGTATGTCTCCTCAGCAGCTCGGCCTTCACGGAGGCCAGCGCATCTCTGTCTGCAGTAGCAAAGACCAGGTCGTCTATGTAGACAAGGATGTAGAACGGAGTCTGGCCGGAACGGACGAAGAGCGAGGGGTCTGCAGACAACGGGAAGAACTGCAGGTCAGCAAGTGTAGCACGCACCGTGTCGTGCCACTCACGGGGCGCCTGTCGCAAGCCGTAGACGGAACGCCGGAGGAGCCACTCGGTACCAAAGGGAAAGGTAACGGAGAAGCCCTAGGGGCAGCGAAGGTAGATCTGCTCGTGTAGACTGCCCTAGAGGAAATCTGTAGAGAAGTCAAGGGAGTGCAGCTCGTAGTCACGCTGTGCTGCTACATGTAGATGAGCCCGAAGAGTAGTCATCTTCAGGGTCGGGGCGAAGGTCTGAAAGAAGTCCACCCCCTCACGCTAATTGAGGCCTCGAGCAACGTAGCGTGCGTTGAGGACAGGCGGCTCTCCAGGGGGGCGCTTCACCGTGAAGAGCCATTGGCCATCGACTATGTTCACTCCAGGTGGGGGAACTGCGTCGATGAAGGTACCGGTGGATCTCCAAGATGCAAACTCTTGCTCCATGGCAGCTATCCACTGAGAGGCCCAAGGTCCCGAGGTGGCCTCAGCTTAGGTGCGAGGGGTCAGAATGTCAAGGGCATCTGGGTCACCCTCAGGGACTAGCAGCATGGAACAGTGATGGGGAGCGGCCTGTGACAGGAAAGCAAGCTCGTATTGTCTGTCCTCTAGGAGGTCACTGCCAAGGGCAGCTACACCCTAACGGACGGAGGGCAGGCAGGGTCAGAGACCAGAGCGCTGGCGTAGTCAAGACGGCAGGTAGTGGTGAAGTCAGTGACAGCAGCGACAAGAGCCGACAGACTCGAAACAGGAACGGACGGGTCGGTAACTAGAGAGGCAAGGACAGGAGGAATAAGGGGACGCGCAGCACGGAGGAAGTCAGAGAACGGGGGCGGGGCGACTGCAAGCGATGACGGAGGAGGAGACGGGAGGAGCGGAGGAGCACGAGACGCGTGAGAGCGAAGCAACATCGGGTGAGACCACTGAACAGGGGAGGTAGGACGAGCACGAGACGGACGACGAGACTAGACGTGAGATGGAGGAGTTGGGTCAGGATAGAGGGGAGGAAACACCGGAGGAGAACGGGGAGGGAAACGAGTCAGAGAGGAGTCCAGGGGAGGAAACACTGGGCCGTAGACCGGTGGAGGATGAGGCGGCGTCGACGGAGGGGGCAAAGGCTGGCGGTCAGGGGAAGGAAGACCGAGGAGGCAAAGAGCGGACACCGGCGGCGAATGCTGCGACTGCTGCCCGACTCTAGCACCAGAACCTCCAGCGGCAGCACGGCTCCCTCCAAGAAGCTCCACGCCAGCACCCCCAGAATGGGAACCCGCTCCAGTACTCGCTCCAGCACGCTCCCCAGCACCCCCAGAACGCACAAACCCAGCGACGGTGACGCAGCGGCTGCGGTTGCGGCGGCGACGACAGCTGCGGGGGCGGCTGCGGCTGGGACAGCAACGGTGCGGTGGCGACAGGGGAGGAGAAACCGGGGCGGGGACAGCCAGGGAAAGGGACTCCGCCGAGCCGCGAGAGTCAGCAGACTCCTCGACAGGGACAACCGACGGGAGGGGGGTGACATGAGACACACCAGACGGGGCACGGCGGGGAGGGGGAGGAGCAGGGGCAACCAGTGGGGTGGGGGGAACCAGGAACAAGGGGGGAGTGACTGGGGGACCACAGTGGGGAAAGCGGTGGTAGAAGGAGACGGACTCGTCAAAATTGATGTGACGAGAGTGGAAGAAACGGTGAGACGGCGGGTGGTAGAAGTGCAAATCAGACGAGTCAAGGGGGAAACCTAGGAAGACACAGGGGACAGTGCACGCAGTAAGCTTGTCCGTGCCAGAGGCACGACCATGAGCAAGGCGGCCCCAGACGTGGAATGGAGACGCGTCACAAGGAGACCCGGTCTAGAGGAGGGTCGACCAAACATGTGGCCGTTGAGGGTGGGGCCACAGGTGAAGCTGGTGAGCGGCATAGCGAACGGCAAACGGCCACAGAAAATTGGGTGCACCGGCATGGACTATGGAGGTACGAGCCACCTTCATGACCAAACCGATGTGTCGCTCAGTGACCCCATTCTGCTGCGGGGAGTCCAGCAGGGTGAACGTCTGGGTGATGCCCTCCGCACGACAGAAGCAACCAAGGCAGCTACAGGCGAACTCGCCACCACGGTCGGAGTGAAGACGCAACACAGGGAGACCTTGGTGAACGCGCGCAGAGACAAGCCACGGGATAAGAACGTCAGGCACGTCGGCCTTTCGCTCTAGAGGAAACACGGTGGTGTAGCGCGTGTAGTCGTCGACAAGCACAAGGAAGTAGCGCTCTCAACGCGGCTCATGGACAGGGGCGGGGCCCCAGGTGTCCATGTGCAGGGTCTGCAGCGGTGCGACGGTGGGGGGGAACAAGGAGGAGTGAGGAGCACGGCGGAGCCGGCCCTAACCTACTCAAAATACCATATCAAAGTTAACAAATGAATTGAACCATGGCATTCAAGAGAATATAACATAGTGGGTTGTACTCTCTAAGGCACAACCCTGTATAGTCTATAACAACATGGAATGATATGTTTGACACTTTCACCCATGCTTCCCAAGTGACATGAATGTTTGCCAACTCCTTTGACGACCTCTCCGTCTTCAACATTTTCTGCTGAACCTTGCGCCACACCATGGCTTGTGGTATGAATTGAATGCCGTTCGGAGTGCAGATTGGTCAGATACAAGGCTTGTTTATCGAGCCTATCGAGACATGTCCGCATCGATTACGTGCCTGGTGGTGCAGTACCTTTGTTCGTCGTGGCCATGGCGTTGACCCATCAAGTCCCTCTTTTTCAGCCCCAAATGGTTGGTGCCTTCCATACCAGTACCCGCGCTAACCCTTGGGCATCCTGCACCATCAAGGCGATGTTTGGGAGCAATCGGGGGACCCAATCAGAGGAAGGTGGGGAGCAATCAAGGTGGTTGGTGAGATTGGTCAAAGGGGGGTCAAAGAGCAAAGACACCTACGCTGGGCGTGACGTGGCGGTTTTGCGCGTGGGTAGAATCTCAAGGTAGTGAATTGACTAGGATGGGGCACACACGGTAGTTTTGTTCCAAGTGTTGTACTCTCTATTGCATGCCCCTAGCTAGCCTATAAACATAAAAATATATATGTTGACACACCCCCTAGGCTAGACAAGGGGCAGTGCCTGGCAAGAGATACGAAGCTCAGGGTCGCACTACTAGTCCAACATCTGAGGGAAGGGTTTGAAGACCAATCGGCAAGAGTACAAACAAGACAAGTGCAAACCAGGGCGGCACTACAAGTCCGACCACAAGAAACAAAAGCCACAAGGCCAATCAGGAGAATATATATAAAAGAGTAGTACACAATCAAGGGCCTAGCAAGTGAGGAGCTACGGGGACTAGACCAAGCTGTACACAGTGCCGCTGATGATCTTTAGGTGCAAGCGCCTTAGCAAAGATATAAGCAGTGTTGGCACCGGAGGCCAAGTGTACTACGCGGGATTGGGGGCGCTGCTGTAGCTCACGCATGAGGAGGTACTGCAGATGGATGTGCTTTACTCTGCCCTCTAGTCGAGGCTCCTGACACAGAAGGATCATGGCCCCATTGCCAGCGTACAGGACTAGGGCATAGCTAGGCTGCTCACCTAAGTCTGTGAGCAAGAAAGTCAGCCAGCGAAGCTCCTGTGCCGCCATCGCACCGGCGTAGATCTCAGCCTCACTGTTAGACTTTGCAATAGACGACGAGCGGGTGGACCTCCACGAGATGGTGCCTGCACCAAGGCTAAAGCATTAGCCCTGGGAGGACCTGAGTGTCTCAGCGTCGTCTGCCCACGAAGCGTCTGTGTGCCTTGTAAGGACCACTGGCATGTGTCCTCCTAGCACTAGCCCCATGCCCGATGTATTTGCTAGATGACGCAAAACCCTCTTAGCGGCCGTCCAGTGCTGTGGTCAGTGTCTGCCGGTGGCCACGAAGCAAGCCAGGATGCTGAGAGGGTAAACGAGATCTGGACGAGTGCAAGTCATCAGGTACGTGAGGCAACCCACCAGCTCTACGTAAGCACCATTAGGCTCTACATACTCCTTGGGGATTGGAGCCGAGAGCCTGTGATCTATTGGCAGAGGTGTGGGCAGTGCAGAGGAGAACTGAAGACCGAACCTCAGAAGGAGCTGGCGCACCAAGTGTGACTGTATAAGAGTGATGGTGCGCGCTGCTCTGTCCTTGGAGATCTGCAGGCCAAGTTTGTGGCGAAGCTCTCCTAGGTCAGTGCAGATGTGTCTTCTCAGCAGCTCAGCCTTCACGGAGGCCAGTGGGTCTCTCTCTGCAGTAGCGAAGACCAGGTCATCTACGTAGACAAGGATGTAGAACGGGGTCTGGCTAGCACGAACGAAGAGCGAGGGGTCTGCAAACGACAGGAAGAACTGCAGGCCAGCTAGCGTAGCACACAGCGTGGCATGCCACTCATGGAGCACCTGCCGCAGCCCTTAAACCGGGCGCTGGAGGAGCCACTGGGTCCCCGGGGTGAAGGTGCCGGTGAAGCTTGGTGGGCGACATAGGTAGACTTGCTCGTGCAGACTGCTTTGAAGAAACGCTATGGAGAAGTCAAGATAGTGCAACTCGTAGTCACGTTGTGTTGCTACGTGTAGCAGCGCCCGAAGAGTAGTCATCTTCGGGGTCGGGGCAAAGGTCTGAAAGAAGTCAACACCCTCGCGCTGACTGAAGCTTCTAGCTACGTAGCATGCCTTGAACACCGGCGGCTTTCGTGGAAGGCGCTTCACCTTGAAGAGCTACCGGCCATCGACTACGTTCACCCCAGGTGGGGAACTGCGTCGACGTAGGTGCTGGTGGATCTCCAAGAAGCCATCTCCGCGTCTATGGCAGCTATCCACTAGGAGGCCCAGAGTCCCGAAGTCGCCTCAGCGTAAGTGCGAGGGGTCAGGATGTCGAAGGCGTCAGGGTCCCTCTCAGGGACTAGCAGCATGTAGCGGAGATGAGGTGCAGCCTCGCACTGGATAGCAAGTTGTGCTGCCGGTCCTCCAGGACGTCACTGCCAAGGGCAAGAGCACCCCTGATAGACGGAGGACGGACAGGGTTAGAGACCAGAGCGGTGGCATTGTCAAGGCGTTGGGTAGAGGAGAAGTCAATGATAGGAGCGACAAGCACGTGAAGACTCGAGACAGGAACTAACGGGTCGGTAACGAACGAGGCAAGGACTCGAGGAACAAGAGGACTAGCGGCATGAAGGTAGTCAGACAGAGGAGGCGGAGCAACAACAAGCGACGACGGAGGAGGCGAGGGAAGGAGGGGAGGGCAAGACACGTGCGAACGAAGCAACATATGGTGAGAGCGCTGAGAAGGGGAGACAGGACGAGCACGAGAGGGATAACGAGAACAGAAGTGGGACGGAGGTGTTGGGTCAGGGGACAAAGGAGGAGACACAGGAGGAGACACTAACAGAGAGTGAGTGGGGAAACAAGCCGGAGACAAGTCCGGCGGAGGAAACAGAGGGCCGTAGACAGGCAGGGGAGACGGCAACAGGGGAGGTGTAGGCGGGTGTTCAGGGGAGGGAAGGTCGAGGAGGCCAAGGGCGGACACTGGCGGCGACTGCTGTTGCTCCACGCAGACACGAGAACCTCCAGCTGCACCACGGCTACCTCCAAGAACCTTGTGCAATACCGGTGCCACCCCCTGGACCGCCGGGACAAGCCACGGCAGGAACCCTAGGACTAGAACCCTCCTCAACGCACGCAACCCCAGAGCTCGCGGACGGCTGCTGCTGCTGCGGCGGCGGCGGCTGCTGGGCGGAGGTGATGACAATGGCGGCTGCTGCTGAGGTAGCGACAGCGGCGCCTTCTGCGACGGCGGAGGAGGAGACATCGGGGCATAAACAGGCGGCGAGGACTCCTCCGCGGGGCCACCAAAGGCCGCCGACTCCTCGACCAGAAGAACCGACGGGAGGGGAGTGACGTGAGACACAACAGATGGAGCAGGACGGGGAGGGAGGGGAGCAAGGGCTATGGGGGGAGTGGGAACCAGAAACAGGGGTGGGGAAACCGGGAGACCTTGGTGGGGAAAGCGGTGGTAGAATGAGACAGACTTGTTGAAAGTGACGTCACGCGAGTGAGAGAAGTGGTGAGACAGCTGGTCGTAAAAGTGCCAGTCAGACGCGTCAAGAGGGAAACCAAGGAAGACATAGGGGACAGTGCGGGCAGTGAGCTTGTCCATGCCAGAGGCATGAATGTGAGCAAGGCAGCCCCAGACGTGGAACGCGTCACCAGGTAACTCGGTCCAGAGAAGGGTCTGCGAAACCTGCCACTGCTGGGAGTGCTGCCACAGTTTAAGCTGGTGAGCGGCGTTGCGAACAACGAACGACCCCAGAAAATGGGTGCACCGGCATGGATCATGGAGGTACGAGCCACCTCCATGCAGCGGGCCCTCGACGCAAGGCATGCACGGTGGCGCAGGTGAAGGAGGGAGGGCAGGGAGCTACGCAGGGAGACCTAGGACAAGACCGTGCTGCGACATGTGACGCAGGTGCGGGAGTGCGGGGTGACCTAGGCGGTGGTTCCACAGAAGTGACGGGTGAGTGAGTGACCGACACGAGCAAGCCGCAGCGACTTGGGTAGACGCAAGCACATGGGGGGACGCCCTCACCAAGGGGGACTGTGTGTCGAGCGTAAACAGGCCAGACACCGGGTTCCGAGGGAACATGGTGAGGGGGGCACCAGTGGCGGCCTTGGTACAGACTGCATACTGCTCGTGTCCAGGGAACGTACTGGTGACGCCGAGGTCCTGAAGACAGCCGGCACCAACTAGGTTTCTGGAGAACAAGGGGATGTGCAGGACTTTAAGAGAGCCTAAGGGATTTGCCGGATAGGGAAGGGTAGTGGAGCTAGGGGCAACTACCGGACCTGAGAAGGGGTCAGCAGGTATGACAGCGGCAGGGGCAGCAAGCGGCGTGAGCGCCGTGCGGTCGCAGAAGAAGCAGGCAGACGCACCAGAGTCTAGCGTGAAAGAGAGCGAAGCAGTAGCGGCAGCTGGCGGAGGGGCTATCATGGAGCCTAGGCTAAACAAGGCAGAAGGTCCTATGCATGACGTAGCAGGGGAGCCTAGACTACACACAGGACACCAATACTAGGCGACACTGGGTAATAAGATCCGGTCACACCAGTGTCATCAGCATACATGGTATGCAAAGCAGAGAAAATCTGATCCATATCCATTTCAAAGTCAGGCACACGGCGATGCACCAGACTGGGCCTGTACGGAAGGTCCAGTGCAGGTTCGAAGCGGGGATGGAAGAGGTCGTCGAGGCGGCGGAAGCAGCGGGCGGTAGTGTGACTGGGACGACTACAAACAATGTCGTGGAAGGGGCCAGTCTGGAGCTGGCAATGGCAACCTACAGTGCCGAAGTTGCCACCGGACGCCGAGCTGTGAGGGCCGCCACAGCGGCCACCACCGCCAGAGGCACCGGGCCACCCAGGCGGGAGGCGGCCCCACTGCTCGTGCTGCGATGGCTGTTGCTGCGGCTGCTGCTGCTGCTCCGGGGCACCAGACCTGGTCCCTTCGTCGGAACCACCGTCCCCGCCCCCACCCCCATCACCCCCACCACCCTTCCCTCCGCCACGGCCCCCCTTGGGGCGGCAGCCCCTACCCTAACGTGGCTGCACTGAGGCCGCCGCAGCGGTCTCAGCAGCAGGGGCTGTCTTAACGATAGCAGCAGAGACGTCAGAGTAAGTGCACTTGGAGGGAGCACAGCCCTGAAAGATAGGGACCGCCGCAGTACCACTAGACTGAGCGGTAGTGCATTGGCGGGTCTCTGTCTCGGACAGGGCGCTGACAAAGGCGGTAAGGGTGAGGTCACCTGGGTGCTGACTAAAAAAGTGGTCGCGGGCAGTGGCTAGGCGGTCCGGAAGGCGCGTGACAATGAGGTAAAGGGTAATGCAAAGCGGCTGCGGGAACGCAGTGAGCTGGGCCTCAGTGCTAGCGGCGCGGTAGCTAGCCTCAAGTGCGCGGAGGTGAGTGGCTAGGTCAGCGATAGTGGGGAACGCCGCAAGATCAGGGAACAGCATGGGGAGGATCAGGCGGCCAGAGGAGGCGAAGGCGGGTGTGGAGTAGTGTGCAACTACAGCCTCGAAGAATTCCTTGGCGTTCGCTACAGCGGTAAAGTGGGGATGCTCAGACAAGGGAAGGGCGTGACTAATGGCAAGCTGCGCTACGGCGTCGTGCGACTCCCAGACAGCGTGAGCAAGCACAGCAGTGGAAAAGGCCTCACACTCAGTAGTGGTGGGGGCATCAGGGAGGGAAGCAGGCGAGGGGGGCCGGGGAAGCAAGCCATCGACATGAACAGCCAGGGAGTAACTGTCCTAGCGCTGACCTGTCAGGTGACGGCGAAGGTCGACAAGCCAAGCATCGAAGTCGATCGCCCACCCCTCCAAGTCCAGGTGAAGCACAGCGTCCGCCATCGCATGACCTCAGCTACACGACGGTACGGTGACACGGTGACACGGCTATACGGCGGACGGCGGCACGACGACACATCGGTACGGCGGCACGGCTCCACAGCAGTACGGCGCCACGACGGCACGGCGCCAGAGCGGCGCGGCGGCCCGGCTCCACGGCAATACGGCGCCACGACGGCACGGGCGACACAGAGGCTCGGCGACACGACGATACGGCGACTCTGTGGCACGGTGGCACGGCGTCACGGCGGCATGGCGACACGGCAGCACGGTGTCACGACGGCACGGGAGATCGACACGGCGGCATGGCAGGACTGGGGTCGGCGCGAAACGGAACGGGCAAGCAGGAGCCGGCTAGCTAGGGGGCCGGCGAGCGAGAGGCTGGCGAGGTCGGGGCCGGCTAAGGAGGGGCTGGCGTGCAAGGGACCAGCTAGCGAGGAGCCAGCAAGCTAGGGGCCAGCGAGCTCGAGGGCCGGACAATGCGGGGCCAGCAAGCTCGGAGCCGGTGAGCGCAGGGCTAGCTAGTGCAGGGTCGGCGAGCACAGGGCCGACGAGCATGGGGCGGCGAGCGCGGGGCCAGCGGGCTTGGGCCAACGAGCATGGGGCGACAAGCACGAGCCTACGAGCGTGGGGCTTTGAGTGGGGGCCAGCGAGCATGGGACGACGAGGGCGGGCCAGCGAGCGCGAGGCGATGAGCTGGGCTTACGAGCGCGGGGAGACATGCGCGGGCCTATGAGCGAGGGGCGACGAGCTCTGGCCAGCGTGCGCGGGGCGACGAGCGGGGCCTACTAGCGCGGGGCGACGAACGGGGCCTACTAGTGCGGGGCGACGAGCGGGGTCTGCAGACAAGGACTAGGGCTAGGACAAGAGTTAAGACTAGGGCTAGGACTAGGGCTAAGGTGGAAGCATGGATGGGCGAGGAGGACCTAGCCTAGCGTGATACCAGCTCAACGTAGTGATTTGACTAGGATAGGGCATACACGGTAGTTTTGTTCTCAGTGTTGTACTCTCTATGGCATGCCCCTAGCTAGAATAAATATATAATAATATATGTTGACAGGGAAAAGGGGGAAAGAGGGGGAAAACGGGGGGGGGGGGAGAAATCGAAGGCGCGAGGCACTGAACCAGAAGCCCCGCCCCAATCAGCCCTCTTTGCCAAACTCGAAATCGCTGTAGCTGGGCAGCGCAGGGTAAACCCCGAATTGGCCAGGAAGATCCCAAGGTGGGTTTAACAATAATGACGAACATATTGCCCTCTCAAATAGAAACGCAAACGCAACAACCCTCCCGAAGCGAGTGTATTCTATTTATTTCTTACTACCCGGGTCCGAGGGATTAGAATTGGGTTCCTGCATCGATTTGACTTGAGGTAGGAACTCATTTTGGGTCTCCTCACAGGCTGGCGGAACTCTTCCGCCAAGGGGGAAATGGGTCCCCTCGACCGAGCAGGGGACCCATTCTGGTCTGGTCCTCGAGCCGCGTTTTTGGCCTTGGTTTGGGCCCTTTTAGCGAGTTTTGGGCTCTGCCCGCGGTGTAGAGCCCTAGCTCGGATGTAGGGAACCTTCATCTATAAGGTTCAGTGGGTCCCCTCGAATGGCTCCCAAACATTCGCCAAATTAACCATCACCAATCACGAAGCAGAACCAACGCCCATGCTACCCCAAGCCAAACCCAAACCTTCATGAGACACGTCAAACCTCAAATGGCCAGTCAACTGACCTCCTCTACGACCTTTCTTATAAAGGTCAAAGCGTCAATGCCAAATCATCACCAACTCATTCTTCCGAGTCTACCCCATTCTTTTGAGTCTACTACACTTTCTTCTCTTTATTATCTCACCCGAAACAATCCAAATTGTAATCTCACCTATTGGGTTCTCAGTATGACTCGCGTTGACAGTGAACATGATTGGTTGCAGTTTGAACAATAGCGAACAACCGAGTCATATTTTGACAATTGCGAGTTTCGGAGCTGAGACATCGAGCGGGCAACTAATAGATTCCATGAGCAAGATTTTCTGTTCAAGTGTCAGTGTTTACTGTGGGTTTTCCCCTTCAAGGTCCCGTTTGCCCGTGTTTTACCATTTCTTGATTACAGGCTCGAGTCGCGTGCAAAAACCGTGGGACTAAATAGGAGAAAAGGTGTACTTTCGAAACCTAGTAGCCTTCCAGCAACGGCAACTCAATGGCTTCTGCTGCTATCCTGCATCACCCTCCTAGCGACTTCTGCCATAGCTCAGCAAGGTCCGCCTGGCGGAAACCTTTCCGGCGGAGGTGCGCAAGGGGTACTGCGCGGAGGGCATGGTGGACCCCGAGAGCCGCACGGTCCCCCGCTGAACCTGACGGCCGTCGTCAATCTGACGGCGGACGTTGGCGCGCAATTGGCGAACTGCTCCGCCGAGCAGATGGTCATTGACGGCCGCTTTCACCTCGTCATCTTCAAGTGAGTCTCTGTTTCATCGCGTTTCTCCTCTCCCGAGCCAAATAAATCTAGTACGGTGTCTGTGCACTCACTCTCATTCAACCTGACTTATCAATTTCCAAATGCATCTACTCCTCACGCTGCGTGACTCCCTTCTTGCCGCGATCCGCTGCTAATCCTTGCTTGCTCTCTCGCCCTCCCCCACCTCCCCCTCTTCCCCCCCTCCACAGGAACGCCACTGGCAACTACAACCTCGCGCTCCACGCGCTCCTCGTCGGCGCCGCGGGCGGCCCGCCCGACTCCCTCGCCATCGTGCAGGGTGCCGCGTGCAGCGCGTCCGCCGTCGCCGTGCTGTCGCTGCCCGTCGGCGCGTCCGCCTGGGAGCAGCGCGCGGGGTGGTGGCTGCTGCGCGCCGAGGCGTGGCTGGACACGTTCCTCGAGAATGCCGACGCAGCTGCCATCGACGCGCTGCTCCCCAACGCCTCGCTCCCGCGCACCAGCGGCGACGCAGCTGGAGGCAGCGTGGGGACCACGCGGAGCGAGCAGGGCAGCAGGCGCATGGGGCTGATGCGCGCAGCGGGGCGCACCAGGCAGGAGGGGCAGCAGCCGCCAGCAGGTGGTTCATGAGGCAGTTTTCCAGGTGGTGGGGGTGTGGGGATGGGGATGGGCAACGCAGGCAGAGGTGGCGTGAATGCGGCTGTGAGCGGGTACACGGTGCTGGCGAGTGCAACGGGTGTGGCGTGGGGAGGGCAGCTCATGGGGCTCAAACTGCCCTCCGCTGCATGATTTGACTCGGTGCTGCGTCTGCCTTTTGGCGTGCCATGGTGCTACTACATGACATGCTGCTGCATAGTGTTGTTGGAGCGGGTGCCGCTACCTAAAACTCCTGATGGCAGCTTTAGTCGTGCGCAGGGCCTCAGATATCAGGATATTTTATCGTGAATTCCTATTTTTCAGGATGCCTGTTAGGTGCCAAACCTGAAAAATCCGTTTAAGGTCATTTTTCACCCTGTGAATTCAGTTTTAAATCGTAGTGCAACCCTAAGGATTCAGTTAAGTGTTCGTGTACCAGCCCTGAGCTGTCAGTATGCCTTCGGGGACAACCCTGATTCCTCGAATCTTGAATGCACGTGCGCCACTAGGGTAGCCTTTGCCTCGAATTTTACATTTCGGCTAAGTCCTCAAACGTAGCAACAACCCTCCGAAAACCACCGAAAGTTGGCTAAGTCATGAAAGTTAGAGACAATCCTCGGAAACCCCCCCGCTGCTCTAAAATTTCGGCGAAGTCCCGAATGCTAGAGACAATCCTCCAAAAAGTCCCCGCTAATATGAAATTTTCGCTAAGTCCTCAATGCTAGAGACAATCCTCCCCCCGCCCCACCCCCTACTCACTAAAACCTTTCGGCTAAGTTCTCCCTGCCAGAGACATACTTCTACAACTTCTATGCAGCCCTGAAATTCTGGCTTAGTCCTCATAGAATTCGTGAGGCCCAGGTTATATCGAATTAAAATCTCATCAAGTACTGCAACTCAGGGATTATGCGTCACGTTTGGCAGAATACTTCGTGGCTAACTTTTATAAGTTTTTCCACGGTCAAGATTACCAGAAACAAATTCAGATGATCCTGCACATTGAATTGGGAAACAAAAGAACTTGCCATAGAGTGTGCCACAGGCGATGAATGGGCCCTCACCATCCAGCCTTGTCAAACGCCGTCAGAACCACTCGATGGAAATCAAATTGCAGTTTTTTTCACGCGACTTTTCGTTTCTTGCCTTTGACTTCATAAGAGTTTTCAGGGGCTGCATTCGCTTTAAACTAAACGCCCATCCGGTCTCAGCAAAATTCTGTCTGACAGTCAGACGAAGAAAAATTTCATGGTCTGATTACCTCGTGCGCTACAGTTGACGCAAACTCGGCCACTCGCGCCTCAACCCATCACAACGCGTGAAGCCAAGTGTGCTGCTGCTGCTGATTAGAGTGACTTCTAAGATGTCAAGCGTTTCAGAATTTACCCCGAGGCCAAAGTATAGAGCTGGAGAACCACCCTGCGGAATCAGTATGAACATAAGCCACCAACCCTGACTGCTACACGCTTTTTGGGGGGGCAGCCCTGATTGGTCAGTATGCCTAAAATCCTATCTGAGGCCCTGGTCGTGCGGTGCTGGCGGCATGGGAAGAGGTTACAAATTGGGGTGGTGTGTAAGGAATGAGTAATTCCTTACTGAGGCTTGCTACAGGGCGTACGACTCGACCAGTCCCGAACGATCGCCAGGGTTCGAGACCTTTCAGTTCGAGCCTCCTGGGCCTTTCCGGACCTCTCTTCGACACATCGAGGCCCTTCGATACCTTTCCCGAACCTTCTGATCCTACGTCCAGGATCACCCTAGGCTTTCTATATATTGTATTGTCTTTCATTTTTTTGTCATTCACTCGTTCACAGTTTCGACATTGCCCTCCGCGCTACTTGGCAGTCCCATTCATAACACTTGGTATCAGAGCCACTTTCCTCACCCGTTGGGCTTCCGAGGGCATAACGTTTTTTTTTTAGGGGGGAGAGCCATCCCCTCGAGGGCGGTTGTGTCCGTCCTGACATGGCGAAGATTTTGAAGAGTGTTTCCGGTATGTTAATCATTTCGCATATCGTTAAAAGGGCTTCGTTTGCAATTTCGAGATTTTCGGCAAGCAGCAACGATGCTTCGGATTGGTGTCCGAATGGAGCCAGGAGCTCGTCACGAGACGACAAGCTCGCCGATATCCCCTGGTGAAATGGATTTCGTCAGGAGCGCGTGTAGCAGACGTGGCTGCATGGTGAAGTGTGGCGGATGTCAAGGGCTCGGTGTTTCCGGCAGGTGACACGCAAGTGAAGACGGGACTCCGGATACTGTTCAGCAAACGCGGCGTTGGAGTTTTCGGCATGACCAGGATCGCACGGCAGCACACGTGGGGCTCAGGCACGGAAGATTTTCGAGGAGTACTGACCTCGAAATTGTTTCGCATGACCTGCCCGCCTGGAGGCGTAATTCGTCTGCCCTAGAGTTTCGAGCTCGGCGAGTCTGGATTCCCGCAGAGGAAGCCTTTTTCGTGGCAGAAATTACACTTCACGATCCACGGAGGACGACCAGAAACTACCCTCGGGTCGAGTTTAAGTATCATTCACTGGGTCAACGTTAAAATTCAACGACGAAGAGCTGAAGCAGAGAAGGAGAACGACTGGGAACAGCCAGGAAAATTTTTAAGGAGTTAGCGGAAAACGGATCCCCCCGACTGACCTGGGTGGGTCGCCCGATTTTCAGCATCTCCACCGGATGCTTGCGGATCACCCTGTGCTGGTGGATCGAAATGTTTTCGGCGCTACACGACAGGCGAACGATTTGTGAAAATCGGACTCTCTATAGTGGGAGGCGCGAGAAGAAGGTTAACGAAAATAACGAAGGATTTTTGCGACAACGATCGGACGGTACGCGGAGCTCGAGTCCGATACGAACGGCAAAGATTGGTCGCTGCAATCGACGGAGTTGCAAGCTTTTCGAACGAACGTGCGCGGTACTGTTTGGGGAATGACGAACGTGGGTGCTGGGTGAACAGCGGCCTACGGGGGTTTTACTTTGGAAGCAGCAGTTGAAGAAATTTGCAGCAGTTTGGAGCAGATTTCTTGAAGAGACAAATTTTTAAGGGAGGGGAAGGCGAATCCCTCACGTAAGCTGCAAAGCGGTTGCCCGCGAATTAGACTGTTTAATTCGCCCAACTACGATAGCATTTGCGCTTACCTGAGTACGGGCACACGGCGGATTCACCCCTGCTCTGGAGAGTATTTAACAAATGGAGCTTCGAGTTACTGTTGCAGTGGGAAAAGCGTGTTGCCGTCACGGAAAATTTGGAATCACGCGGAAGTCTTCAAGGGTTATCTCTGAGTTGCGGGGCTATAATCGAAGACTTGGCTGCGAGGACTCATTCGGGGATTTACCTGGACGGGCGCAAAGATGGGTGAACGTTGGCGCGTCGCTAAAACGTCGTTTATTTTTCGGGTGGGAATTCTTCAAGATTTCGGCTGGAGCGGTAGCTGGGGTCACGGGTACCTACCGAGCTGTGCGATGGTTTAAATACCAGCATGCTTAGTCGGTGAAACTGCAGAAAATTCGCCTTTCGGAGCTGAGAACTGTACCCGGGTTTTTATGGGGTACCTGCTGTAGCCGCGCGATGGGTGAACGTCTGCGCGGCGAATCGGTCAGGTGGAGTTACGGAAAAATCTACAGAGGGTAACAACGCGAAGCAGATCGATGGCAGTTGAGAGGTTGAATATTAATCTACGGCGTCGGATGGAGCTAGAGTCTACGTGGCGCAGCTGCCCTTTGTTATAGGGTCGCGCTGAGACTGGTCCCGACGAGCAGGATTTGAAGATACTTTAAGTTTTTGGTCTGAAGAAACTTGAAGCAGGGTATTCTCGGCATCGACAATAGAAGATTTTCTTTTCATGGAGGGGGGAGAGAGCAGCTGCGCAGTAGTTGTTTTTTGGGTTTTCCCTCGACAGTTTGGCATCCGCTGCATGAGCATCGACGGATAGATGTTGTTTGACCGACTGAATCAACGGACAGATTCGAGTTGGCATTTCGGGAATTTCGCAGGAGTTTGCGACAAGTGGAGGAACGTTTACATTAACCGCCTGAAGGGAAATCGTCTACGGTTACTGGACTTGTGAAGCTTTCGGACATGTGCTGATGGACTTCGCTGACTTTCGTGAGACATGGACGCGTGTTCTCGCATGTGTCGCGAATGACCTCGCATTTGACGAATTGCTGGAGTTCGTTGACTTTGCGAAATATGGGCGCGTGTTTTCTATGAGTGTCACGACTCACGTGGAATAAAACGAGGAGCGATCTACAGTTACGGAGCTGCGGACAAGTTTGGCGCTACGTAGAAGATTCGGCTCGCCACCAACTGGTGTTACTGTGCGGATACAGTAAACGACGACGGGGTTTGTAATTCTCGGTGAAGGATTCGCTGGAGACAAGGAAGCTGTGGTGCGGTAGTATCCCTACTGTTAACTTATACATACTAGCTATGTAGAAGTTATAGGCTAGACTGAGGTATGCTTCTACTGACTACAACCAACTAGTATTTGTTCTAGGTTTCCACTTCTAGTCATTCATTCAGTTCTTACTTTAACATGGTATCACGCGTAGGTTAGAATCCCCCACCTACCGCTTCCGCCCGTACCCTAGCTAAGCCCCGTCGCGCCCCTCCTGGGCCCCGTCGCGCCTCCTGGCCCCGTCGCGCCCCTCCTCGGC
Source organism: Closterium sp. NIES-67 (assembly GCA_027943415.1). Taxonomy (NCBI): domain Eukaryota; kingdom Viridiplantae; phylum Streptophyta; class Zygnematophyceae; order Desmidiales; family Closteriaceae; genus Closterium; species Closterium sp. NIES-67. The sequence goes on along the minus strand of BQMB01000124.1, from coordinate 101,300 downwards.
CCCGTCGCGCCTCCTGGCCCCATCGCGCCCCTCCTGGGCCCCGTCGTGCCTCCTGGCCACGTCGCGCCCCTCCTGGGCCCTGTCGCACCTCCTAGACCCGTCGCGCCTCCTAGCCCCGTCGCGCCCCTCCTGGGCCCCGTTGTGCCTCTTAGCCCCGTCGCGCCCCTCCTGGGCCCCGTCGCGCCTCCTAGCGCCCCTCCTGGGCCCCGTCGTGCCTCCTAGCCCTGTCGCGCCCCTCCTGGGCCCCGTAGCGCCCTGCCTGGCCCCGTCGCGCCCGCTAGGCCCCGTCGCGCCCTGCCTGGCCCCGTCGCGCCCGCTTGGCCCCGTCGCGCTCTGCCTGGCCCCGTCGCGCCCTGCCTTGCCCCGTCGCGCCTGCATGGCCCCTCCGCGCCTACCTGGCCCCGCCGCGCCTGCCTGGCCCCGCCGCGCCTGCCTGGCCCCGCCGCGCCTGCCTGGCCCCGCCGTGCCTGCCTGGCCCCGCCGCGCCTGCCTGGCCCTGCCGCGCCTGCCTGGCCCCGCCGCGCCTGCCTGGCCCCGCCGCACCTGCCTGGCCCCTCCGCGCCTGCCTGGCCCCGCTGCGCATACCTGGCCCTGCCGCGCCTCCCTGGCCCCGCCGCGCCTGCCTGGCCCCGCCGCACCTGCCTGGCCGCGCCGCGCCTGCCTGGCCCCTCCGTGCCTGCTTGGCCCCGCCGCGTCTGCCTGGCCTCTCCCACTGCCCGCCCGGCCCATCTTCGTGCCTGCTCGTCCTGCCCTGCCACCTCGGGCTCCGTCTACTCTGCTCGCCAGTGCTGGGGCGCCTCGCGGCCGCCGTGCTGGAGAGTGCTGCCGCCGTGTCCCTGCGTCGCTGTGTTCTTGTGGAGCTGTGCCGCTGACCTTGCACGATGGCTGACTTCGTGCTCCGACTGGACGCCGAGGGCCATGCGGTTGACTTCGCCGCCTGGCTCTCCGATCTCCGCCGCCACCTTACAGGTCAGCGCCAGGATGGCCACTCTTTGGTTGCCCATGTCGATGGCTTCTCTACTGATGCGCTTGCCTGTGCGGTCTGGGACTCCCGCGATGCAGTAGCTCAGGTTGCTATTAGTCACGCCCTCCTTGTGTCCGAGCGCTCGCGTTTTGCTATTGTTGAGACGGCCAAAGCTTACTTAGACACCGTTATTGCTCGCTATTCCATACCCGCGTCTGCTTCTGCTGGCCGCTTGCTCTTCCCGATGCTGTTCCCAGACCTTGCAGCCTTCCCTACCGTCGCAGATTTTGCCACTCACCTGCGTGCCCTAGAGACAGGCTATCGCACTGCCAGCACTGCTGCCCAGCTCACTGCGCTCCCCCCCCCTTTCTGCATGACGTTCTATTTTATCGCCATGCGCCTGCCAGACTGCCTCGCTAGTGCTCGCGATCACCTCCTTAGCCAGCACCCGAGTGACCTCACCCTCACCGCCTTTGTCGACACCCTCACCGAGATCGAGACTCGTCAGCGCACTATCGCTCAGTCGAGCGGTGCGCCGGCACTCTCTATCTTTCACGGCTGTGCCCCCTCCCAGTGCACGTTCACTGACATTTCGGCTGCGGTCGCCACGACGATCCCTCTCACCGAGATGGCTGCTGCGGTCCACCCGCAGCAGCGCTCGCGCCGCGGTGGCCATGGTCGCCAGGGAGGTAGGGGTGGTGGCGCAGGTGGTGGTGGTGGTGGTGGTGGTGGTGGTGGTGACGGTAGTCCGCCTGCGGGGACTACCACTGGTGGGCAGGAGCAGCAGCCCCAGCCGCAGCAGGAGCAGCCCCAGCCGCAGCAGCCGCCCCAGCAGCAGCCGCCGTCCCAGCAGCACTCGCCGCAGCCGTGGGCCCGTCTCCCACCTGGCTGGCCCGGCACCTCCGGAGGTAGTGGCCGTGGTGGCGGCCCGCGCAGCTTGGCGTCTACCGGCGGCTCCGGTGCTGTCACCTGCCACTACCAGCTTCAGACCGGGCCTCTTCGCGACACTCTGTGCCGCTGCCCGCACCCGACCGCCCGCTGTTTCCGCCGCCTTGACAAACTCTTTCGTCGTTGCTTTGGCCCGGCCCCGGACCTCCCCGACTGGCACAGCCTGCTCCGCCAGGGCGTGCCGATCTTTGAGTTAGACATGGATCAGATAGGTGCTGCCTTGCATGCTTTGTATTCTGACGCTTCTAGTGTTGCTGGATCTTATTACCCTGTGTACTCTAATTTAGGTGTTGCACCATTGTATAGCTTAGCCTCCCCTGCTGCGTCAGGCGTAGGACTGCCTAGCTTGCCTAGTCTAGTCGCTGCACCGGCTCCGTCCCGGCCTCCGCCACTGGTCGCTGTCCTTCACTCTCAACTCCGGTGCTTTTGCCTGCTTCTTCGCGACCGTTCCACGCTCACGCCGCTTGCTGCGCCTGCTGTTGTCTCTCTCGCTGACCCCTCTGCGGGTCCTGTTGTATGTCCCTTCCCTGTCCAGCAGTTCCCTTGGGCTCCCTTACAGGCCTCCACGTTCCCTCGTTCTCGAGGAACCTGGCTGGGTCGGCTGTCTCCAGGACCTCGGCGTCACCACCACGTTCCCCAGGAACGAGCGGTTCGCTGTCTGTTCTGAGGCTGTCTCAGGTTCCCCCCTTGCGACGTTCCCCCGGGACCCGGTGTCCGGTCTGTTTACCCTAGACACCGCTTCCCCCCCGGTTGGTGCGTCCTCCCAGGTCGCTGCAGCTTGCTCATGTCGGTCCCTCACTCACCCGTCCCTTCTTTGGCACCACCGCTTAGGTCACCCTGCTCTCCCGCGTCTGCGTCACATGTCCCAGCATGGTCATGTCTTAGGTCTCCCCGCGTCCCTCCCTGCCCTTCCTCCCTCGACTGTGCCACCGTGCACGCCTTGCGTCGAGGGTCGGCTCCGCCGTGCTCCTCACTCCTCCTCGCTGCGCCCTGCTACTGCCCCTCTTCAGACCCTGCACCTGGACGTTTGGGGCCCTGCCCCTGTCCCCGGACCGCGCGGTGAGCGCTACTTTCTTGTGCTCGTTGACGACTACACGTGCTACACCACGGTGTTTCCCCTGGAGCGGAAGGCCGACGTGCCCGACGTTCTTCTCCCGTGGGTTGTGGCTGCGCGTCTCCACCGCGGTCTCCCCGTGTTGTGTCTCCACTCTGACCGTGGCGGCGAGTTCGCCTCAGGTCGGCTTGGACAGTTCTGTCGTGCGGAGGGCATCACCCAGTCGTACACCTTGCCGGACTCCCCACAGCAGAATGGGGTTGCTGAACGCCGCATCGGCTTGGTCATGGAGGTCGCCCGTACCTCCATGATCCATGCCGATGCCCCGCATTTTCTGTGGCCGTTCGCTGTTCGCTACGCTGCTCACGAACTTAACTTGTGGCCGCGCTCCCAGTGGCCGCAGGTTTCGCCGACCCTCCTTTGGACCGGGTTCCCCGGTGACGCGTCTCCGTTCCACGTCTGGGGCTGCCTTGCTCCATTCGTGCCTCTGGCATGGACAAGCTCACTACCCGCACTGTCCCCTGTGTCTTCCTCGGTTTTCCCCTAGACTCGTCTGACTGGCTTTTCTATCACCCGCCGTCTCACCGCTTCCTCCACTCTCGTGACGTCACCTTTGACAAGTCTCTCTCCTTCTACCGCCGCTTCCCTCACCGAGGTCTCCCGGTTGCCCCGCCCCTGTTCCTGGCTCCCTCTCCCCCGATATCCCCTGCTCCTCTCCCGCCTCGTCCTGCCCCGTCTGGTGTCTCTCACGTCACTCCCCTCCCGTCGGTTGTCCCCGTTGAGGAGTCTGCTGACTCTGGTGGTCCCCCCGGCCCGTCCCTGCCGCGTCCCCTTCCCCGGTGTCTCCGCCTTCCCTGCCGCAGTCGCCGTCGCTGTAGCAGTCGCAGTCACCGCCACCGACGCAGCCGCCGTCGCCGCCGCCGCCGCTGCCGCCGTTGGCCTCTGGGGGTGCTGGCGTTGAGGAGGGTGTTCGTCTTGCGGCTCCCGGGGGTGCCGCAGGAGTTGGAGGGGGTTCTTGCTCTGGGGGTGTTGGTTCTGGGGGTGCTGCTGTTGAGGGTTCCGCCGACGGTCGTCCTGCCTCTTCCGCTCCGAGGGTCCCGGCCCAGCTATCGCAGCAACCGTCGCCGCCGGTCTCCGCTCTCCGCCTGCTCAGCCTTCCCTCCCCGGACCGCGCGCCGGTGTCTCCCCCACCACCTGCTGACCTTCCTGTCTATGGTCATGTGTTCCCGCCGCCGGACTCGTCTCCGGCCCGTCTTCCTCCTCGTTCCCCTCCTGTGTCCCATCCGCTGTCCCCTGACCCTACACCTCCGTCTCACGTTTGGGCTCGCCGTCCCTCCCGTGCTCATCCCGTCTCTCCTGTCCTGCCCACCCACCCTATGTTGCTCCGTTCCCGCTCGTCTCGTCCTCCCCTCCTCGCATCCCCTCCTCCCTCGTCCCTTGCTGTTGCACCTCCTCCGTTCTCTGACTACCTCCGTGCCGCTCGTCCCCTTGTCCCTCGGGTCCTTGCCTCTCTTGTTACCGACCCTGCTGTTCGTGTCTTGCGCCTTGACGCGCTTGTCGCTGAATTCGCCTCTACCCGCCGCCTTGACTACGCAACCGCTCTGGTCTCTGACCCTGCCCGTCCTCCGTCCGTCGGGGGTGCTCCTGCCCTTGGCAGTGCCGTCCTAGAGGACAAGCAGTACGAGCTTGCTTTCCTTTCCGAGGCTGCTCCCCATCTCTGCTCCATGCTGTTAGTCCCTGAGGGTGACCCATGCGCCTTCGACATCCCGACCCCTCGCACTTACGCTGAGGCCACCTCGGGGCCTTGGGCCTCTCAGTGGATAGCTGCCATGGAGCAGGAGATGGCATCTTGGAGGTCCACCGGCACTTACGTCGACGCAGTTCCCCCGCCTGGGGTGAACGTAGTCGATGGTCGATGGCTCTTCAAGGTGAAGCGCCCCCCTGGAGAGCCGCCTGTCTTCAAGGCGCGCTACGTGGCCAGAGGTTTCAGTCAGCGAGAGGGGGTTGACTTCTTCCAGACCTTCACCCCGACCCCGAAGATGACCACTCTTCGGGCGCTGCTACACGTAGCAGCACAGCGCGACTACAAGCTTCAATCCCTCGACTTCTCTACTGCCTTTCTTCAAGGCAGCCTACACGAGCAGGTCTACCTGCGCCGACCACAGGGCTTCACTGGTACCTTCCCCCCTGGGACCCAGTGGCTTCTCAGACGCCCGGTTTACGGCCTGCGTCAGGCTCCTCGCGAGTGGCACGACACGCTGCGTGCCACGTTAGCAGACCTGCAGTTCTTTCCGTCCTCTGCTGACCCCTCACTGTTTGTGCGTTCCGGCCAGACTCCGTTCTACATCCTTGTCTACGTAGACGATCTGGTCTTCGCTACTGCTGACACAGACGCACTGGCCTCTGTGAAGGCCAAGCTTTTCAAGAGACACACCTGCACTGACCTTGGAGAGCTGCGTCGCTATCTTGGCCTGCAGATCTCTAGGGACAGAGCAGCACGCACCATCACTCTGACACAGTCACACTTGGTGCGTCAGGTCCTTCAGAGGTTCGGTCTTCAGTTCTCCTCCGCACAGCCCACACCTCTACCTGTAGACCATGGGCTCTCCTCTTCCGTTCCTCACGAGCCAGTAGAGCCCAGTGGCCCCTACACAGAGCTGGTGGGTTGCCTCATGTACCTGATGACTTGCACTCGCCCAGATCTCGCATACCCTCTCAGCATCCTGGCTCGCTTTGTGGCTACAGGCAGACACCGACCTCAGCACTGGTCTGCCGCTAAGAGGGTTTTGTGTTATCTTGCTAGTACATCGGGCATGGGGTTAGTGCTAGGAGGACGCAGGCCAGTGGTCCTTACTGGGCACACAGACGCTTCTTGGGCAGACGACTCTAAGACGCTCAGGTCGTCGCACGGCTACTGTTTTAGCCTTGGTTCGGGTGCTATCTCTTGGAGATCCACTCGCTCGTCGTCTGTGGCTCAATCTAGCTGTGAGGCTGAGATCTACGCTGGTGCCATGGCGGCACAGGAGCTCCGCTGGCTGACCTTCTTGCTCACAGACTTAGGTGAGGGGCCTAGCTCTGCCCCGGTCCTGTACGCTGACAATAGGGCCATGACACTCCTGTGTCAGGAGCCTCGGCTTGAGGGCAGAGCGAAGCATATCCAGCTGCGGTACTTCCTCCTGCGCGAGCTACAGCAGCGCCGCCAGGCCCGCGTAGTTCACTTGGCCTCAGGTGCCAACACAGCTGATATCTTTACTAAGGCGCTTGCGCCTAAAGATCATCAGCGGCACTGTGTACAGCTTGGTCTTGTTCCTGTAGCTACTCACCTGTTAGGATCCCGATTGTGTACTCTCTATTATATATGCCTGTCAGACTAGCCTTGTGGCCTTACCTCCAGTGGCTGGACTAGTAGTGCCGCCCTGGCTTGCTTTAGTTTTGTTTGTATTCTTGCTGACTGGTCTCCAGACCCCTGCCTCAGTGGTTGGACTAGTAGTGCCACCCTGAGCTGTTTGCTTCTTGCTTAGCTTCACCTCTTGTCTAGCCTTAGGGGTGTGTCAATTTATACATATTAGCTATGTAGAAGTTATAGGCTAGACTGAGGTATGCTTCTAGTGAGTACAACCAACTAGTATTTGTTCTAGGTTTCCACTTCTAGTCATTCATTCAGTTCTTACTTTAACACCTACTGCCAGTTTGGTTATCTGGGTAATTGTACCAAGATTCGACGGCTAAGATCGACCGCGATCGTCTCGACGTGTTTCGACCGTTGGATTGAGTTTCTTTGAAGAAGCTTGAGATTCTCAACAGTGGTGGCTTCACTACTACGAGATTCAGTTAGAGAGTGTCTAGTTTTCTTTATTTGTGTGCTTATCTTGAATGGGGGAGAGTGTAAGGAATGAGTAATTCCTTACTGAGGCTTGCTTCAGGGCGTACTCTCAACTTATACATATTATCTATGTAGAAGTTATAGGCTAGACTAGGTGTGTGCTTCTAGTGAGTACAACCAACTGGTATTTGTTCTATGTTTCTCTTCCTAGTAATTCATTCGTTTCTACGTTAACATGGTATCACGCTTAGGTTAGGATACCCCGCCTACCGCTTCCGCCCGTCGCGCCTCCTAGGCCCCGTCGCGCCCGCTAGGCCCCGTCGCGCCCCCCCCTGGGCCCCGTCGCGCTCGTTAGGCCCCGTCGCGCCTCCTAGGCCCCGTCGCGCTCCCCCTGGGCCCCGTCGCGCCCGCTGGGCCCCGTCGCGACCCCTAGGCCCTAACGCTCCCCCGCTGGGCCTCGTCGCGCCTCCTAGGCCCCGTCGCGCCCCCTCTGGGCACCGTCGCGCCCGCTGGGCCCTGTCGCGCCTCCTAGGCCCCGTCGCGCCCGCTGGGCCCCTTCGCGCTTCCTAGGCCCCGTCGCGCCTGCTAGGCCCCGTCGCGCCCCCCCTGGGCCCCGTCGCGCCCGTTAGGCCCCGTCGCGCCCCCCTGGGCCCCGTCGTGCCCGCTGGTCCCCGTCGCGCCTCCTCGGCCCCGTCGCGCCCCCCCTGGGCCCCGTCGTGCCCGCTGGGCCCCCGTCGCGCCCCTTAGGCCTCGTCGTGCCCGCTGGCCCCTGTCGCGCCTGCTGTTAGCGCTCGCCCGCCTGGCCTCCTCCTAGTGCCGCTCGGCCTCCTCCTAGTGCCGCCCGGCCTCCTCCTAGTGCCGCCCGGCCCCTTCCTAGCGCCGCCCGGCCTCTCCTCAGCGCTGCCCGGCCCCTCCTCGTGCCCGACCGGCCCCAGCAGCACCAGCCTGGCCCCTCCCAGCACCAGCCCGGCCGCAGAGCACATGCCCGCCTCCCCTGCTCGGCCTGCCGTGTCCTCTCGGGCCCTGTGTCTTCTGCCCGCCTACGCTGGGACGCCTAGCTGCTGCCCTACTGGAGAGTGCTGCCGCCGTGTCCCCGCGCCGCTGTGCTCCTGTGCCGCTGAGGAGCTGTGCCGCTGTGTCGCTGAGGAGCTGTGCCGCTGACTCTGCACGATGGCTGACTTTGTGCTCCGCCTGGACGCTGAGGGCCACGCGGTTGACTTCGCCGCCTGGCTCTCCGATCTCCGCCGCCAGCTTACTGGTCAGCGCCAGGATGGCCACTCTCTGGTTGTCCATGCTGATGGCTTGCTCCCCCGTCCCCCTGCACCTACTCCCCTCCCTGCTGACCCCTCCTCTGATGACCGTGAGGCTTTCTCTACTGCTGCGCTGGCCTGTGCGGTCTGGGACTCACGCGATGCAGTAGCTCAGGTTGCTATTAGTCACGCCCTCCCTGTGTCTGAGCGCTCGCGTTTTGCTACTGTTGAAACAGCCAAAGCTTATTTAGACGCCGTTATTGCTCGCTATTCCACCCCTGCCTCCGCTTCTGCTGGCCGCTTGCTCTTTCCGATGCTGTTCCCAGACCTGGCTGCCTTCCCTACTGTCGCAGACTTTGCCACTCATTTGCGTGCCCTAGAGACTCGCTATCGCACTGCCAGCACTGCTGCCCAGCTCACTGCGCTCCCCCCTCCTTTCTGCATGACGCTCTATTTTATCGCTATGCGCCTGCCAGACCGCCTCGCTAGTGCTCGCGACCACTTTCTTAGCCAGCACCCGGGTGACCTCACCCTGGCCGCCTTTGTCGACACCCTCACTGAGATCGAGACTCGCCAGCGCACTATCGCTCAGTCGAGCGGTGCGCCGGCAGTCTCTATCTTTCACGGCTGTGCCCCATCCCAGTGCACGTTCACTGACGTTTCGGCTGCGGTCGCCACGGCGACCCCTCTTACCGAGACGGCTGCTGCTGTCCACCCGCAGCAGCGCTCGCGTCGCGGTGGCCGTGGCCGCCAGGGAGGTAGGGGTGGTGACGCAGGTGGTGGTGGTCGTGGTGGTGGTGACGGTAGTCCGCCTGAGGGGACTACCACCGGTGGGCAGGAGCAGCAGCCCCAGCAGCAGCAGGACCAGCCCCAGCCGCAGCCGCCGTCCCAGCAGCACTCGCCGCAGCCGTGGGCTCGTCTCCCGCCTGGTTGGCCCGGCACCTCCGGAGGCGGTGGCCGTGGTGGCGGCCCGCGCAGCTTGGCGTCTACCAGCGGCTCCAGTGCTGTGACCTGCCAGTACCAGCTTCAGACCGGGCCTCTCCGCGGCACTCTGTGCCGCCGCCCGCACCCGACCGCCCGCTGTTTCCGCCGCCTCGACGATCTTTTTCGTCGTCGCTTTGGCCCGGCCCCGGACCTCCCTGACTGGCACAGCCTGCTCCGCCAAGGCGTGCCGATCTTTGAGTTAGACATGGATCAGATAGGTGCTGCTTTGCATGCTTTGTATGCTGACGCTTCTAGTGTTGCTGGATCTTACTACCCTGTGTACTCTAGTTTAGGTGTTTCACCCTTGTGTAGCTTAGCTTCCCCTGCTGCGTCAGGCGTAGGACTGCCTAGGTTGCCTAGCCTAGCTTCTGCACCGGCCCCGTCCCCGGCCTCTGCCACTGCCTCGCTGTCCTTCACGCTCGACTCCGGTGCTTCTGCCTGTTTCTTGCGTGACCGGTCCACGCTCACGCCGCTTGCTACACCTGCGGTTGTCTCCCTCGCTGACCCCTCTGCCCGTCCTGTCGTCGCTCGCAGTTCCACTTCCCTTCCCTGTCCAGCCGTTCCCTCGGGCTATCTTATAGGCTTCCACGTTCCTTCGTTCTCTAGGAACCTGGTTGGTGTCGGCCGTCTTCAGGACCTCGGCGTCACCACCACGTTCCCTGGGCACGAGCGGTTCGCTGTCTGTACCGAGGCAGTCTTAGGTTCCCCTCTCGCGACGTTCCCCCGGGACCCGGTGTCTGGTCTGTTTACCCTCGACACCGCTTCCCCCCCGGTTGGTGCGTCCTCCCAGGTCGCTGCAGCTTGCTCGTGTCGGTCCCTCACTCACCCGTCCCTTCTCTGGCACCATCGCTTAGGTCACCCTGCTCTCCCACGTCTGCGTCACATGTCTCAGCACGGTCTTGTCTTAGGCCTCCCCGCGTCGCTCCCTGCCCTCCCACCCTCGACTGCGCCACCGTGCACGCCTTCCGTCGAGGGCCGGCTCCGCCGTGCTCCTCACTCCTCCTCGCTGCGTCCTGCTACTGCCCCCCTTCAGACCCTGCACCTGGACGTTTGGGGCCCGGCCCCCGTCCCCGTACCGCGCGGTGAGCGCTACTTTCTTGTGCTCGTCGACGACTACACGCGCTACACCACGGTGTTTCCCCTGGAGCGGAAGGCCGACGTGCCCGACGTTCTTCTCCCGTGGGTTGTGGCTGCACGTCTTCACCGCGGTCTCCCTGTGTTGTGTCTCCACTCTGACCGTGGCGGTGAGTTCGCCTCTGGTCGGCTTGGACAGTTCTGTCGTGCGGAGGGCATCACCCAGTCGTACACCTTGCCGGACTCGCCACAGCAGAATGGGGTTGCTGAGCGCCGCATCGGTTTGGTCATGGAGGTGGCTCGTACCTCCATGATCCATGCCGATGCCCCCCATTTTCTGTGGCCGTTCGCTGTCCGCTACGCTGCTCACCAGCTTAACCTGTGGCCCCGCTCCCAGCGGCCGCAGGTTTCGCCGACCCTCCTTTGGATCGGATCCCCCGGTGACGCGTCTGCGTTCCACGTCTGGGGTTGCCTTGCTCACGTTCGTGCCTCTGGTACGGACAAGCTCACGGCCCGCACTGTCCCCTGTGTCTTCCTCGGTTTCCCCCTAGACTCGTCTGACTGGCTCTTCTACCACCCGCCGTCTCACCGCTTCCTCCACTCCCGTGACGTCATCTTTGACGAGTCTGTCTCCTTCTACCGTCGCTTCCCTCACCGAGGTCTCCCGGTTGCCCCGCCCCTCTTCCTTGCTCCCTCTCCCCCGGTAGCCCCTGCTCCTCTCCCGCCTCGTCCTGCCCCGTCTGGTGTCTCTCACGTCACTCCCCTCCCGTCGGTTGTCCCAGTTGAGGAGTCAGCTGACTCTGGTGGTCCCCCCGGCCCGTCCCTGCCGCGTCCCCCTTCCCCGGTGTCTCCGCCTTCCCTGCCGCTGCCACCGCCGCCACCGCCGCTGCCGCAGCCGCTGCAGCCGCCGTCGCCGCCGCCGCCGCTGCCGCCGTTGGCCCCTGGGGGTGCTGGCGTCGAGGAGGGTGTTCGTCCTGCCGCGGCTGGAGTGGTCTGTCCCGGCGGGCCTGGGGGTGCCGCTGGTGCTGGAGGGTGTTCTCGCTCTGGGGGTGTTAGTTCTGGGGGTGCTGCCGTTGAGAGTTCTGCCAGTCCGAGGGTCGAGGCCCAGCCGCCGCAGCAGCCCCAGCAGCCGTCGCCGCCGGTCTCCGCTCTCCGTCTGCTCGGCCTTCCCTCCCCTGACCGCTCGCCGGTGTCTCCCCCACCGCCTGCTGACCTTCCTGTCTACGGTCCTGTGTTCCCGCCGCCGGACTCGTCTCCGGCCCGTCTTCCTCCTCGTTTCCCTCCTGTGTCCCCTCCGCTGTCTCCTGACCCTACACCTCCGTCCCACGTTTGGTCTCGTCGTCCCTCACGTGCCCGTCCCGTCTCTCCTGTCCTGCCCTCCCACCCTATGTTGCTCCGTTCCCACTCGTCTCGTCCTCCCCTCCTCCCGTCACCTCCTCCCTCGTCGCTTGCTGTTGCACCTCCTCCGTTCTCTGACTACCTTCGTGCCGCTCGTCCCCTTGTCCCTCGGGTTCTTGCCTCTCTTGTTACCGACCCTTCTATTCCGGTCTCGCGCCTTGACGCGCTTGTCGCTGCTGTCGCTGACTTCGCCTCTACCCGCCGCCTTGACTACGCTAGCGCTCTGGTCTCTGACCCTGCCCGTCCTCCGTCCGTCGGGGGTGCTCCTGCCCTTGGCAGTGACGTCCTAGAGGACAGGCAGTACGAGCTTGCTTTCCTTTCCGAGGCTGCTCCCCATCTCTGCTCCATGCTGTTAGTCCCTGAGGGTGACCCAGACGCCTTCGACATCCCGACCCCTCGCACTTACGCTGAGGCCACCTCGGGACCTTGGGCCTCTCAGTGGATAGCTGCCATGGAGCAGGAGATGGCATCTTGGAGGTCCACCGGCACTTACGTCGACGCAGTTCCCCCGCCTGGGGTGAACGTAGTCGATGGTCGGTGGCTCTTCAAGGTGAAGCGCCCCCCTGGAGAGCCGCCTGTCTTCAAGGCGCGCTACGTGGCCAGAGGCTTCAGTCAGCGTGAGGGGGTTGACTTCTTTCAGACCTTCGCCCCGACCCCGAAGATGACCACTCTTCGGGCGCTGCTACACGTAGCAGCACAGCGCGACTACGAGCTTCACTCCCTCGACTTCTCTACTGCCTTTCTTCAGGGCAGCCTACACGAGCAGGTCTACCTGCGCCGACCACAGGGCTTCACTGGTACCTTCCCCCCTGGGACCCAGTGGCTTCTCAGGCGCCCGGTCTACGGCCTGCGTCAGGCTCCTCGTGATTGGCACGACACGCTGCGGGCCACGTTAGCAGACCTGCAGTTCTTTCCGTCCTCTGCTGACCCGTCGCTGTTTGTGCGTTCCGGCCAGACTCCGTTCTACATCCTTGTCTACGTAGACGACCTGGTCTTTGCTACTGCTGACAGGGATGCAGTGGCCTCTGTGAAGGCCGAGCTGCTGAAGAGACACACCTGCACTGACCTTGGAGAGCTGCGTCGCTATCTTGGCCTGCAGATCTCTAGGGACAGAGCAGCACGCACCATCACTCTGACACAGTCACACTTGGTGCGTCAGGTCCTTCAGAGGTTCGGTCTTCAGTTCTCCTCCGCACAGCCCACACCTCTTCCAGTAGACCATGGGCTCTCCGCTCCTGTTCCTGAGGAGCCAGTAGAGCCCAGTGGCCCCTATGCAGAGCTGGTGGGTTGCCTCATGTACTTGATGACTTGCACTCGCCCAGATCTTGCATACCGTCTCAGCATCCTGGCTCGCTTTGTGGCCAGTAGCAGACACCGACCTCAGCACTGGTCTACCGCTAAGAGGGTTTTGCGATATCTAGCAAGTACATCGGGCATGGGGTTAGTGCTAGGAGGACGCAGGCCAGTGGTCCTCACTGGGCACACAGACGCTTCTTGGGCAGACGACTCTGAGACTCTTAGGTCGTCTCAGGGCTAGTGTTTCAGCCTTGGTTCGGGTGCTATCTCTTGGAGATCCACTCGCTCGTCGTCTGTTGCTCAGTCCAGCTGTGAGGCTGAGATCTACGCTGGTGCCATGGCGGCACAGGAGCTCCGCTGGCTGACCTTCTTGCTCACAGACTTAGGTGAGCGGCCTAGTTCTGCCCCGGTCCTGTACGCTGACAACAGGGCCATGATTCTCCTGTGTCAGGAGCCTCGACTTGGGGGCCGGGCGAAGCATATCCAGCTGCGGTACTTCCTCCTGCGCGAGCTACAGCAGCCTCGCCAGGCCCGCGTCGTTCACTTGGCCTCCGGTGCCAACACAGCTGATATCTTTACTAAGGCGCTTGCGCCTAGAGATCATTAGCGGCACTGTGTACAGCTTGGTCTTGTTCCTGTAGCTTCTCACTTGTTAGGACCCTGATTGTGTACTCTCTACTATATATATACCTGTCTGACTGGCCTTGTGGCCTTACCTCCAGCGGCTGGACTAGTAGTGCCGCCCTGGTTGGTTTTAGTCTTGTTTGTACTCTTGTCTCCAGACCCATGTCTCAGTGGTTGGACTAGTAGTGCCACCCTGGGCTGTGTGCTTCTTGCTTAGCTCCACCCCTTGTCTAGCCTAGGGGGTGTGTCAACTTATACATATTATCTATGTAGAAGTTATAGGCTAGACTAGGTGTGTGCTTCTAGTGAGTACAACCAACTGGTATTTGTTCTATGTTTCTCTTCCTAGTAATTCATTCGTTTCTACGTTAACACGTACGACTTGAACAGTCCCGAACCATCACCAGGGTTCCAGACCTTTCAGTTTCGCTTCGACACCTCGAGGCCCTTCGATACCTTTCCCGAACCTTCCGATCCTACGTCCAGGATCACCCTAGGCTTTCTATATATTGTATTGTCTTTCATTTTATTGTCATTCACTCGTTCACAGTTTCGCCATTGCCCTCCGTGCTACTTGGCAGTCCCATTCATAACATGGTGGATACAAGCGGTTGCGGGGATTGAGCCTTTCAGCGTGGCTACTCCACCAGAGTCAGCATCAGGGGCAGGAATGCCGGCAAGACACCAACCGACGTAATCTCAGCATTGAGTAATGAGATGACTTGCCAGTCTTCCTGCCCTTGACTTGCTTAGGGGAGGCATTCATTCTCAGGGTTTCAAGCGTAGCTTTTGTGCCTGTGGAGCATCATCACATGTGAATCGCAGCCATTCCTTACTCAAGTTGTGCCTCAAAGCAGACTGGAAGGCCCCATGGAGGGATGATGCTAATCATTGGGAAGCAACAAGGAATTCAATCTCGCAACCTCCTTCACAATATCATCATGGTACTCCGCAAGTGCTGCATCGTACTCCCCATAGTCCGCCCGGCCATTCCCCTCACCATGCGAGCCCAGCCCTGGTAGCGCGTGGCGGTGCTGCGATCGCGGGATCGTGGCCAAGTCGCCGGGGTCCCCCTCGCCCACGCGCAGCTGCAGGCGCGCCACCTGCACGGCACACATGAAGAGCACAGCAGGCAGGGAGAGCACAGGGCCCTGTTGTGCATCCCCTCCCCACATGCGGACCCACCGATGGACTACGGCCCTGTTCGGCAACGCCCACTCTGAGTGAGCTAACTCCAAGTGGGGGAACCCCGAAGAGCTTTCATAGCCTCGGGTTCGCTCTCGGGATTGGGAAGTTCCGACACATTTTACGCTCAGGGATGCACGACTAGTATGGGCACCCCCACTCGGAGTGGAGTGGGCGCACTCCAGGGTTTAGGCAGGGAGGGGGTAGGGAGTGTGGTTTGGCCCAACTCCAAGCGGGGTTTGCTAGCGAGCGCATCCTCCCTGAAGGTTCGCACACCTCCACTCGGAGTGGGGTTCTCAAGCATTCCGCAGCACACTCAGAGTGGGGAGATTCGGTGTGCCACTATCGAATTCTGAAGCTTTAGGTGTCTTCTGTAACTCCCCTGAGGAATTTCCGAGAGCAATCCGCACTGGGAACAGGGGGCTTGCCGAAGTGGGCCTACATGTGGACACTTGCAGACGAGCGCCTGCCTCAGGTGCTCGCCAGCAGCACAACGGCGTGGCACCTGTAATGCATACCGCAGAACCAAATGGCACGGCAGCACTAATGCTCTCAGCACACGAGCTGACCACCCACCTCATACCCTACCCACCTCATACCCTACCCACCTCATACCCTACCCACCTCATACCCTACCCACCTCATACCCTACCCACCTGAAACACCTTCGCACCCACATGAAAGCGTAGCACCCACCTGAAACACCTTCGCACCCACATGAAAGCGTAGCACCCACCTGAAACACCTTCGCACCCACATGAAAGCGTAGCACCCACCTGAAACACCTTCGCACCCACATGAAAGCGTAGCACCCACCTGAAACACCTTCGCACCCACATGAAAGCATAGCACCCACCTGAAGCACCTGAGCATTCACCTGGTAGCCTGAGAGCCACATGCGCGAGCACAGGTGCCAGTCAGTCATAATCGCCGTGTGCCCCTGCCTGTCGTCCGCCTCGTCCAGCCACCCCACCTCCTCCAGCACCGCCCTCCTCACCACCACCGGGTACCCTGTCACCAGCCCCGTGAAGTGCATTGGCACACCGCTCTCCGGGTCCTTCCAAGCCACCTTCCCCCCATCCCCTACTCCCTTCCCTCCCCCACTCCCGCCGCCCCCCCTCTCGCGCTCCTCTGCAAACCCCCTCCAGAACCGCACACTCTCCCCAGCAGCTGCCGTCTTCCCCACCTGGTCCACTCGCCGCACCGGCATGTCATCGGTGCGGTACCCCGCCAGTGCCAGGCGCGGCCACGCGGCGAAGGCGTCCAGCACGTCCTGCAGCCAGCGGCAGTCAGCGGGGGGCAGCGCGTCCCCGTGCAGCAGCACCAGCAGGCGCCCGCGCGCCATGCGCGCCAGGTCGTTCAGCATCAGGGGGTCGGCGCCCAAGCGCGGCAGCACGGGCACCACGAATATGCCCTCGTCCGTCTCGTTCCACATGTGCATCCACGCCTCCAGCGTCGCGTCGGGGTCCACCACGCTCACGAACAGCTCTGCGCGGATTCCCGGGAGCGCCCCCTCGCCGCGCATGCCCTTGGTGCACGCGTACAGGCGGTGCACTAGCGGTTTTACACGGTCGGCACGGCCGGTGTAAGTCAGGAGGAAGGAGAGGTTCGCCTTGGGGTCCGGGTAGTGCTCGGGCAGCTTCTGCCACACCTGCTTCGGGGCAACCAGCCCCGGTTTTGACTCGTACTCGGGGTAAATAGCCTCCCAGTCCACGCACTGTTCGGTGCATCCGGACGCGTTGGCAACAGCGGCGTATCGCTGGAGGAGAGCGCTCTGCTCCTCGGTCCAGTTGCCGTGGGGCAGGTGCAGCCCGCACTCCTCCCACAGCCGCACCTGCGTGGCGTTCAGGGTCGCCTCTGCTGCCATGGCGGCTGATGTGGCGGCTGCCAGCTCAGCGCGCTGCTGCTCCACGTGTGCGACAGCCTTGGGGTGGTCGGGGCCCTCCGAGTCGAACCAGGAGCGGAAGGGCAGGTACCAGAAGAGGAAGTCGGACAGCTTGGTCTTGTCTGTGAGAGGGATGGCGAGGGAAGAGAGAAGAGGGGAATGTGAGACACGACACGGCAGGAGGACGGGAGGGCAGGTGCCAGAAGAGAGACTGAGACAAGTGCCATCTAGTGTCGTGGCTTACCTTCCCTTCCCTTCCCACTGCCTTGTGTTGTGGGGAACGTACCAGAAGAGGAAGTAGAGTCGCGTCTGCCTCTGCACCCCGACACTCAAGCCCGGCCAGCCCAGCACGTCGTACAACCGGCTACACTCCTCACAGCCCTTCGCTCAGCCCATCCAGGCGTGTGCTGCCCTTCCTTCAACCATGCTCATAAGCTTCTCTCACTCCTTCTCGGCCGCGGTGCTCACCGCTGCCTGCTGCTGCCTCTTCACGCTCATAGCCCTCCCCACTTATCACTCTCCCTCACCAACGCTCCTCACCAACGCCCCTCACCAACGCCCCTCACCAACGCCCCTCACCAACGCCTTTGAGCCCCCCACTGGTGCGTGCTGCCATCCCATCCCATGCAGTGTGATGCGGCAGCACTCACCCTCGCCCCCAGCCAAGTCACCAGCCCCCTCCTCCTCATCAATGCTGAGCCCCTCCCACCACTCCCTGCTGCTCTACAGTCTCGCAACGACTCCTCAACACGTACAACCCACCTTCCCCGTCAGCCATGGTCTTGAGCTTCTCACTGGCCTCCTCTGCGGTGAGGTTGAGCACGGCCCACCACTCCCTGCGGTCGTCCAGGGCGCGCAGCTGCGCCAGCATGAACTGCCGCAGCTCCACCTCCCGGTCCGCCTGCTGTAGCAGCTGCGACGCTGGGGACAGGAGAGGGGGGGGAGAGCGAGCGGCAGAGGAGGTGGGGGGGAGGGGGAGACGGCATGAGCATGTGTCAGCATGGAGTGGCGCAGCTCCACCTGCTGCAACCGCTGGGAGGCTGGTGAGGGGAGAAGGGGAAGAGAGCAGTGCAAGTAAGAGAGGCAGAGGGAAGGAAGGCTCTCCTCAGCTGCGTGAGCATGATGTGGCGCAGCTCCACCTCCCTGTCCGCCTGCTGCTGCTGCTGCTGCTGGGACGGTGGGGAGAGGGAGGGGGGTTGCGAGGAAGAGGAGGGCAGCACAAGGGCGGCCATGAGGCAGCACGGAGGCTGCAATGCCAACTCCCTGCCCACTCCCTGCGCCTGCACCTCAGTTGCGGGGCAGCTTTTGAGTCGACTCAAAAGTCGCCTGCACCTCAGTTGCTGGGCAGCTTTTGAGTCGACTCAAAAGTCGCCTGCACCTCAGTTGCTGGGCAGCTTTTGAGTCGACTCAAAAGTCGCCTGCACCTCAGTTGCTGGGCAGCTTTTGAGTCGACTCAAAAGTCGCCTGCACCTCAGTTGCTGGGCAGCTTTTGAGTCGACTCAAAAGTCGCCTGCACCTCAGTTGCTGGGCAGCTTTTGAGTCGACTCAAAAGTCGCCTGCACCTCAGTTGCTGGGCAGCTTTTGAGTCGACTCAAAAAGTCGCCTGCACCTCAGTGCTGGGCAGCTTTTGAGTCGACTCAAAAGTCGCCTGCACCTCAGTTGCTGGGCAGCTTTTGAGTCGACTCAAAAGTCGCCTGCACCTCAGTTGCTGGGCAGCTTTGAGTCGACTCAAAAGTCGCCTGCACCTCAGTTGCTGGGCAGCTTTTGAGTCGACTCAAAAGTCGCCTGCACCTCAGTTGCTGGGCGAGCTGTGTGCAGTTTCTTTTGAGTCGACTCAAAAGTCGCCTGCCACCTCAGTTGCTGGGCAGCTTTTGAGTCGACTCAAAAGTCGCCTGCACCTCAGTTGCTGGGCAGCTTTTGAGTCGACTCAAAAGTCGCCTGCACCTCAGTTGCTGGAAGAGAGAGGCAGCACAAGGGCGGCCATGAGGCAGCACGGAGGCTGCAATGCCAACTCCCTGCCCACTCCCTGCGCCTGCACCTCAGTTGCGGGGCAGCTTTTGAGTCGACTCAAAAGTCGCCTGCACCTCAGTTGCTGGGCAGCTTTTGAGTCGACTCAAAAGTCGCCTGCACCTCAGTTGCTGGGCAGCTTTTGAGTCGACTCAAAAGTCGCCTGCACCTCAGTTGCTGGGCAGCTTTTGAGTCGACTCAAAAGTCGCCTGCACCTCAGTTGCTGGGCAGCTTTTGAGTCGACTCAAAAGTCGCTGCACCTCAGTTGCGGTGGGCAGCTTTTGGAGTCGACTCAAAAGTCGCCTGCACCTCAGTTGCTGGGCAGCTTTTGAGGTCGACTCAAAAGTCGCCCTGCACCTCAGTTGCTGGGGCAGCTTTTGAGTCGACTCAAAAGTCGCCTGCACCTCAGTTGCTGGGCAGCTTTTGAGTCGACTCAAAAGTCGCCTGCACTCAGTTGCTGGGCAGCTTTTGAGTCGACTCAAAAGTCGCCTGCACCTCAGTTGCTGGGCAGCTTTTGAGTCGACTCAAAAGTCGCCTGCACCTCAGTTGCTGGGCAGCTTTTGAGTCGACTCAAAAGTCGCCTGCACCTCAGTTGCTGGGCAGCTTTTGAGTCGACTCAAAAGTCGCCTGCACCTCAGTTGCTGGGCAGCTTTTGAGTCGACTCAAAAGTCGCCTGCACCTCAGTTGCTGGGCAGCTTTTGAGTCGACTCAAAAGTCGCCTGCACCTCAGTTGGGGCAGCTTTTGAGTCGACTCAAAAGTCGCCTGCACCTCAGTTGCTGGGCAGCTTTTGAGTCGACTCAAAAGTCGCCTGCACCTCAGTTGCTGGGCAGCTTTTGAGTCGACTCAAAAGTCGCCTGCACCTCAGTTGCTGGGCAGCTTTTGAGTCGACTCAAAAGTCGCCTGCACCTCAGTTGCGGGGCAGCTTTTGAGTCGACTCAAAAGTCGCCTGCACCTCAGTTGCTGGGCAGCTTTTGAGTCGACTCAAAAGTCGCCTGCACCTCAGTTGCTGGGCAGCTTTTGAGTCGACTCAAAAGTCGCCTGCACCTCAGTTGCTGGGCAGCTTTTGAGTCGACTCAAAAGTCGCCTGCACCTCAGTTGCTGGGCAGCTTTTGAGTCGACTCAAAAGTCGCCTGCACCTCAGTTGCTGGGCAGCTTTTGAGTCGACTCAAAAGTCGCCTGCACCTCAGTTGCGGGGCAGCTTTTGAGTCGACTCAAAAGTCGCCTGCACCTCAGTTGCTGGGCAGCTTTTGAGTCGACTCAAAAGTCGCCTGCACCTCAGTTGCGGGGCAGCTTTTGAGTCGACTCAAAAGTCGCCTGCACCTCAGTTGCTGGGCAGCTTTTGAGTCGACTCAAAAGTCGCCTGCACCTCAGTTGCTGGGCAGCTTTTGAGTCGACTCAAAAGTCGCCTGCACCTCAGTTGCTGGGCAGCTTTTGAGTCGACTCAAAAGTCGCCTGCACCTCAGTTGCTGGGCAGCTTTTGAGTCGACTCAAAAGTCGCCTGCACCTCAGTTGCTGGGCAGCTTTTGAGTCGACTCAAAAGTCGCCTGCACCTCAGTTGCTGGGCAGCTTTTGAGTCGACTCAAAAGTCGCCTGCACCTCAGTTGCTGGGCAGCTTTTGAGTCGACTCAAAAGTCGCCTGCACCTCAGTTGCTGGGCAGCTTTTGAGTCGACTCAAAAGTCGCCTGCACCTCAGTTGCTGGGCAGCTTTTGAGTCGACTCAAAAGTCGCCTGCACCTCAGTTGCTGGGCAGCTTTTGAGTCGACTCAAAAGTCCTGCACCTCAGTTGCTGGCAGCTTTTTGATCGACTCAAAAAGTCGCCTGCACCCTCAGTTGCGGGGCAGCGCCACGGGGCAGCGGGACGGGCTTGGAAGAGGTGGCGCGGGGAGGGAGGTTGCGCGCCTGCCAGCATGCACTGCCGCAGCCCTGGCACCCCCTCAGCCTGCTGCTGCTGCTGCTGTGAGCGGTTAGCCGGGGAAGGGATTGGTAGGGGAAGACAGAGGGGGCGCAGAGGAGAGTGAGCACGGGTCAGCATGAGCCTGCCCGACTCTACTTCCAGCTATAGTACAATGCGCACCCTCTCGCTTGGTTCTAACCACTTACTCAAAGCTTTAAACAGATTAGGATAGAAGCATAGCAACTCAGTGCACTCCTACCTGACTACAATCGCACCTGCAAAGCACCTCATAGCCCCCCAAATCTCTCCGCTTCCCCAATGACACTTGTGAACCCCCCACCCTTCCTTCCCATCCCCGCCCCTCTCCCCCCCCCCGCGCACCTATGTGGAACTGCGTCTGCTGCGCGTCCGCCAGGAAGTAGAGGTCCATGCACGACCCCACCGCCTCCTCCACACTCGCCAACGCAGCTCCTGCTTCTCCCGCCCCCTCCACAATCTCAGATGCGCCTGCTGCTGCTCGCACCTTGCTCTCTCCCTCCACCTCACTGCCCCCACCACCGCCCTCCAGCACGTCCCCCTCCCCCACGTCCACCTCCCCAACGTTTACACGTGGTGCAGCTGCCAGCATGGCGTGGATCTGCGCAAGGCTGTCGCTGCCAGGTGGCAGCGCGGCAACGGCTGAAGCCGCCGCCTCGTCCAGGAGGGGGATGCTCTCCCCCAGGGATGAGCGGTCGGCGCGCAGTTGCTGCACGGGGTGGTGAGAAGGGCGGTTAGGGGTGAGGGAGGGGTGCGGGTTGGCGGGTGAGGGGGTGAAACAACGGGCATGGAATTGCATTGGAATGAGCGGCCGAGCTGCAGTTGCTGTGACACTTGAAGACTGTGGGAGGGTGCTGAGGGAGGGGAGTGGTCATTGGAATGGGGGCTGAGGAGCAAGGGTAGGAGTGGGAATGGTTTGGGCTTGACATTGACACGGGTGGTGGTGGTGGGTGGTGGTGGTGGTGGTGGTGGTGGTGGTGGTGGTGGTGGTGGTGGTGGGGTGGTGGTGGTGGGGTGGTGGGGTGGTGGTGGTGGGTGGTGGTGGGTGGTGGTGGTGGTGGGTGGTGGTGGTGGTGGTGGTGGTGGTGGTGGTGGTGTGGTGGTGGGTGGTGGTGGTGGTGGTGGTGGTGGTGGTGGTGGTGGTGATGGTGGTGGTGATGGGTGTAACGACACAGGAGGGCGTCACTGTGGTGCACGTGGAAAAGGAAGGTCCAAACAGGGCCTCCCTCTGCTCCCCTCCCCCCTCTCATTCCTCCTCTCCCCTCTCCCCCTTCTCCCCTCCCCCTCCCCCCTCCCCCCTCCCCCCTCGTCCCTCCCCCCTCCCCCACACCCCCTCCCCCACCTGCAGGGCGTCCCTGGCAGCGCCGTCCATCCAGCGCTGCTCGCTCTCCGCCCGCGCCCTCATCTCCTGCACCCGCCGCTGCAGCGCCCTGCTGTGCGCCGCTAGCAGCGCCACCACGGGGGAGCTGGGGGAACAGGGGGGAAGGCGAGAAGGAATGAAGGGGAGGGAGAGGGGAAGGGGAAAATGTTTGCTTTCCACCCACCGTGCCATAACTCATGTTCACGTGCACGACTTGCAGCCGCACGTAGCAGTGGTGGCAGGAGTGGCCGTGCCGGTCTTGAGACGGACCCACCTGTCACCTAGTGCAGGATAAAGCGTTGCATCCTCCTCGCCCTTCACTCCCCCTGCCTCCCCCTCTCTCCCCGCCCCCTCATCTCTCCCCTTCTCCGCTGCCAGTGCAAACAGGTCCGCCCGCCCCACTTCCCCTGCCCCACTCCGCCCTCCCCCCCTTCCCCCTCCCCTCCCAGAAGGTCATCAGACGTCCACGCGCCTAGCTCCGCTCCCCCCTCATTCCCGTCTTCCTCTCCCCAGCTCCCCCCGCCTCTTCCGCTAGCGGAGACAAATGCGGAGAGGACGGAGGCGGAGGGGGAGGAGACGGCGGCGTAGAGGCAGGCGAGCGCAAGAGCGGCGGAGAGTCCCAGGACGGCGCGCAGCCAGGGGGAAGCGGGGAGTTGCATTGCGGCGGAAGTGCGCAGCTAAGGGAAGGCGGAGGGAGGCATGGCGGAAGACTTGGCGGGGGGGGGAGTGGTGCGGACAGCGCGCGACTAGGGGGAGAGCGAGCAATGCGGGAAGAGCCCGCGACTAGGGAGGGGTCGTTGGCAGGGGCTTAGTGCGAGTTAGGGGGAAGCCGAGAGGGGTCTGGCGGGAAGAGCGCGCGGTGAGGGGGAGGCGGGCAGTGGCATGGCGGAGAGGCGCACGGCGGAGAGCGCACGGCGGAGAGCGCACGGCGGAGAGGCACACATCGGGGATCAGGCATGGGGCATGGCGCGAAAAGTTCGGGTGGTGAGATGGTGGGATAGTCTCTGGTTGGTGGCACGGGAAAGAGTGACTTGCCGGGTCTGATTTGAAGAGCGGCAGCAACGGTCGCCGCTGCCGCCCACCGAAACAGAGGGCTGCTGGTGCCGCGCCATGAAAGCGAGGAAGACTGTCACATGCAGCGGAAGAAAATCGAAGGAAAAACGGTAAACGGGTCGAAAAATGTGGAGAAGTGGGGTATCGATCCCCACACCTCTCGCATGCTAAGCGAGCGCTCTACCATCTGAGCTACATCCCCATACTCTTTTCATGTCATGAAATAATTTGGTCTGTTTAAACATTTGACTCAGATCAGCACTGTCATCAACATCCATCATCCCACCCCCATGCGGGCCCTCGCATCGCCGCTGGCGCGCCTCGCCTCCCTCACACTCGCCTCCGCCACGCGCGCTCACCCGCACTGCCACGTCAGCAGCACTCGCTTCAACCGCCTTTCAACCCTCGCTTGCCCCGCCGCGCGCCACTCAGCGCACGCACTCCCCGCCGCACTCTCCGCCGCATTCAGCGGCTCGTCCTCTCTGGCGTCGTCACCTCCCCCGTCCGCCGACGACTCCCCGGCGCGGAAGCGAGCCAAGATGGCGGCAGCGGGAGATGCGGCGGCAGATGCGGCAGCTACAGGGAGCGGGTCAGCGGCGGGTGCGAGGCGCATCGGGACGCACAGCGGGACGTTCCACTGCGACGAGGCGATGGGTTGCTTCCTGCTGAGACGCACGGAGAAGTTCAAAGACGCGGATGTGACTAGAACGAGGGACGAGAAGGTGGGATGAAATCGATGGAGGATTACAGCGCGGATTAGCCAGCTGCGAACGAGAGCCCGGGGATGTGCCAGAACGAGTGATCGCCGCGGTTTGGTGATCTCTCTACCACGTGTCAGATGCCCATTGGTGGAGCGCTTAGGCTCTGATCGACCCCTCCCCACCTGCCATCCCTCTCCCCCCTCCCCCACGGCCCATCCACCACCGGGCTTCATCGCGTCCTCCGATTCCCCCTCCCCCCAACTCCACGCCGCCCCGCCCCACATCCCTCGCGCTCAGGTCCGTGCCGCGGGCGTTCGACGACTTTTGAGGCGCCTCAAAAGACATCCCTCGCGCTCAGGTCCGTGCCGCGGGCGTTCGACGACTTTTGAGGCGCCTCAAAAGACATCCCTCGCGCTCAGGTCCGTGCCGCGGGCGTTCGACGACTTTTGAGGCGCCTCAAAAGACATCCCTCGCGCTCAGGTCCGTGCCGCGGGCGTTCGACGACTTTTGAGGCGCCTCAAAAGACATCCCTCGCGCTCAGGTCCGTGCCGCGGGCGTTCGACGACTTTTGAGGCGCCTCAAAAGACATCCCTCGCGCTCAGGTCCGTGCCGCGGGCGTTCGACGACTTTTGAGGCGCCTCAAAAGACATCCCTCGCGCTCAGGTCCGTGCCGCGGGCGTTCGACGACTTTTGAGGCGCCTCAAAAGACATCCCTCGCGCTCAGGTCCGTGCCGCGGGCGTTCGACGACTTTTGAGGCGCCTCAAAAGACATCCCTCGCGCTCAGGTCCGTGCCGCGGGCGTTCGACGACTTTTGAGGCGCCTCAAAAGACATCCCTCGCGCTCAGGTCCGTGCCGCGGGCGTTCGACGACTTTTGAGGCGCCTCAAAAGACATCCCTCGCGCTCAGGTCCGGGCCGCTGGCGTTCGACGGCCACCAGCGCCGGGACTTGACTGTCGTCGCCCTTCCTCCCGCCACCCCTCCCCGCCTCGCAGGTCGTCTTCATGCTGAACTTGGCGATCCACGTGGCACGCGAGGACGACCTGTCAACCGCCCTTCAGCGCTAGCCAGCACTGTGCCCTCCATCTCACCCCCGTCGTTCTGTCGCAAAACCCCTTTCCACCGTTTCAGATCCTCTCCAACCAACCTCGATGCAGTGATCGACGTGAGCGGCGTGTGTACGACCGGCCACCGACCCGGCAAGGGGCCGTTGAAGGAACCGCCAGGGCTTGATTCAATTCCTCTCACCCTCTCTGCCGCGTCTCAGGTCCTCTCGACGCTGGGCGCGGTATGGGCGGGGGGGCCTTGGACGGCACCTCAATTGCTCGCCAGAACCACTGTGAAGGTGCGGTGAGGCGGCGCCCGCACTCCCACCCGTGCCTCCCTTTCAGACCCTCGCCACGCTGGACGCGGTGATCGACGTGGGCGGCGTGTACGACCCTGCAACGGACCGCTACGACCACCACCAGAAGGACTTCAAGGAGGTGTTCGGCCACGGCTTCAGCACCAAGCTCAGCAGCGCGGGGCTCGTGTACAAGGTGCGGGGTACAGGGTTTAGGGTACAGCGTGTGCACTGTGCAGGTTTAGGGTTTCGGGTGCGACCAACACACCACGGGAGGGGCTTGAACGTGGTGCTCGGACACTGGTTTGTTCGCCACCAAGCGCAGCAGCGCGGGAGTCGTAAGGTGAGCAAAGGTGCGCGGCTTGGGGAGTACCGGGTGTGGGGTTTGGGGTACAACGGCCTGCTGAGGGGCTTTCACAACGTGGCAGGGCAGGCTTGGTTGGATCGAAGGGGCGTCCAGGGGGCTCAGTGACAAGAAGCAGAGCTGGCGGGGGGGGGTGGTGAGAGCAGCACGAAGTGTGAGCGGTTCCAGGCGCGTTGGGACGCACACCTGTTGCGAGTCGTTGCGTGATGAAGGGATGTGCGAGGGCTGAAAGGATGAAGGGACGTGCGAGGGCTGAAGGGATGAAGGGATGTGCGAGGGCTGAAGGGATGAAGGGATGTGCGAGGGCTGAAGGGATGAAGGGACGTGCGAGGGCTGAAGGGATGAAGGGACGTGCGAGGGAGGACCTTGAGCGATGCTCTTGTCACCTCATGCGTTGCCTTCTCGCACTCAAGGTGTCTCCCCCCGCCTCACCTGCTGTTGCTCTCCTCCCTCCCTCTCACCTCCCTCTCCCCTCCCTCTCCCCTCCCTCTCACCTCCCTCTCCCTCCCTCTCCCCTCCCTCTCCCCTCCCTCTCCCCTCCCTCTCACCTCCCCCATCTTCAGAGCCGCTCCACACAGATGGCCCACCCACCTCCCTCTCTCACCCTCTCTTCTCCCCCCCCCCATCGCGCAGCACTACGGCGAGGAGGTGGTGGCGGCGCTCATGGGGCTGCCCAAGGACCATGCGCATGTGCGCAAGGTGTACCTCGCTGTCTACCGCTCCTTCATGGAGGTAATGAGAGGGCTTGTAACGAGGATAAGTAGTTATGCTTTGCAGTTCGCCACTCCTTCATGCAGGTGAATGCTTATAACGAGGACAGCGTGAAGAAGGATTACACGTTTTTTGTGTGATCATTAGCAGCCATATCTTAGCTGTGTGAAGTGCTGTGCGGTGTGGTGCTGAGTTGACTCCCCTGCTCCTCAGTCCCCTCATGCCTCCCCTCGGCCCCTCATGCCTCCCCTCGGCCCCTCATGCCTCCCCTCGGCCCCTCATGCCTCCCCTCGGCCCTCATGCCTCCCCTCGCCCTCATGCCTCCCCTCGGCCCCTCATGCCTCCCCTCGGCCCCCCCCCCCCTCATGCCTCCCCTCGCCCCTCATGCCTCCCCTCGGCCCCTCATGCCTCCCCTCGGCCCCTCATGCCTCCCCTCGGCCCCTCATGCCTCCCCTCGGCCCCTCATGCCTCCCCTCGGCCCCTCATGCCTCCCCTCGGCCCCTCATGCCTCCCCTCGGCCCCTCATGCCTCCCCTCGGCCCCTCATGCCTCCCCTCGGCCCCTCATGCCTCCCCTCGGCCCCTCATGCCTCCCCTCGGCCCCCATGCTCCCCTCGCCCCTCATGCCTCCCCTCGGCCCCTCATGCCTCCCCTCGGCCCCTCATGCCTCCCCTCGGCCCCTCATGCCTCCCCTCGGCCCTCATGCCTCCCCTCGGCCCCTCATGCCTCCCCTCGGCCCCTCATGCCTCCCCTCGGCCCCTCATGCCTCCCTCGTCCCCTCATGCCTCCCCTCGGCCCCTCATGCCTCCCCTCGGCCCCTCATGCCTCCCCTCGGCCCCTCATGCCTCCCCTCGGCCCCTCATGCCTCCCCTCGGCCCCTCATGCCTCCCCTCGGCCCCTCATGCCTCCCCTCGGCCCCTCATGCCTCCCCTCGGCCCCTCATGCCTCCCTCGGCCCCTCATGCCTCCCCTCGGCCCCTCATGCTTCGCCATCATCTCGCTGCTCTCCCCCCTCTCCTCCCCTCCTATGACCTGGACGCCATCGCTTGCAGCATTCGTCACTTGGAGAGCGCCAGGCCTCCTCTCTGTGCACAACACGCACCAGCCCAGCGCCACTGACAGTGTCGTGAAACAGTTTGAGCGGGAGAAGCCCCCAACTACATGAACAAGCGCAGATCTACCAACAAGTTCTCCCTGTGATTGCCCACACCTGTAACAGGCTCTCGACGCCATTGACAACGGTGTGAAGCGAATTGAGTCAGACAAGCCTCCCCGCCATGTGAACAGCACGCCCCTGTCAGGCAGTTCCCTTCCCCCACTCTCCCACTCTCGCCCCCCCCCCTGCTTTTGCCAGGCCCTGGACGCGAATGACAACGGCATCAACCAGTTTGAGTCGGACAAGCCGCCGCGCTACGTGATCACGACGCACCTGCCGGCGCGCGTGGGGCGCTTCAACCCCGACTGGCTGGACCACTGTTCCAAGGACGGCGAGGACGCCGCGTTCCAGAAGGCCATGGCGCTCGCAGGGGAGGAGTTCGTGGAGGTGAGTCGTGCGGCACATGTGGTGAGAGAGGGGGTGAGGCAGGGAGGGAGAGGACCGCGAGGCGAGGGGGTGAGGAAGGAGGAAGAGGACATGTAGTGACTGCCAATCGCCCCTCTTCTTGTCTCATCTTGATCTCACACTCCCCTCCTTGCCTCCCTCTCCTGCCACCACTCTTCTCGGAGGCGGCCTGTACCACAGTGTGCAGCTGGCTACGAGCGCGAATCAGCCAACGCCCGTTCCTCCCCTCCCGGCCATCTCTGCCCTCTCTTGGCACACCTTTCTCCCCCACTCCGTGCTTCACACTGCCGCAGCTGCTCGCCAGTGTGCGCCCGTGCACGCCTGTGGTGGTGGCATGCCCCCCCTTGCCCACTTGCCTCCGTCTGCCGTCTGCTACCTCCCCTCGTGCCTCCCCCTCCCAGGCCGTGACGTACACGGCGCGGGGCTGGCTGCCGGCGTGCACCATAGTGGAGGACAGCATCGCGGCGGCCGTGGCGGAGCATGGCAACGCGGAGATCATCACTCTCAAGCAGTACTGCCCGGTGAGCGAGTGGGCTGCAATCTCCTTGGCTGGGGACATTGGGATGAGAGCGGGGCCATCGCGGGTGAAGCCTCTCTGTGATTGGTGCGCGGACTCGCAATCTATGCAGCACACGAGACGGCGAAATTGAGGCGGAGGCGGAATCAAAGTGGCCGGAGGTGGGGGCGTGAATTCGCCCATGCAGTGGAAACAAAATTCCAGTGGGGGTGGGGGGGAGGTGGAATCAAAATCTGGCAGGGCGGGGGTATGAAGATCAGGGGCTCATTAGGGGGTGGCTTATGGGATTTGCACACAACTCCACAGCCTTCCGTCATGTTCTCACCGGGTGGCGAGTTCTCTTCTCGCCTCTCGAGCACAGAACCACCGGGTTACCCTCGTTTCGATTGTTTACTGGTTGAGTGC
The DNA here is from genome assembly GCA_027943415.1 of Closterium sp. NIES-67. NCBI lineage: Eukaryota > Viridiplantae > Streptophyta > Zygnematophyceae > Desmidiales > Closteriaceae > Closterium > Closterium sp. NIES-67. Next base: position 72,868 of record BQMB01000124.1, on the reverse strand, counting down.
AGGCAGTGAAATGTGCAGTGCAACCTCCAGAGGCATCAGCAGCAGCGGGTGAGGAATAGGAGCTTGCAGATCGAACACAGAACTGCGGACAGGCGCGAACACCAGGGATACTTAAGGAGGGGACACGGTTGCCATGCGACCTTGCGCATGCGAGCTCGCTGTAGCAGTAAAACTGGTTCACTGGAGCGTGCCACTCCTTCTTGCGAGTTCCCCTCGTGTGATCTCTGTATGTGTTCCATGTGTACGTGTGTCGTGTTCGTGTTGTCATCTCCGTGCAGTGGAAGGGCCATCTGAGTGAGTTGGAAGGGGAGTTGAAGCTCGACCCTCTGCCCAAATACATGCTGTATGAGGTGATGCCCTTGCGCACATCCATACCACTCCTACTCGTCGCATTACACACATCAATACTACTCCTCTTCCGCTTCCTCAAATGTGTTCATCTCCCGCTATGGCTATCCTCTCATCCTCTCATCCTCTCATCCTCTCATCCTCTCATCCTCTCCTCCTCTCCTCCTCTCCTCCTCTCGTCCTCTCATCCTCTCATCCTCTCCTCGTCTCGTCCTCTCGTCCTCTCGTCCTCTCATCCTCTCATCCTCTCCTCCTCTCGTCCTCTCCTCCTCTCCTCCTCTCATCCTCTCATCCTCTCATCCTCTCCTCCTCTCCTCCTCTCATCCTCTCATCCTCTCATCCTCTCATCCTCTCATCCTCTCCTCCTCTCCTCCTCTCATCCTCTCATCCTCTCATCCTCTCATCCTCTCGTCCTCTCGTCCTCTCGTCCTCTCCTCCTCTCGTCCTCTCGTCCTCTCGTCCTCTCATCCTCTCATCCTCTCCTCCTCTCGTCCTCTCGTCCTCTCATCCTCTCATCCTCTCATCCTCTCATCCTCTCATCCCCTCCTCCTCTCCTCCTCTCATCCTCTCATCCTCTCATCCTCTCGTCCTCTCATCCTCTCGTCCTCTCGTCCTCTCGTCCTCTCGTCCTCTCATCCTCTCATCCTCTCCTCCTCTCGTCCTCTCGTCCTCTCATCCTCTCATTTTCTCATCCTCTCATCCTCTCATCCTCTCATCCTCTCATCCTCTCCTCCTCTCCTCCTCTCGTCCTCTCATCCTCTCATCCTCTCATCCTCTCATCCTCTCATCCCCTCCTCCTCTCCTCCTCTCCTCCTCTCATCCTCTCATCCTCTCATCCTCTCATCCTCTCGTCCTCTCATCCTCTCCTCCTCTCGTCCTCTCATCCTCTCATCCTCTCCTCCTCTCATCCTCTCATCCTCTCATCCTCTCATCCTCTCATCCTCTCATCCTCTCATCCTCTCATCCTCTCCTCCTCTCGTCCTCTCGTCCTCTCGTCCTCTCATCCTCTCATCCTCTCCTCCTCTCCTCCTCTCCTCCTCTCCTCCTCTCCTCCTCTCATCCTCTCATCCTCTCATCCTCTCATCCTCTCATCCTCTCATCCTCTCATCCTCTCATCCTCTCATCCTCTCGTCCTCTCGTCCTCTCGTCCTCTCCTCCTCTCGTCCTCTCGTCCTCTCGTCCTCTCATCCTCTCCTCCTCTCGTCCTCTCGTCCTCTCATCCTCTCATCCTCTCATCCTCTCATCCTCTCATCCTCTCATCCTCTCATCCTCTCATCCTCTCCTCCTCTCCTCCTCTCGTCCTCTCATCCTCTCATCCTCTCATCCTCTCATCCTCTCATCCCCTCATCCCCTCCTCCTCTCCTCCTCTCATCCTCTCATCCTCTCATCCTCTCATCCTCTCGTCCTCTCATCCTCTCCTCCTCTCGTCCTCTCATCCTCTCATCCTCTCATCCTCTCATCCTCTCATCCTCTCATCCTCTCATCCTCTCCTCCTCTCATCCTCTCATCCTCTCATCCTCTCATCCTCTCGTCCTCTCATCCTCGCACCTGTCTGCCAATGGCTGCGCTCGAGCCTCTCTCCTCTCTCGTGCACTGACCGCGCCCACAGGCCTCGTCTGCCTCTCTGCACCCTACGCTCGAGCCTCTCTCCTCTCTCGTGCGGCTGTGTCTTGCCTCTCCCCCTTTTTGCCATTCCCTCTCGTGACCTCGTCATCTCAACTCCCTTCCCTTCCCCACGCAGGACGACCGCGCAAAGCAGTGGCGGGTGCAGGCGATATCCGTGGCGCCGGGCAGCTTTGAGAGCCGCTGCCCGCTTCCCCTGGAGTGGAGGAGCTTAAGGGATGACGAGCTGTCGCAGCGGTCGGGCATCCCGGGCGGCGTGTTCGTGCACAACAGCGGGTTCATCGGCGGCAACCTCACGTACGAAGGGGTGCTCGCCATGGCCAAGGCTGGCCTCGCTGCTGCTGCTGCCGAAGCTGCCTCCAAGGCTGCTGCCGAAGCTGTGGCCAAGGCTACTGTTGCTGCTTCCTAGAGACATGTGCCACTGCCAATGCCAAGGGCTGCTGCGTTAGTTGCATTCCTGTGCAGCCGTGCAGTCCAACTTACTGCCCGCCCATGCGTGGTCGTGCAGTATCCGCTTGTACAGCCTGGGGACAGCTGGAGTGGGTTTTGAACTTTTGACGCTCCTCAGATGCTGCTGTGCTTACTCTGCGGAGCACTGATACAGGTGCGCTACTGATGGTCACTGAGTTACCCCTGAGTTGCAGAATGAGACACCAAATGCAGTTACCTTGCCTGAATTCACGGTGGCTGGTGACATGTTAAAGCCGCTGTCCAAGATTGAAAAAAACCCGAAACCCGTAGAGGTAGTTGGGTGTTTGCGAGTTTAGCGAGGTGGTATGGAATGAACGAAGCACGTGATTGGGTGGGAATTTTGTGGCTTCGCCACGGTGTAATTTGATTTTGGCCTTCCCGGTGGGTCCGAGGTGGATGTTGCGGGCTAGGGGGGAAAGGCAGGGGGAGTTTTGTGGGCGGGGTGTGGAAAACATTTTGAAACCTAGAGCTGGCGGAAATTACTGGGCCCCGAGGCGGAATCGAAATCGCCCCTTGGGTATATTCCAGCTCGAAAACGCAGTGGCGGGAGTGGGGGAAGTGGGAAAGTGAGGGCGGGGTGGGGCCTGGGGGGGGAAACGAAATGGGCTCGGGGGAAGGAAACAAGGCGAGGGGAATAAACGCACAGGGAGCAGAGTGACAGTTTTCGAGGTTTGCAGTGCACCATTCTGGTTCAAAGTTTTTGCACGGCTTTTGGCGAGCTCTTGCCTAGCCAGCACTGCCTCACCAGGTAACCTAGCCTTTCAACTTACGGTATAAACAATTGAACCTTGCTGGCTATATTTGTACCGCGGCTTTAATTAGTACCGCTTGGAATGGCAAAATCCGTGGCAAGGCCAGTCCCTCATTCATTGGGCAGTGAGCGAGAAAAATCTGTGAATCAACAATATACTACTCCTACCCCACCATTCCCCATCCAAATTAGTGTACTATGATCTTACATACAGGCAGCCGTGAACTACCTGCTGCTAGCGCTGGCCGTTCGAGCAATCACGGTAGGTTTTATCTCTAAAGGCTGCTGCCTGTGCTGCGGGTCATTGCTGCTGCACTGCTGTGCTGGACGGTGGTGAGGCGCCTTGCTGTGGCGCCGAGGCGGTGGGTTGAGGGGCGTTGGCGCTGGCAGGGGCAGCACACACCCGCAGCACCTGCTCCACCTGCAGGTGAACAGGAGGGGGAGAGGGGGAGATGAGCGAGAGAGGAGAGAGAGAAACACGGGGGAGAGGCAGTTGGTTCCGTGGTGTGGCGTTGAGAGGGCAGCAGCACACCCGCAGCACCTATTCCACCTGCAGGTGAGGAGAGGTGGGGAGGAGGAGAGGAGGGCGCGAGGAGAGAGATACGGGGGAGATCAGAGGCGGTGGTACGAGTAGAGCCGTTGGGTGGGGCAGCACACACCCGTAGCACCTGCTCCACCTGCCGGTGAACAGGAGGGGGAGAGGGGGAGAGGAGCAAGAGAGGAGAGAGGGACATGGGGGAGATCAGAGAGACGGTGGGTTGAGCGGCACTGGCCCGGGCAGCACACACCTGCTCCACCTGCTCGTGAGCCGGAGAGCGGGAGCAGCGGGAGGGGAGGGGAGGGGAGGGAGGAGAGGGGAGGGGCGCCGTCAGAATGGAAAGAGAGAGAGGGAACGAGGGAGCAGAGGAGCGTACACTCCGTGATAGCGGCTACACATTGGTTCTCCTCTCGCCTCGCTCTGTGTGGCGGCGGCACCTCTGTTTGGCCAGCAGGCACTGCGCGCATGGCTGCCACGTGGAGTGCAAAGCGGACGGGTCCAGGCGGGTCCGTGGCGCAATGGAAGTGACGGGGAAAGCGGGTGACTCTAGTCATTATGAGACGGGGGCTTTAATTGGTTGGGTAGTGGAGGGAAGGGGAGACGCGGGGGATAGGGGGAGGGAGGATTGGCTGTCTGGGAAATGTCAAGGCGCCGGCAAGAGAGGAAGCGCGGGGAGCAAAGCGGAGGACGACTTTACTGGCGCCTCAAACATCGTCTCAAACGTCCTGCCATCACAGGCGGACGGCGCAATCCGCGCGATGCACGCCCGTGCGCATTGGAGGCACGCCAGGATCTCCCTCCACCCAATATCCCAAGGGTCTTGTGGGATTCCAAGGGGCTTAGCTCTCGCACACATTCATCGCACCTGTCTGATGCGCTCGTGGCGCGTCTTGGCGTTGGCGCGCCGCGTGTGGTTCATGGGGTGGCGCTTCCACACGAGCCCGCCCGTCGCCTTGAACACCTGCAGCGCCACGCGCGTCGCCTCGCCCACAGCCATTGCAGCGACGCACGCCGGGGGTCGCGCGGATATCGGTGGTTCGGGGATTTCCAGCCGAGATCCGTCGACCTCAGGGAAGCCCTCTGCAACGGTAAAATCAGCGCGCTCTGGGCCTGACTGCTGACGGTCTGACTCGAGCGGCTCGTGGGGTGGACGGTGTGACTAATACGGGCGCTGGGAAAACGGGAGGAAAGTGGAACGGTGCCTGGTGTCAGAGGAGGCAACTGCGAATTCGCTGTCAAGCGATGCGTTAAGAACAATGTCGAAGTGTCGGAATGAAGCTGGGCTAGTACGATTAGTTGGAAAACTACATTCTGTTGTACATAGCAATTTCTCTTCGAATCAAACCACCCACATATTCTTCCCATAAACACTTACCTCTAAGACTCTCAGAAGGAAGTCGAATGTTTACATTGTGTGATTAGTAACAAGTGCACACAATCAGTGCAACTGACTTGGGAATGCAGCTTTGCTAAGAATCTAGACAAATGCTTTTGCATTACAGCACCTATTTTTCAATCCAGCTGGATCATATGCCAACCTGGCGCAATGCCTTATGCCGACCCTCTGTGCACCCTGCTGCTGCACCCCCCTGCCCTCACCTGCCTCTTATGCGCCAAACCCTCACTCTTCCCGGCCAACTGCTTCACCCCCTCCCTGCCACACACATCACTTGCCACTGCTCTGCCACCGCCCCTCCCACCTGCTGCCTTCACAGCAGCCTGCCTTCCACCTGCTGCCCTGCCTGCTGCTCTCTCCCCACACCCACCCCCCTCTCCCCGCTTTGCCCCACTCGCTTGGCTGTTGCTGGTCTTGCCAGCCATGCCTCGCATGCTAGCAGATGGTGCAGCTGGTACAGAAACCTTTGCTGGTGATGATGCACCAGCCAGTAAATTCGTTACTGTCGCTGCAGCAGATGGTGCTTCCGACTCTGCTACGGTTGCTGCTGCTGCTACAGCTGCTGCAGTGAACCGGAAGCCACGTTTGTGCGTTTCAGCTTAGCTACCGCATCAGCATACTTCGCCCCGATCCAGGCTGGCATTGCTGCTTTCGCCTTCTCAATATCCACAGCCTGTATCTCCTTGAGGTGCTTCTCCCACCTCCCTCTCTCCTCCTCACTTATGCCGGTTGGGAAAAAAAAAACTTATGGTACATTTAGGCTCCTAACAGGAGCAGCTCTGCTCATAATGCCACGGAACAGAGCCCATCCTCTAAGGGCCAATTCCCTTGAATACAGATTTCTTGCCACCCCTTCCTCGGCAACCCGATCTCAGTGGGCCGACCGTGGGCGCATGCAGGTGCGCCGTACAGGGCTGCCTGGACTGTTTGTTTTGAGACCCCCGTAACACCAAGATCCAGTACCGCTGTTCCGCCTGCCATTGCTATGGCTGCTGCTGCCGTTATTCTCACGATTGATATAAAACCAGATTGGCGAGTGGATGTTACTGCTGTAGTTGCTGTTGCTGCTGCTGCCATTTCCACCAGCCAGCGGAAACGAGGTTGGCGAGTGAGTGTGCAAGCATGGGACTGGTAATGTCGCCTGTTGCCACGGCCAGCACGCCATATAGGCACCCCACACACGACGCCCTGGGAAGGGTGATTGCAGGGAAAACATGAATGACACACCAAGTTGGAAGCAGGAACCCGATTGGTAAGTGCGTGCGCCAGCACAGAACCAGCTACGCCCCCTGTTGCCCCACTCTGAACATGCCACGGAGGCGATCAGAAAGAACCACTGGCAATGGCACCTGCGGCCACTACGACACGTCACAGAAGCACCCGCGTTTAAAAGATAGCCTTTAAACGCTAGCGTTTAAAACGCCAAACGCGTTTATTCCTACGTAGCCAAGGAGAAGGGATCAGAGTGAAGCACTGGCCACGCCGCCTGCTGCCACTGCTAGCTCGCCAGTCGGCCAATGAACAAGAGGGGCTTACCAGGAAGCAAAGGTGAGGTTGCGATCGCCAGTAACGTGCAACATGCCAAAGACACCGCCTGATACAATCACTCCCACTGCATTCACCCCCACCAGCGGCAAGAGAGCCCCGCGGAACAGCAGCTCCTGAGAAAAAAGAAGAAAAGGAGGTGGGGGGAGTGGGGAGGGGGATGAAGGGATAATTAATTTCAGTTACAGCGGAAGGGGCAAGAAATGTAGAGAATTTAAGGAGGCTTAATCTCTCCCGAGGCACAGCCCCTCCCTGACTACCTGGAAGGACGGAGACCCAGACGAGATCCGCATCAAGAGACTTGAGGTTGCCCTGGCGTTGGTATTTTAGGCACCTAAAATCACAGCTCGTACCTCAGATATCCCTGGAAGGACGGAGACCCAGATGAGATCCGTGGCGTTGAGGTTCGAGAGAGCCCGCACGTTGGACGCGTTGGTTGCAGCTGCGAAGGCCGGCAAGAGGCGGAGCAGGGCGAGACGCGCTGCAGAGACCACAGCCGCAGCTGCAAGGGTGAGCGGCAGGCTGGAGAGCGATAGGCCCACTGTATGCCGAAGGGGGAAGGAACCAGACAAGAGGGGAGATTGAGAGAAAGAGAGAGTACGGACCATTCGAGTAAGGGCAGTAGAGAATAAGCAGCACGCGAGGGAGAGATAAGTCAAGAACACAATGGCAGCAGCTGAGAGGGAAGTTGGCAGGCATGAGAAGAGGGAGAGAGAGAGAGAGATGCACTGTGAGTGAGTCATGGGGAGCGAGTGGGGAGGTGGAGGGGAGAGGGAGCAGTGCAGTAGAGGGAAGGTGAGAGGTGTAGTGAGCTGAGGTGGGCAGCAGAGACAATGGCAGCAGCTGAGAGGGCGAGAAGGCTGGAAGGGGGAACCGAGAGATCCACTGTGAGTGATGGGGGAGTGGAAGGGGGGGGAGGGGAAGTCGAAGAGGGGAAATTGTGTGGGGGGGATAGAGGGAGGGTGAGAGGCCGCGTAAGGTAAGGCCGGTAAGGTAAGGGCGGCATGCACGACGATTGCAGTGGCTGGGAGGGCGAGAGGGAGGCTGGAGGTCTGAGAGGTGCACTGTGTGTGATGCAGTATGGGACTCCTTTGTTAAGAGGGCATGAGAGAAAATGGAGAGATTTAGATGAACGAGAGGTGCAGGAGGGAGAGACCAGCCGGCGCGACCACGGAACGGTTGCAAGGGGGAGAGAGCGAGAGTGGGTGGGGGGAAGGCAGCCAGATTCTGAGACGTCCCAAACAGAACTAGGGAGAGACAGGCCGGCGCGACTGGAGAGCGGCTGCAATGGGGCTAGCGGGTCAAGTGAGTGCTATGGGAGTGGGGGGTGGGGGAGTGTGGGAGGAAAGTAGGCGAGAGTGCAGGCGGGAGAGGTGATAAGCAAATATGATGGCAGGGGCTAGGACGAAGAGAGGCAGGCAGGACGAGAGAGCGGACATGTGCCCTGCTCGCTGTAGGGGAGGGTGGCAGAAAAGAGGGGAGCGAGTGGGGGGTGGAGAGAGCATGGTGCAGGAGAGGGTAGAGTGGCGGGGCAGTCTAGAAGCTCATTGCAGTGTGCGGGGAAGGGTGGCAGAGTGAGGCACGGACATGGGGCTCAAGATGCAGGGTGGTTGTGGCGCGTGCACGGACAAGGCACGCAGCATGGCTCAAAGATGCATTGTTCTTGGTGGCGCGAAGCATGCATCATGGCTCACGTGACGCAGTGGGCTTACCATGGCAAGGCATCATGCATAACTTGAATCATGACGTCATGGATGCATGGGCAAATGGCATCATGCACGCACATGGCATCACGCACGCACATGGCATCAAGCACGCACGTGGCATCACGCACACACATGCCCTCACACACGCACATGGCATCAAGCACGCACATGGCATCATGCACGCCCATGGCATCATGCAGGCGCATGGCACCAGGCACGTGCATGGCACCAGGCACGCGCATGGCATCACGCACGCGCATGGCATCACGCACGCCATGGCATCACGCACGCGTATGGCATCATCATCATGCACGCGCATGGCATCATGCACGCGCATGGCATCACGCACGCGCATGGCATCATGCACGCACATGGCATCATGCACACACATGGCATCATGCACGCACATGGCATCATGCACACACATGGCATCATGCAGGCGCATGGCACCAGGCACGCGCATGGCATCAGGCGCGCGCATGGCAGCATGCACGCACATGGCATCATGCACGCCCATGGCATCATGCACGCCCATGGCACCAGGCACGCACATGGCATCATGCACGCACATGGCATCATGCACGCGCATGGCATCAGGCACGCACATGGCATCATGCACGCTCATGGCATCATGCAGGCGCATGGCGAATGGCATGGATGAAAACGCATGACATCATGGGTCAGTTGATGCACTCACGTGGCAAACGGCATTGACAGATAAGCATAGCTCACAGACAGGTTGATGCACTCACGTGGCAAACGGCATTGACAGATAAGCATAGCTCACAGACAGGTTGATGCACTCACGTGGCAAACGGCATTGACAGATAAGCATAGCTCACAGACAGGTTGATGCACTCACGTGGCAAACGGCATTGACAGATAAGCATAGCTCACAGACAGGTTGATGCACTCACGTGGCAAACGGCATTGACACATAAGCATAGCTCACAGACAGGTTGATGCACTCACGTGGCAAACGGCATTGACAGATAAGCATAGCTCACAGACAGGTTGATGCACTCACGTGGCAAACGGCATTGACAGATAAGCATAGCTCACAGACAGATTGATGCACTCACGTGGCAAACGGCATTGACAGATAAGCATAGCTCACAGACAGGTTGATGCACTCACGTGGCAAACGGCATTGACAGATAAGCATAGCTCACAGACAGGTTGATGCACTCACGTGGCAAACGGCATTGACAGATAAGCATAGCTCACAGACAGGTTGATGCACTCACGTGGCAAACGGCATTGACAGATAAGCATAGCTCACAGACAGGTTGATGCACTCACGTGGCAAACGGCATTGACAGATAAGCATAGCTCACAGACAGGTTGATGCACTCACGTGGCAAACGGCATTGACAGATAAGCATAGGTCAGAGACAGGTTGATGCACTCACGTGGCAAACGGCATTGACAGATAAGCACAGGTCAGAGACAGGTTGATGCACTCACGTGGCAAACGGCATTGACAGATAAGCATAGCTCACAGACAGGTTGATGCACTCACGTGGCAAACGGCATTGACAGATAAGCATAGCTCACAGACAGGTTGATGCACTCACGTGGCAAACGGCATTGACACATAAGCATAGCTCACAGACAGGTTGATGCACTCACGTGGCAAACGGCATTGACAGATAAGCATAGCTCACAGACAGGTTGATGCACTCACGTGGCAAACGGCATTGACAGATAAGCATAGCTCACAGACAGATTGATGCACTCACGTGGCAAACGGCATTGACAGATAAGCATAGCTCACAGACAGGTTGATGCACTCACGTGGCAAACGGCATTGACAGATAAGCATAGCTCACAGACAGGTTGATGCACTCACGTGGCAAACGGCATTGACACATAAGCATAGCTCACAGACAGGTTGATGCACTCACGTGGCAAACGGCATTAACAGATAAGCATAGGTCAGAGACAGGTTGATGCACTCACGTGGCAAACGGCATTGACAGATAAGCATAGGTCAGAGACAGGTTGATGCACTCACGTGGCAAACGGCATTGACAGATAAGCATAGCTCACAGACAGGTTGATGCACTCACGTGGCAAACGGCATTGACAGATAAGCATAGCTCACAGACAGGTTGATGCACTCACGTGGCAAACGGCATTGACAGATAAGCACAGGTCAGAGACAGGTTGATGCACTCACGTGGCAAACGGCATTGACAGATAAGCATAGCTCACAGACAGGTTGATGCACTCACGTGGCAAACGGCATTGACAGATAAGCACAGGTCAGAGACAGGTTGATGCACTCACGTGGCAAACGGCATTGACAGATAAGCATAGGTCAGAGACAGGTTGATGCACTCACGTGGCAAACGGCATTGACAGATAAGCATAGGTCAGAGACAGGTTGATGCACTCACGTGGCAAACGGCATTGACAGATAAGCATAGGTCAGAGACAGGTTGATGCACTCACGTGGCAAACGGCATTGACAGATAAGCACAGGTCAGAGACAGGTTGATGCACTCACGTGGCAAACGGCATTGACAGATAAGCATAGGTCAGAGACAGGTTGATGCACTCACGTGGCAAACGGCATTGACAGATAAGCATAGCTCACAGACAGGTTGATGCACTCACGTGGCAAACGGCATTGACAGATAAGCACAGGTCAGAGACAGGTTGATGCACTCACGTGGCAAACGGCATTGACAGATAAGCATAGGTCAGAGACAGGTTGATGCACTCACGTGGCAAACGGCATTGACAGATAAGCATAGCTCACAGACAGGTTGATGCACTCACGTGGCAAACGGCATTGACAGATAAGCATAGCTCACAGACAGGTTGATGCACTCACGTGGCAAACGGCATTGACACATAAGCATAGCTCACAGACAGGTTGATGCACTCACGTGGCAAACGGCATTGACAGATAAGCATAGCTCACAGACAGGTTGATGCACTCACGTGGCAAACGGCATTGACAGATAAGCATAGCTCACAGACAGATTGATGCACTCACGTGGCAAACGGCATTGACAGATAAGCATAGCTCACAGACAGGTTGATGCACTCACGTGGCAAACGGCATTGACAGATAAGCATAGCTCACAGACAGGTTGATGCACTCACGTGGCAAACGGCATTGACAGATAAGCACAGGTCAGAGACAGGTTGATGCACTCACGTGGCAAACGGCATTGACAGATAAGCATAGCTCACAGACAGGTTGATGCACTCACGTGGCAAACGGCATTGACAGATAAGCATAGGTCAGAGACAGGTTGATGCACTCACGTGGCAAACGGCATTGACAGATAAGCATAGGTCAGAGACAGGTTGATGCACTCACGTGGCAAACGGCATTGACAGATAAGCACAGGTCAGAGACAGGTTGATGCACTCACGTGGCAAACGGCATTGACAGATAAGCATAGGTCAGAGACAGGTTGATGCACTCACGTGGCAAACGGCATTGACAGATAAGCATAGCTCACAGACAGGTTGATGCACTCACGTGGCAAACGGCATTGACAGATAAGCACAGGTCAGAGACAGGTTGATGCACTCACGTGGCAAACGGCATTGACAGATAAGCATAGGTCAGAGACAGGTTGATGCACTCACGTGGCAAACGGCATTGACAGATAAGCATAGCTCACGGACAGGTTGATGCACTCACGTGGCAAACGGCATTGACAGATAAGCATAGCTCACAGACAGGTTGATGCACTCACGTGGCAAACGGCATTGACACATAAGCATAGCTCACAGACAGGTTGATGCACTCACGTGGCAAACGGCATTGACAGATAAGCATAGCTCACAGACAGGTTGATGCACTCACGTGGCAAACGGCATTGACAGATAAGCATAGCTCACAGACAGATTGATGCACTCACGTGGCAAACGGCATTGACAGATAAGCATAGCTCACAGACAGGTTGATGCACTCACGTGGCAAACGGCATTGACAGATAAGCATAGCTCACAGACAGGTTGATGCACTCACGTGGCAAACGGCATTGACAGATAAGCATAGCTCACAGACAGGTTGATGCACTCACGTGGCAAACGGCATTGACAGATAAGCATAGCTCACAGACAGGTTGATGCACTCACGTGGCAAACGGCATTGACAGATAAGCACAGGTCAGAGACAGGTTGATGCACTCACGTGGCAAACGGCATTGACAGATAAGCATAGCTCACAGACAGGTTGATGCACTCACGTGGCAAACGGCATTGACAGATAAGCACAGGTCAGAGACAGGTTGATGCACTCACGTGGCAAACGGCATTGACAGATAAGCATAGCTCACAGACAGGTTGATGCACTCACGTGGCAAACGGCATTGACAGATAAGCATAGGTCAGAGACAGGTTGATGCACTCACGTGGCAAACGGCATTGACAGATAAGCATAGGTCAGAGACAGGTTGATGCACTCACGTGGCAAACGGCATTGACAGATAAGCATAGGTCAGAGACAGGTTGATGCACTGCACTCACGTGGCAAACGGCATTGACAGATAAGCATAGCTCACAGACAGGTTGATGCACTCACGTGGCAAACGGCATTGACAGATAAGCACAGGTCAGAGACAGGTTGATGCACTCACGTGGCAAACGGCATTGACAGATAAGCATAGGTCAGAGACAGGTTGATGCACTCACGTGGCAAACGGCATTGACAGATAAGCATAGCTCACAGACAGGTTGATGCACTCACGTGGCAAACGGCATTGACAGATAAGCATAGCTCACAGACAGGTTGATGCACTCACGTGGCAAACGGCATTGACACATAAGCATAGCTCACAGACAGGTTGATGCACTCACGTGGCAAACGGCATTGACAGATAAGCATAGCTCACAGACAGGTTGATGCACTCACGTGGCAAACGGCATTGACAGATAAGCATAGCTCACAGACAGATTGATGCACTCACGTGGCAAACGGCATTGACAGATAAGCATAGCTCACAGACAGGTTGATGCACTCACGTGGCAAACGGCATTGACAGATAAGCATAGCTCACAGACAGGTTGATGCACTCACGTGGCAAACGGCATTGACACATAAGCATAGCTCACAGACAGGTTGATGCACTCACGTGGCAAACGGCATTGACAGATAAGCATAGGTCAGAGACAGGTTGATGCACTCACGTGGCAAACGGCATTGACAGATAAGCATAGGTCAGAGACAGGTTGATGCACTCACGTGGCAAACGGCATTGGACAGATAAGCACAGGTCAGAGACAGGTTGATGCACTCACGTGGCAAACGGCATTGACAGATAAGCATAGCTCACAGACAGGTTGATGCACTCACGTGGCAAACGGCATTGACAGATAAGCATAGCTCACAGACAGGTTGATGCACTCACGTGGCAAACGGCATTGACAGATAAGCATAGCTCACAGACAGATTGATGCACTCACGTGGCAAACGGCATTGACAGATAAGCATAGGTCAGAGACAGGTTGATGCACTCACGTGGCAAACGGCATTGACAGATAAGCATAGGTCAGAGACAGGTTGATGCACTCACGTGGCAAACGGCATTGACAGATAAGCATAGGTCAGAGACAGGTTGATGCACTCACGTGGCAAACGGCATTGACAGATAAGCATAGGTCAGAGACAGGTTGATGCACTCACGTGGCAAACGGCATTGACAGATAAGCACAGGTCAGAGACAGGTTGATGCACTCACGTGGCAAACGGCATTGACAGATAAGCATAGGTCAGAGACAGGTTGATGCACTCACGTGGCAAACGGCATTGACAGATAAGCATAGGTCAGAGACAGGTTGATGCACTCACGTGGCAAACGGCATTGACAGATAAGCATAGGTCAGAGACAGGTTGATGCACTCACGTGGCAAACGGCATTGACAGATAAGCATAGGTCAGAGACAGGTTGATGCACTCACGTGGCAAACGGCATTGACAGATAAGCATAGGTCAGAGACAGGTTGATGCACTCACGTGGCAAACGGCATTGACAGATAAGCACAGGTCAGAGACAGGTTGATGCACTCACGTGGCAAACGGCATTGACAGATAAGCATAGGTCAGAGACAGGTTGATGCACTCACGTGGCAAACGGCATTGACAGATAAGCACAGGTCAGAGACAGGTTGATGCACTCACGTGGCAAACGGCATTGACAGATAAGCATAGGTCAGAGACAGGTTGATGCACTCACGTGGCATGGCCTGCAGGCAGTCGCTGATGGGGACACCGGCGGCATGCGACCAGGACGAGAGCTGGGGAAGGGTGGGAGGTTGGAGAGCTGCAAAATACATTAGAAACCCATCTTCTTCTTTCGAGTTTGAGACGGCGCTGGAGTAGATTGCTCTACAGGGTAACACAAGGTAGAGGCGTTCATTACAGCGGAAGCACGCGACCAATGGAGCATCCCACGCGGCCATAAGAGAGGGCCATATGGGCATGGGGCAAAAAGAGGCACGAGAGCGAGAGAGGGGCGGTGAGAGAGGGGGGGCGATGAGAGAGAGGGGCGATGGGAGGGGGCGGAAGGGCGTGACACTAAACGGGATGGGGGTTTCAAGTGGCAACAGCAGGATTAGAGGAGCTTAAGCAGTCAAGACAGTCAAGAGAGTTAATAGATGTAGGGAAAGGAAGGCGCCCACCTGTCTGCCCAGCAGCCCAGCCACGGCCAAACCACCCGACGTGGTTACGCAAGCCCGCCAAACCTCCTCTCTAGGGGCGGCAGCAACAGAGGCAGCAGCAACAGGAGCAGCAGAGGCAGAAGCGGCGAGAGAGGAAGCCGATGAAGCACGAGCAACGGCTGTGGGTGTCCATCGTGCTGCTCGCTCCGCTCGCTCTGCTTCCTGCTCCGGTTGCTCTGCAAGCTCGGGTTGATTCGACTCGAGAGAGTTCTGCTGCTCCCGGCTCGGCGCGCTTGACGACGACGACTTGTCGCCAGCCTTGCGACTGCGTTGCTTCGCGCTGCCTCCGGATTGTCGCTTGGCAGCTCCTGCGACGAGTGCTTCGCGCTGAGCGACTGCGTTGCGGCGAGCGACGGTGTACGACTGCCAGTTGAATGTGCGACTGCGCGACGATTCGCATGAGGACTCGGCGACGCGTAACGAAGAAAGCCATGTCGCCTCACGGCGGATGGCGGCAGAAATTGGGCATGTGGTATCCATTGCCGGAAACAAAGGTTTCGCAGGAAGAAGTGCAATGGTTTGCGAGAGCGTATGGCGCGTAAATGCGGCGGAGTCCTGCTTGACTCGCGGAGAGAGGTAGCTGGGTGCTGCGGGAGAGGTAGCCTGCTGACTGCCGCACCCTGCGTCACTGTGGCGCAGTCTTACATTTGCGCGGTTAGGTACGGTGCGGCTGGTATTGACGTGAGTGAACCCTCCAATAATGAAGTGCGTAAAACTCTTCCCTAGATGAAGCCTAATTGGATTGTAACTTGGCCTCTCGATATCATGGTGAAATAGGCTGATGACCCTTACTATAAGGGTGGGGTACGCGTTGGACCCTTATTTATTTGAGTTGTTTTTTTACATACCTGTTGGGCTGAGAAAAAGCCCTTAGGATCTTTCCAGAGACTTGAGTCCCAGTTGTAAAAGATGCTTGAGTAATGCAGCGGAAGTTGAGTAGTTCAACCCTTGCACTAGTATGTGAGAGCAAGTGATTGATTAAAGGAAACAAGCATACAGCAATATATAGAAGATAGGAAAGTAAAGCAGTTGTAGAATACAGTTGAAGAACGGTTATCGAGACGCACAGCGACTCGATTGTCGATTCGGTTACCACCCTTGCAATTGTAACGATCAGTCGCAACCTCCGGTTGCGACCCTTCGAGTCTTTCGTCCTTGTGTTCTTTTGTCCAACCTCCTCGTGTAACCTCTGTTGACTCGTATACTCGATACGGCTTCACTCGAGTGTGGTGTTACACTTCAGAAACGCGGAAGTCCTTGAGGTATTTCCAACACTCCCCTTCGTTTCTGGAGTGCTGACGTGTTCAGATTCGGTGACGTTTATCTGCCCGGTCAGCAGCATGCAGTAATCGAACTTTGCCTTCGTCAGTTTCTTCGTCAGGTAGTCTGCGGCCATTTCCGTCGTGACGCAGTAACTGAGTTGAAGTCTCCCCTTCGCGATTTCATCATTGACGAAGAAGTACCGCAGGGCGATGTGTTTGGTTCGGTTGGCGAAACCGTCTTTGTTCGCGATTTTGATCGCGGATTGGTTGTCGCAGAAGAGTGAGAAGAAGGGCAGGGTTGCAATCTTTGCTTCCTCGAGCAACTCTCGCAGGTAGAGTCCTTCCTTGGTCGCAGTGCAGAGGGCGATATATTCTGCTTCGGCTGAAGATAGTGCGATTAGTTCCTGTTTGCTCGACTGCCAGGAGATAGTCCCGATAGGCTCTAGTCGGTAAATGTAGCCCGTCCTTGAGCGTCGATTTTCCCTGTCTCCTGCGTGGTCGGCGTCGACGTATCCAAGTAGTTGTACGGACGATGTCGTTGCTTTACTGTAGGTAAGTCAAGTCGTCGGCGTAGAGACGAAGTAGAGTAGTGCCCGATTTAGTTCCTCGAGATCTCCTTGTTCCGGATGCTTTAGATGCGTCTCTAGTTGGCTCGCGCTGTAAGATAGGTCCGGTCGGCAAGTTACTGCTGCGAATAGTAGGCAGCCGAGCTTCTGCTGATACTCCTGGGTTTGCTTCGCGGGGAGTTTTGCGAAGGTGTCGTTGTTGTTCCCGTAGCGGTAGGGAGTCGTGACTGTAGTCGGCGTTAGTCCGAATTTCTTCGCGACAGCGCCTGTGTACTTCCCAGCGTGTAGGTAGAATGCCGAGTTGTCTTCGACGATGTTCAGACCTAGGTACTGGGTCACGGTGTTAGACACCGTGAGTGTCAAGTCACTTCTCAGCTCCCCTTTGAACGAGGTGGCAATGTCGGTAGTGGAGCTGATGTAGAGCAGGTCGTCGACGTAGACGATGAGTAGGATAAAACCCCTTTCCTTCTGTAGTCGGTACATGCCTTGGTCGTGCGGCAGCTGTAGGAAGCCAATCCTGACGAGGCGGCCGTGAAGGTGCTGCTGCCAAAGCTGCGGGGCTTGTTTGATCCCGTAGAGGGATTTTATCAGCTGGCACACTTTTGTGGGGTCGTCGATGAATCCGTGGGGCTGCTCGACGAAGATCTCGGCGTCCACCGGTGCGTACAGGAAGGCGTTTGCAACGTCGATTTGGTGCAGTGGTAGCTTCTTCGTGGCCGCGACGGCGAATAGGATGCGCAAAGAGGTGTGACGAGAGACTGGGGCGAATGTCTCTGTGTAGTCGGTTCCGTATCGCTGGTCGAATCCCCGTACGGCCCAGCGAGCCTTGAATCGTTCGATGGAGCCGTCCGCATTAGTCTTGATGCGGTACACCCATTTTCCCGAGAGCACGTTTTTTTCGCAGGTTTTTGTTGCAGGTACCAGCTTCCACGTGTTTCGGTCTTGGAGGGCCTTTAGTTCTTTTTCCATTGCTTCCTTCCATTTCGCCTTATGTTCCCCCCCCAGAGCCTGCGACAGAGTCGTTGGCTCGCGCGGAGACGGCGGCGGCGGGTGCTAGATGGAGACCCATAATCCGAGTATCTGCAGGCCTGTGGGTGTGTGTCGAGGGGAATTTTCATTCCCGGAATAGGCTGCTTCGTCACCATCTTCTGGATCAGGTAAGAAGTTTGGGCCGATGCGTTCTAAGACATTCGTGTCGACAGGTTGAGGTGCAACGTAACCTTGGTCAGCGAAGTGGTAATGGGTGTCGAGGTTATTACTATTGAGGGGATTGTCATCGTCGAGTGGAACAGGCACGGAACAGTAAGGGAGTGGTCCGGCAGCTTCCGAAGCTCCAGGTACGTCTTCTTCTGCTGCGTCAGCCTCAGCAGCACGGTCGGCGAAGGACCGAAGGCCCTCGAAGCCATTCGCGGGGTCTTCTGTGTTTGCAATGTTGTCCAGGTAATGCTGCAGCGTCAATCGTTCGTAGAAAATCACATCACGTGAGGCCACGGTGTTTTTGTCTTGTATGTCGAGAAGTTTCCATGCTTGGAAATGTTTTGCGATGCCGAGGTGTAGTCCCCATTGTGCTCGTTGAGAGAATCGTCCTGCGCGTGCTGTGTGGGATCTGTACTGTACCATACAGCCGAAGACTCGAAGTAATTTTGTGCTGCCCTGTTTTCCCGTCCACAGCAGGTGCGATGATGCGTTGTTGGGAAGTGATGACAAGGATAACAAATTGTGCAGGTGAACTGCATGGGTCATCGCGTCAGGCCAAAGCGTGTTGGGCAGTCTCATCCCCAGGAGCAGTTTTCGCATCGTCGTCTGCAAGGTCCGGTTCATTCTTTCTGCGACCCCCTAATGCTGGTGAGCGTAGGGCAGAGACACCAGGCGTCTGATTCCTCTTTCCGCCAAGTAGTTCCTGAATCGTTGTGATTGGTATTCCAGTGCGCCGTCTGACTGGAAGCTCTTGAGTTGAGTTCCTGATTCTCGTTCAGCGATGGGGAGCCACGTCGTGAAGGCTTCGAATGCTTGATCGCGTGCCTTGAGGTTGTAGTGCCAGACGTATCTTGTTGCTGCGTCGATAAACGTGATGACATAGTTGAAGTCTGCTTCACTGTCGTCTCGCGGCATATTTAAGATGTCGCTGTAAACTTTTTCCATCGGTGCGTATGCAGGTGCACTTGGATTGTGATGCGACGGAAAGGGTTGGTGTGGAAGATCGGCTTCAGGACACATGAAGCATCTGGCGCGAGGTCGTCGAAGCTCTTGTCCGCTCGTTGTGAGGAGAGCGTCCTTTTCTAATACTCCAGCTTGGATTGTTTGTAGAACTGTACTATTTGCAGGGTGACCGAGGCGTTGGTGCCAGATGTCGTCGGGAGCGCGATGGCCGGGGGAACGCTGATACAAGCTGGTGTTGGAGAAGAACGCGACGGCTGTTGCGGGACTGCGGCAAACTCCTTGAGCGTTTGGCATGAGTTGGTCTGCTTCGGTTGGTGGCCCTCGGACTGCTGGTGATGGCACACGACTAGGTCCTGCTGCTGCTACTGCAGGTGATGTTGCGGGTGGGACACTTGCTGGTACGTGTCTTTCTTGTCGTATGACTGCTAACGCTCGGGTCCTTTCTGCTGCAGGTATTGTGTTGGAGTACCAGAAACCATCTGGGGTAAAGTCAGGGTCAAGATCCGGCTGGTGATTCCATGCGGCAAACGACACGATGCCATCGCTGTCGGCAGTACCGCGGTCAGGGACGAAATCCAATACGAAGACGCCCGACTTCAGGAGAGCGCGACCGATGAAGAGGCCGCCCTTCCCGTGGTAAAGGCGAAATTCGTTGGAGTCCGAGTCTCATTCCAGGTGAATCCCTTTTGCCATTAACTGGCCGACGCTGAGTAGGTTGTATCCCAAGTTGTCGACGATTAGAACTTTGTTGAGTTGCAGTATGACGTTTGTCTCCATTGACTGGAGCTGAACGACGCCTTGTCTGTTTGTTTGCAGATTCTCGTTGTTGGCGACGGTGATGATGACATCACGGTTGAGAAGTCGCTCTCGTTGCACGAAGCGCCCGGAAGAACACATATGTTGGCCGCAACAGCTGTCCAAGAACCAAGTGTTTCGCCCGGTGGGTTCGGCATTGGCGACAGCAGCGTACGTTGGGTTGACTTGAAGTCCTTGTGAGCGCGACGGCGGCAGTTCTTCTTCGTCTGGAGCGTAAGTGGGTGGTGATCCGGGTGCGCAGTTGTCGATGTGTACCATGCAATTGATGATGTTCGGTGTGCCTTGTGCAGATGTGGAGGAACGCCTCGGCGGGCTTTCTTGAGTGGAAGCGACTTGTGGGTCTACTGGACAATAAGCTCGGGGGCGTGTGCAGTTGACTTTGGAGTGTCCGGATGTTTGACAGTTGTGGCAGAACGGCGGCACAATGGTGAGTCCTCTGTTGTTGCGTTGATCTTGCTTGCCGCGTCGGTTGTAGTTGTTGTCGTTTCTTCGTTGAGTGTAGAAAACTAACGGTTGCTGTTTCCTTGGTTGTCTTTCTTCAAACAGGTCCATCTCCTGTTGTTCAGCATGAAGCTCGGCGCAGAGGTGCATCTCCGAGATTCGTCCGTGGGCACGAAGAAGCGAGCGGGTGGTTCTCCATTCTGGCCCGAGCCCAGCGAGGACAAGTGTCACGAAGCTTTCTTCAGTGATTGTACCTCCGCACCGAAGCAGGCGGTTGCGGAGTGTCTGGCAGCGACTCATATACTGCATCGCCTTTTCCCCGGTCTTCATCTGTATTGTTGTCAGTTGCTGCATGAGTCTGCTTTGTGTCACGCTGTCATTTGCTTGATAGAGACACTTGAGGTGATGGCATGCGAGTTCCGCGGAGTTTCCATAGCTCCAATACGTTTTGATGCTTTGCTGTTCTTGTGGTGACTGGTTCCGCAGGAGAACTGTGTACGCTAGCAGCGACTGATACGTGAAAATTTCTTGCTCTTTTGCAGTGCCATTGCTTGGAAATGGCAGGGACCCGTTGAAGTATCCCAAGAGGTGCGCGGCCTCCATCAGCAGCTCGAACTCAAAACTCCAGGTAAAGAAGTCGTGTCCGTTGAACGGTGAGGATGTCTGCAGTTTGATCACGTGTGAAAACTACGCTTGGAGACTCAATATTTCGTTTGGTGTCTTTTGTGATGCAGCTGCTGTTGGTTGGGCACGGGGCGGCATGAACTCGAACGTCCCCAGTGAAGAGTGATAAGGCGCAAAGGTAGGCGCTTGATTGTGTCGCCCGAACGATGAGTTGTCGAGGCTCATCGGTGCTAATCCCATGTTTCCTCCGTTGCACTGTGTTGAATGCGCAGGTGTCCTTGTCTGCTGCTGCTGGTCGAAGTGTGACTTGTAACTTGGTCTCTCGATATCATGGTGAAATAGGCTGATGACCCTTACTATAAGGGTGGGGTACGTGTTGGACCCTTATTTATTTGAGTTGTTTTTTTACATACCCTTAAGAGAAAAACTAGAAAATGTTGGGGCCCTAATTTATAAGAGTGCTTGGGTGTATGTAGGCAGTGGCACGCTGATGAGGAAAAGTGCCCCCGGTGCCGACCCTTGCACGAATTTCCAGTGAAGTCCCCGACGGCCAGAACACTCCTTCCACACCCCTCGCAACCTGGTTTTTCCGGCTAAGTCCCCCACACCAGAGACATTTTTCCTCGCACCTCTGGCAACCCAAAAATTCTGCTAAGTCCCCCACACAAGAGGCATTTCTCCCCATCAAGCCCCACGATATCAGGATTTTTATGCTTTTTACGTTTTTTTTAAGGGTGTTTCCTTGTACTGACCTTGATGAAAAAGCCCTTTTTATGGTTGAACCCCGTTGAAAAAGTGTTTTTTTTTTCTTGTAAACACTGATGCCTCAGCGCACTAACGGGGGTCGACACTGAAACAAACACTAGCGAGAGTCACGAAGTTTCCCCCCTGGTTGGTGCATGATCCCCTCCCCCCCAACCCCCAGCCTCACCAGGTTGCAACAAATTTATTTTTGCGAAGTCCTCCTACCTAGTGACATTTCTCCCCTACACGCCTCGCAGCCCCAGAAATTCGACTAAGTCCCCACAGCCATACACACTCCTCCCACACCTCCTGCGACCCAGAAATTTCGACTAAGTCCCCACAGCGAGAAACATCCCTCCCTCAGCTCCCACAATACGAAAAAATCAACTAAGTCCCTTCCAGCCATAAAAAAAGTCCTCCCACAAACCCCCCCAACCCGCAATCCTCCTTATTACCTGAGTTTTGCGAAGTTCCTAAAAGGGGTAACGAGAAAATCATTCCTAGCCTGACTGAGTCATCGACTACAAAAACAATTTTCACCTTGAGGGCTATGTTTTCAATATTTGGAAATTGGAAATCCTGGAATTCTAAGGGTGCACAGAACGCGATCAGGGTTGCCTAATAACAGCCGTAGGCATACCCAAATTGCCGCATCTTCCACAGCAATGACGATTCATTGCTGGGAGAATGGGGTGCAAGAGGCATGGTCTTCGCTATATCTGGCTGGCGTGATTTCTTTTCTGGTTTCTCAGACGATGTGAAACTAACTCTAAAAACTCACACTGTCCACGGCTTAATTGAGGGCGTGTTCCTACGTGACACTATGTCAGGCAACTTCGTGTCATTTGAGATTTTGCCTGTCAAGTTTGCCCGTCAATAACAGTTTTGATACGATGTGACGTGACCTTGTGTCGCGTAAGAACAGGCCCTGAGGGGCAGGATTCGAAAAGGAGGGGAGGGGGAATCGAATCTGAGGAGGAAAGGGGGAGGGAATTAAATCCGAGGAGAGGTGGGAAGCGAAACGGAGGGGGAGGGGGGGGATCGAAACGGAGGGGAGGCGGGGAAGCAAAATGGAGGGGAGGGAGGAAGCGAACAGGGGGAGGGGGGGGGGGGGATTCGAAAATGGAGGGGGAGGGGTCGAAACGGAGGGGAGACAGGAAGCTGTGGAATTGGGCGGTTGGAGAAACTTCGTGCCCTTGCAGTGCCCCGGTTCATGGATCGTGGACGTTAATCACTTGCGACCATCGAATGGTTGAAAAATGTCGAAACGATCGCAATCGATCGTAACCGTCACATTTTGATAGACTTTCAGTTGACCAAATAGGCAGATGTTAAGAATTTCGCCTATTAGGAACGACTGCTATTAGAATGCGGAATTTACTCTCATTCGAATGCAACAAACTGAAATCCTCTCTCCTTGTTGCCAAATCAGCGTTTTTTTAGTACACGACCTTGATGGAAAAGTGAACTTCTGCTAGGAAACACTCATGAATCAGCGTAAAATTTCTTAAGGAGGCTGACGAAAAGTTTTTTTTGAACCTGCACTGAGCAATCAGGGTACCCTAAAACCAATCGTGGGGCCTGCTCCCCATACCTCTAGCAACCCCAGTCTCCAAAACCAGACATTCCTCCTCACACCTCTCCCACGCCAGAATGTTTTGGCGAAGTCCCATACAGCTAGACATTCCTCCCAGATCTGTAGCTTAAAAGTTGGCTAATCTTCCTCCCTAAATCCTGATTCTGACGAACAGATTTAGGGGTTTTCAATTAGCATCTAGGCTGGGCACAATAATCCCCCTGCCAAACATGGGTTGGCCTTGCCCGGCGACTTTGCTTCAGCCTGCTTTTTCCACCCTTCTTGACTGGGTGGAGGGCGGGAGCGAACCCTGAAATGGCAGGGTGGCTTGAAACAAAGCAAGCGGGACCCTGAATGTTACACGTCACCTTGCCCACGAGTAATCTCGCCAATTTCGGCGCTAGCAAACAAAAAGCCCTAGGCGTCCCTTGCAGATGGGGGCACAAGACAGCAAAACCGGGTTGCGCAACTTGGATGATTGCGCAACTCGCGACAGAAACCCCTCCCGCTCCAATGATTTGTTACGCAACTTGTACCAAGGTTTCACCTAGGTGATTTTTTTCCGAAGAACCCTGGCGCCCAAGTTGTGAAGTGACGAATTCTAGAACGTTCACATTACATTAAGCCGGCATTTGGATTCTACCCTTACGCCGAAGAGTGATTTTTTAAAGGACCCTTGTACCGCAGCCTATCCACAAAATATAGCCTTACATGAAAGAGTGCTTAAGGGGGCGTGGGCTTATGAAAATGAGTACTTCAAATCCTATCCAGAGGTCTGATTGTAACTCTCCATATCAAAACATCTGCTAGGTGACTAAACATCAGTAAAAATCAACTCAGAATAATTCATCCTTGAGGGTGCAAATGTGAAGAGTCATAAACTATCGTAATGAAATGCGGGAAGCTCTTCAGATTGTCACATTGAGGATACGGGGTCGTAGGTGGAAGGTTCCCACTTTGGCAACCACCTTTTATTCCTAGATGCCCCAACCAAGACTGCCATTTGGCCATGGCTGGCATGTCAGGTATTTTGACAAGGCATGCTTGATGAGTCAACAAGGGTTCCAGCTCAGGAAGACACCCAGTGATATGTGATGAAAGTCCTGTTCATGCGGCGCCTTGTGTCTCAAACGCCAAACCGGACCTGGCAGGACCTGGCAGAAACATGCTAGAGCACAAAACGGACCTGGAACAGTGCGCAAGGGACATATCTCAGAATATATGACTCCCATAACCTTTTAACCCCTCCCAAAACCTCCCAACATCCCACCAGCGACTGTTTTTGTCGCACGCATCGTCGTGCAACAGCAACGAGATCGCACGAGGACTCGCCCCACGTCGCTGGCATCGTGGGGTGAAGTAAATTTCCGCTAATCATTGATGTTGCGACTCTCGAGCCTATACAGTACGGGCCCGTTGTGTAAAAGGCAGTTTTGTAGTTGTTTAGAGTTATTTTGTAGGATTTCATTAAAATGGTCAATTGACTTGCCCCTATCATACAAGCTGGGTAGCTAGGAAGGGTAGGCGGCCATGGAAACGGCGTGAGGGTTTAGGTAGGAGAGATTTGATGAGAGTAAATGTGAGTGAGAATAGAAGAGAGAGGGATACAAGGAGGGGGGTTGTACCCTGTACAGTAGGTTTCAGTAACACCTACTAAGCTTACCAATTATATAACCAAATATATAATTTAACACACCCCCTAGGCTTGGTAGTAACAAGCCCACACACACCCACACCCCCTAACCTAGCACCCCCCATGCCCAGCAGTAGCCGCGATGACTCCGGAAGCGGTCAACACCCATGGCCCGGGAGATGGCAATGGCGGCAGTCGCGGCAGTGACGAGAGCGATGGCGGCGGCGGCGTGCGGCAGCAACAGGCCAACGGCAACAGCGGCGGCGGCGGCGGCTTCAACGTCAGAGGCGAGTGCAGCGGCCCCCGTCCTCTCGGCGGCATGGCCAATCTCCGCGGCAATGGGGACCCCAACGAGTCAGGGGTCGGCTGTAGCGAGGAGGGGACGCAGGGGAAGGAGAAGGGGGGGGGGGGGGGGGGTTTGCGTGGTCCAGCATCACGCTCGCGGTTGGCTTGCGGGCGGCAGGTATAGCGGCGCCACAGGCGTCGCGCGGCCGGCTGCAGCCCGACGGCGCCGCCACGACATCCTTACGACGCCGCCACAGCGCGGCGTCGATGCCGCGGCGGTACGTTGACGCGGCGACGGCTGGTCGACGGCGCCGTTACGCAGCTACGGCTTGTCATCAACGACGCCGCCACGGGTGGACGTTGACGCCACGACGGCGCGACGCCATGGCAACGCGTCGAGACGGCCGCGGCACGACGCGGCCAGCGGCACGATGACGCCGCCACAGCTGCACGACACAGCCACCATAACAACACGAGAGGGAGAGGAGGAGTGCGCGGCGGAAGCGTAGGGAGCAGGCCAAGGAAGGGCAACCTGCTCTGTTACTATGTCATAAAAGCTAGGTAGCTAGGAAGGGTAGGCGGCCATGGAAATGGCGTGAGGGTTTAGCTAGGAGAGAGTTGACGAGAGAAAATGTGAGCAAGAATAGAAGAGAGAGGGATACAAGGAGGGGGGTTGTACCTTCTACAGTAGGTTTCAGTAACACCTACCAAGCCTACCAATTATGTAACAAAATATATAATTTAACAGCCCCTAATTTTGGAAATCCATTTCCGGAAGCCTGTTAGCAAAACCACCATCACAGAGGGTCCTCCCAGTTCATATGCAATGTGTTTGAGCTGTTTCCCTGTTTACCAAAATTGCAACATCATGTACTTGAGTTGGTAGTAAAGAGTCCACACATACTGTCCACGCCCATTCTAAGGCTCAGGGTCAAAGTCGTGTCGAAGAAGTGCAATTTTTCATTGGCTTTCGATTGTTCCAACATTAGGATTCTTCTCCTTGACAAATGGTCCTATTTGAGTATTCAATTCGTTGTCATAAGGGGCAGACAAGGGGGACCAGACACCTAGATAAAACATAGCACTATTTCGTCATTAATTCGTCATTTCTAGCATATTTTGAAGTAAGATGGAGCTATCCCTATGTAAGAACAACCTCCAGTTCGATTTGCAGGCCATTTGGCTCACGCAAATGGGCTGTGGAGATTTTTAAATACCTCTAGGGGGATATTTTCTAACAAAGTTATACCTAGATAGAACATAGCATAATTTCGTCATTAATGTGCCATTTCTAGCACGGTGTGAAGTAAACTAGAGCTAACCCTATGCAAGAACAACCTCCAGTTCGATTTACACGCAATTTGGCTCACGAAACTGGGCTGTGGAGAATTTTGAATACCTCTAGGGGGTATTTTCTAGCAAAGTTATACCTAGCTAGAATATAGCACCATTTCGTCCTTAATGCGCCATTTCTAGTGCGGTTTGAAGTGATTTCGAGCTAGCCCTATGCAAGACCAACCTCCAATTCGATTTGCAGGCCATTTGGCTCACGAAACTGGGCTGTGGAGCATTTTAAATATATCTTAATTCAAATTCCACAAGGGAGCTAGATGGCGTTCGTACAGAGCCGCAGATTCGGCACACTACCTCTAAACGAAGTGCGGTTCTTGGCTGTGGTTTCACTGCAAAGAAGCTGCAGCTTCTCCCACGTGGCATCTCGATGTCACCGATGTGACACGTACGTGACTCCGGCGTCGATGACTTCACAGTCAAGGAAGGCGCGCCAAAAGCTAAGGCCAGAGGACCATACATCTACAGACGTAGGTGCATGGTGCCTAGTGGTCAGGCGGGGGAGGAAGGTATGAATACTCTGTCCACCACCTTCATTGTCGTCATTTCTCTGTTGGAACCTCCGTTTATGCACTCAAAAATTCCCTTGCAACCCTAATGCTTCGTCGACTCACAACTGCTTGTTTATGCTATGGTTGACAGAAACCTCGAGGTGTCCGGGGCGGGCATCCAGGCTGTGGTCAACATGGAGGACTATGAGCAGCTCAAAGATTACTCTCTCAAACTCAATGAGGCGCTGATCAACTGTGGTTTCGCATGAGTTATCTAACCCTCGCTCCCTTACTACGTGTCCTCTTAGCCTCGCTCCCATAGTTTAACTGTCTTTCGACCCATCACAGAAATGGGCCTCGTGCTACAGTGCGGTGGGACAATTTTGACCATGTCTTTTGACTGAGAGTTTTTTTTGCTCGTTCACAGTTTACCTGTCTTTCGACAGCTCACAGAAATGAGCCTCCCATAAGACAGCAAAGAAACGATCTAGCAAGTGTCTTTCCGTCACTTGTTTCATCTCACTGAAGTGCGTCTCCCGAAGGTCTACGACTTTCTTTCGCCGAGTCACATTTTACTCGTCTCTCCACAGCTCACAGAGATGAGCCTCCTGTAAGACAGCAAAGGGACAATTTAGCTAGTGTCTTTCCGTCACATCTTTCACCTTACAGGAAATGCGTCTCCCGAAGGTCTACGACTTTCTTTCGAAGAGTCACAGTTTACCTGTCTATCTACAGCTCACAGAAATGAGCCTCACAAAAGACAGCGACGAAACAATTTTGCAAGTGTCTTTCCGTCACTTCTTTCATCTCACAGAAGAGCGTCCCCTGAAGGTCTACGACTTTCTTTTCGCTGAGTCACAGTTTACCTGTCTATCCATAGCTCACAAGATTGAGCCTCCCGTAAGACAGCGAAGAGACAACTTAGCATGTGTCTTTACATTACTTCTTTCATCTCACAGAAGTGTGTCTCCCGTAGGTCTACGACTTCAACTCCCGTAACCCAATGCCCGATGTACTTGCAACATAACGCAAAACCCTCTTAGCGGCAAACTAGTGCTGAGGTCGGTGTCTGCCTGTAGCCACAAAGCGAGCCAGGATGCTGAGAGGGTATGCGAGATCTGGGCGAGTGCAAGTCATCAGGTACATGAGGCAACCCACCAGCTCTGCGTAAGGACCACTAGGCTCTGCTGACTCCTCAGGAACTAGAGCGGAGAGCCTGTGATCTAGGGGCAGAGGAGTGGGCTGTGCAGAGGAGAACTGAAGGCCGAACCTCTGAAGGACCTGGCGCACCAAGTGTGACTGAGTCAAAGTGATGGTGCGCGCTGCTCTGTCCCTGGAGATCTGCAAGCCAAGGTAGTGGCGCAATTCTCCAAGGTCAGTGCAGGTGTGTCTCTTCAGCAGCTCTGCCTTCACGGAAGCCAGTGCGTCCCTGTCTGCCATGGCGAAGACTAGGTCGTCTACGTAAACAAGGATGTAGAACGGGGTCTGGCCAGCACGAACGAAGAGCGAGGGGTCTGCAGAGGACGGAAAGAACTGCAGATCAGCAAGCATAGCACGCAGCGTGTCGTGCCACTCACGGGGAGCCTGCCGCAGGCCGTATACAGGGCGCCGCAGGAGCCACTGGGTCCCAGGAGGGAAGGTGCCAGTGAAGCCATGAGGGCGGCGCAGGTAGACCTGCTCGTGTAGACTGCCCTGAAGAAACGCAGTAGAGAAATAGAGGGAGTGAAGCTCGTAGTCACGCTGAGCTGGTACGTGTAGTAGCACCCAAAGAGTAGTCATCTTCGGGGTCGGAGCGAAGGTCTGGAAGAAGTCCACCCCCTTACGCTGACTGAAACCTCTAGCCACGTAGCGCGCCTTGAACACAGGCGGCTCTCCAGGAGGGCGCTTCACCTTGAAGTGCCAGCGGCCATCGAATACGTTCACCCCAGGTGGGGGAACTGCGTCGACGTAGGTGCCGGTGGATCTCCAACATGCCATCTCCTGCTCCATGGCAGCTATCCACAGAGAGGCCCAGGGTCCCGAGACCGCCTGAGCGTAAGTGCGAAGGGTCGGGATGTCGAAAGCGTTGGGGTCACCCTCAAGGACTAGAAGCATAGAGCAGAGATGGGGAGCAGCCTCGGACAGGAAAGCAAGCTCGTACTAGCGGTCCTCAAGGACGTCACTGCCGAGGGCAGGAGCACCCCCGACAGACAGAGGACAGGCAGGGTCAGAGACCAGAGCGGTGGAGTAGTCAAGGCGGCGGGTAGAGGCGAAGTCGGCGACCGCAGCGACAAGGGCGTCAAGACTCGAGACTGGAACAGACGGGTCAGTAACGAGGGAGGCAAGGACCCGAGGAACAAGAGGACGAGCGGCACACAGGTAGTCAGACAGAGGGGGGGGAGCAACAACAAGGGAGGACGGAGGGGGCGACGGGAGAAGGGGAGGACGAGACGCATGGGAACGAAGCAACATAGGGTGAGAGCGCGAGACAGGGGAGACAAGTCGAGCACGGGAGGGACGGCGAGACCAGACATGAGACGGAGGAGTCGGGTCAGGAGACAGAGGAGGGGACACAGGAGGGGAACGAGGGGGGAAACGGGCCGGAGACGAGTCCGGAGGAGGGAACACAGGGCCGTAGTCAGGAGGAGGAGGAGGCACGCGCACGGGGTCAGGGGACGGAAGGCCGAGCAGACGAAGAGCGGACTCTGGCGGGGACTACTGCAGCGGCGGTGTGACACCGACACCGGGACCGCAAGCGGCCTGGCGGCTACCTCCAGAACACTCCATGCCAGCACCCCCAGAAGGAACACCCCCAGAGCTCAGAACCCCTCGAGCACCGGTACCACCCCCAGTCCTGCCGGGACAAGCCACAACAGGAGTCCCAAGACTAGTACCCAACCCAACTCCAGCACCCCCAAAGGCAACGAGCGGCTACCGCGATGGCGGCGGCAGTGGCGGCTGCAACGACAGCGGCTGCGACAGCGGGGGCGATGGCGGCTGCGGAGCTGGTGGAGGAGGAGACACCGGAGAAGGGGCAGGCGGCGAGGATTGCGCCGCAGGACCACCAGACTCTGCAGACTCCTCAACCGGGACAACCGACATAAGTGGGGTGACGAGGGACACACTAGAGGGGGCAGGACGGGGAGGGGGAGGAGGAGGGGCGGCGACGACTGGGGAAGGGGGGACCAGTAACAGGGGGGGGGTAACCGGGGGACCGCGGTGGGGGAAGCGACGGAAGAAGGAGACGGACTCGTCAAAGGTGACGTCGCGGGAGTGAAAGAGCCGGTGAGACTGCGGGTGGTAGAAGTTCTAGTCAGACGCGTCTAGGGGGAAGCCGAGGAAGACGCAGGGAAGGGTGCGGGCAGTGAGCTTGTCCGTGCCAGAGGCACGAACGTGAGCAAGGCAGCCTCAGACGTGGAACGCAGACGCATCACCAGGTGACCCAGAACAAAGAAGGGTCGGCGAAACCTGAGGCTGCTGGGGGTGCGGCCACATGTTAAGCTGGTGAGCGGCGTAGCGAACGGCGAATGACCACAGATGCGAGCCACCTCCATGACCAAACCGATGCGTCGCTCAGTGACCCCATTTTGCTGCGGGGAGTCCGGCAAGGTGAACGTCTGGGTGATGCCCTCCGCACGACAGAAACGACCAAGGACACCAGAGGCAAACTCTCCACCACGGTCAGAGTGGAGGCGCAAGACAGGGAGACCGCGGTGGACACGCGCACAGACAAGCCACGGGATAAGAACGGTAGGCACGTCGACCTTCCGCTCCAGGGTGAACACAGTGGTGTAGTGCGTGTAGTCGTCGACAAGCACTAGGAACTAGCGCTCTCGACGCGGCCCATGGACGGGGGCGGGGCCCCAGACGTCCATGTGCAGAGTCTGTAGCGGTGCTGCGGTAGGGGGAAACGAGGAGGAGTGAGGGGCACGGCGGAGCCGGCCCTCGACGCAGGGCGTGCAAGGTGAGGCTGGGGAGGAGAGAAACTCAAGGAATGACCCGGGGAGGCCTAGGACGAGACCGTGCTGTGACATGTGACGCAGACGCGGGAGCGCAGTGTGACCTAGGTGGTGGTGCCAGAGAAGGGTCAGGTGGGTGAGAGACCGACAGGAGCAGGCAACAGCAACCTGAGGAGACGCAGCCCCCTGAGGGGGGGTCCTAGCGGGGGGGGTCACCGCGTCCAGTGTGAAAAGACCGGACACCGGGTCCTGTGGGAACGTGGACAGGGGGGCACCAGTGGCGGCCTCGGTACAGACAGTGTACCGCTCGTGTCCAGGGAACGTAGTGGTGACTCCAAGGTCCTGAAGGCAGCCAACACCAACTAGGTTCCTGGAGAACGAGGGGATGTGCAGTCCTGTGAGCGAGCCCGAAGGAACCGTCGGGCAGGGGAGGGTGGTGGAACTGCGGGCAACTACAGGGCTGGAGGAGGGGTCAGCAAGAGAGACTGCGGCAGGGACAGGGAGCGGTGTCAACGTGGTAGAGTCGCGGAAGAAGCACCGGGAAGCGCCAGAGTCGAGGGTGAAGGAGAGCGCGGCAGTGGCGGCCGGAGGCGAAGAAGCGACGGAAGCACCAAGGCTAAACAAAGCAGGGGATCCTACGCCTGACGTAGCAGGGGAGTCTAAGCAAGGCACGCCTACACTAGGCAACAAGGGGTAATATGACGGAAGCACACTAGAGGCATCAGCATACATCACATGCAGAGCAGTAACAATGTCATCCATATCCAGATAAAAAATCTGGACCCTACGACGAAGCAAGCTGTGCCAGTCTGGGAGCTCGGGCGACGGGCCGAAGCGCTGACGAAACAGGTCGTCC
This sequence comes from Closterium sp. NIES-67, assembly GCA_027943415.1. NCBI lineage: Eukaryota > Viridiplantae > Streptophyta > Zygnematophyceae > Desmidiales > Closteriaceae > Closterium > Closterium sp. NIES-67. Next base: position 41,061 of record BQMB01000124.1, on the reverse strand, counting down.
AGGCGACGGAAACAACGGTCGGAAGTGTGGCCAATCTTACCGCAAACGAAGCCATGGCGAGGACCGGTCAGGAGCAGGTACTGACAGCGCGCGGGACCCGAACCACCAACCGGCAGCCCACCACGCGCACCACCACCATGTCCAGCGCTACCACCAGCGCCAGGCCACCCGGGCGGGAGACCACTCGCCCGTCTCGGCTGCTGCTGCGACTGCTGCGGCTGACGCGGGTCCGGCGGCAACACCGGCGGCTGCTGAGACGGCTGCTCGGCTGCACCTGTCAGGGTCCCCTCATCCACACCACCACCAAGGGACGCAGCTCCCGCACCACCTACACCTGCACCCCCACCCCCGCCGCCACGCCCCGCCTTGGGGCGGCGACCCTTCCCCGGACGGACCTGTGTTGCAGCAGCAGTATCAGCCACAGTAGCAGAGCCGTCGGAGAAGGTGCACTGAGCGGGGGCGCAACCCTGAAAGATAGGGACCGGCACAGTACCGCTGGTTTGGGCGATAGAGCGGTGGCGGGCCTCTATAACAGACAGGGTGTCAACAAAGTCAGTGAGGGTGAGGTCTCCGGGGTGGACGCTAAGGAAGCGGTCACGGGCAGTGGCAAGGCGGTCAGGAAGGCGGGTGGCCAACAGGTAGAGAGCAGAGCAGAGGGGCGGCTGGTGAGCGCGAAGCTGTGTGTCAGTGCAAGCAGCGCGCCAGGTCTCGTCTATAGTGCGCAGGTGGGCGGCCAGGTCAGCGACAGTGGGGAACGACGCAAGGTCAGTGAAGAGCATGGGGAGGATCAGGCGACCTACCGAGGCAGCAGGCGGGGTGGAATAGTGCTGGACAACAGCATCTAGGAAAGCCTGAGCAGTGGTGATAGACCTGAAGCGAGGTTGCTCGGACAAGGGGAGGGCATTACTAGTAGCAAGCTGTGCGACAGCGTCACGGGACAGCCAGACAGCGAGCAAGGGCAGCGGCCGCAGTGGACTCACGCTCAGCGGACGAGGGGTCAGGAGACAGAGCAGCGGGGGGGTCAGGGCAGGGGAGGGTACCGTCAAGATGGACAGACAGAGAGTGGCCATCCTGCCGTTGACCAGTGAGGTGGCGACGAAGGTCAGCAAGCCACGCATCAAACTCAATCGGCTGGCCCTCAGCGTCAAAGCGAGGCACCTCTGCCATCAGTGACAATAGTGGGGAGTACGGTGCGGTGCAGTACGGCACGGGTAGTACAGTGCGGTACAGGACGGTGTAGTGCGGTACAGTGCGGTGCAGTATGGCACGGGTAGTGCAGTGCGGTACGGTGCGGTGCAGTGCGGTGCAATGCGGTACAGTGCGGTGCAGTGCGGTAATGTGCGGTGCAGTGCAGTGTAATGCGGTACAATGCGGTGTAGTGCGGTTGAGTACAGTACCGGGGGAGGGGGTTCGCAGGGCGGTGCTGATCGGGAAGAACGGGCCGAGCCCGAGGCGGCGGCGGGCTGGCGACGACGCGAATGCAGGAGCCGGCCGGCGGACGGCAGACGCGAGGGGCCAACGGCGGTAACGGGGGCCGGCGAGGAGCTGGCGTGACGGCGAGTAGGGCTGGCCACGATGGCAAGGAGACACGGCCGCGACGGCGACCAGGGACAGCCGCGACGACGGCTAGGGGCGGCCGCGACGGCAGGAGTGACCGTGAGGCGGCTGGAGACGGCAGCGACAACGGCTAGGGGCGGTCGCGACGGCGAGGAGGCGGCCGTGAGACGGCTAGGGGCAGCCGTGGAACGGCAGGAAACGGGTGCGACGGCCAGGGGGGGGGGGGGCAGCTAGGGACGAGCGCGACGGCCAGGGGGCCGGCTAGGGATGGGCGCGACGGCCAAGGGGCCGGCTAGGGGCGGAGGCGATGGCCTTGGGGCCGGCTAGGGACGGGCGCGACGGCAAGGGGGCCAGCTAGGGGCGGACGCGACGGCCAGGGGGCCGGCTAGGGGCGGACGTGACGGCCAGGGGGCCGGCTAGGGGCGGACGCGACGGCCAGGGGGCCGGCTAGGGATGAGCGCGACGGCCAGGGGGCCGGCTAGGGACGAGCGCGACGGCCAGGGGGCCGGCTAGGGACGAGCGCGACGGCCAGGGGGCTGGCTAGAGGCGGACGCGATGGCCAGGGGGCCGGCTATGGGCGGACGTGACGGCCAGGGGGCTGGCTAGGGATGGGTGCGACGGCCAGGGGGCCGGCTAGGGGCGGACGGGATGGCCAGGGGGCCGGCTAGGGGCGGACGCGATGGCCAGGGGGGCGGCTAGGGACGAGCGCGACGGCAAGGGGGCCGGCTAGGGACGAGTGTGACGGCCAGGGAGCCGGCTAGGGGCGGACGCGACGGCCAAGGGGCCGGCTAGGGGCGGACGCGACGGCCGGGGGCCTGCTAGGGGCGGACACGACGGCCAGGGGGCCGGATAGGGACGAGCGCGACGGCCAGGGGGCCGGCTAGGGACGAGCGCGATGGCCAGAGGGCCGGCTTGGGACGGGCGCGACGGCCAGGGGGGCCGGCTAGAGGCGGACGCGACGGCCAAGGGGCCGGCTAGGGTCGGACGCGACGGCCAGGGGGCCGGCTAGGGGCGGACTTGACGGCCAGGGGGCCGGCTAGGGACGGACGCGACTGCCATGGGGCCGGCTAGGGACGGGCGCGACGGCCAGGGGGGGCCAGCTAGGAGCGGGGCACGACGGTGGCTAGGGCCTAGGGGGCGGAAGCGTGGGCGGCCTAACCTACTTTGATACCGTATCAGAATGAAGAAATGACTAGAGTGGGGAGGTACAAGGCAATATAGTCTAGAGAGTTGTACCCACTAAGGCACAAACATATATAGTCTACAGTAACTGCATAAGTTATGTTTGAGAGCATCATCTTGAGCACCTGCCACAGGGAAGCTATCGCTGAACTGTCTGAGTTGACCAAGCTGGCTCAAGCTGAACCCTCGACATACTTGGGTGTATGGCAGTCCCGAGGGCAGGAAACAGAGCACGAGTAGAAAGTAATTTCCCGCGCGCTTGACAATTTCGAGGCGTAAACGTGCTAATACACTTCCACCGTTGCGCGTTTTTTGGAAATTGGAACCACTGAATGGATTTTACTGTTGTAAATTTGTCGGGGGTAGAAAGCGGGGTTTCCAAGCATCGGAAAAAAAAAAAACTTTCAAGGCAGGAGCGAAACTTGGCGCTGCTGCCGAGTTGAACCGCTGCCAAATGAGAGGCACAAAACTTGGCACTCCTGCCAAGCTTCCAACCCTCGCGGCACTCACACGCAAGCAGGTACCTTCGCCATAAAATTTCGTAAGACCTATTGCTCGTCAGCCAATCATCTGCTGCCGGCCCACCTACCTCAACTGTGTCAATATGCAATCTGCTGGTTGGGCTTTAAAGCCCGACCAGCAGGTTGCAACTCTCTTTTTCTCAACATGCTGCATCTTGAGAACCTGTAACCGAACCCACCCGCAGCGGTGGTTGACGAGACTCAAACTTCTCAACTCTGCCTCGACAAACTTGGCAAGTTTGCGTCCCCTGCCAAGTATCCAGGTGAAGAAGCACGAAGTGTGCTCTAAGGGTAATTTTTCTTACAAATTTTGACTGTCAGGCGGTTTATCGCAAGTGTACCAATGCGTGTTTGATTGTACAAGGGCAAAACCGAAGCCCAATAGTTGAGTTGAGTCTCGTTTCCTTTCAATTTGCCCTAACAAAACAAAACAATGTGGGTTGTTAGCGCAAAAACACAGGCTCGAAAACCCCCCTTGCAACATGGCAGAGAGGCAGGTGTTAGTCCCCTACCAAATGACGGCGCTCAAACCTGTCACCTCTGCCATGTTGCGTAACTCTTGGGGACTCCCGCGCCAGCCCGAGCTGGACGAATTTGAAGTTTCGCAAAAACATTTCGCTTAACTTTTTCCTCGTCAGCCAATCGTAACCTGCCGTCCCACCCACTTCAACAGTACCAATATGCAACCTGCCGATCGGGCTTAGATCCCGACCGGCAGGTTGCACATTGACACTGTTGTGGTAGGTGGGCCGGCAGCAGATGATTGGCTGACGAGTGATAGGTCTTACGAAATTTTATGGCGAAGGTTTCTGTTCGTTACGGTACCTGCTTGCGTGTGAGTGCCGCGAGGGTTGGAAACTTGGCAGGAGTGCCAAGTTTTGTGCCTCTCATTTGGCAGGGGTTCAACTCGGCAGCAATGCCAAGTTTCGCTCCTGCCTTGAAATTTTTTTTCCGATGCTTGGCAACCCCGCTTTCTACCCCCGACAAGTTTAGAACAGTGAAATCCGTTCATGGGTCCCAATTTCCAAAATACGCGCAACAATGGAAGTGTATTTGCATGTTTACGCCTCGAAATTATCCAGCGCACGGGGAATTACTTTCAACTCGTGCTCTATTTGTCAACTCATACATGTTATGCATGTAGAAGTTATAGGCTAGTATCGGTGTGTGCTCCTAGTGAGTACAACCCAACTGCTATATGTGTCATGTTTTCCCTTCTAGTAATTCATTCACGTATTCTAACATGGTCTCCAGTAGGTTAGGTTCACCCGCCCGCTTCCGCCCGCGCCCTAGTCTCTCGCCCGCCCCTAGCCGCCTCCCTGGCCGTCGCGTCCGCCCCTAGCCGCCCCCCTGGCCGTCGCGTCCGCCCCTAGCTGGCCCCCTGGCCATCGCGTCCGCCCCTAGCTGGCCCCCCTGGCCGTCGCGTTTGCCCTAGTCGGCCCCTTGGCCGTCGCGTCCGCCCCTAGTCGGCCCCCTGGCCTCGCGTCCGCCCCTAGCCGGCCCCCTGGTCGTCGCGTCCGCCCCTAGCTGGCCCCTTGGCCGTCGCGTCCGGCCCTAGTCGGCCCCCTGGCCGTCGCGTCCGCCCCTAGTCGGCCCCCTGGCCGTCGCGTCCGCCCCTAGCTGCCCCCCTGGCCGTCGCGTCCGCCCTCAGCTGCCCCCCTGGCCGTCGCGTTTGCCCCTAGTCGGCCCCTCGGCCGTCGCGTCCGCCCCTAGTCGGCCCCCTGGCCGTCGCGTCCGCCCCTAGCCGGCCCCCTGGTCGTCGCGTCCGCCCCTAGCTGGCCCCTTGGCCGTCGCGTCCGGCCCTAGTCGGCCCCCTGGCCGTCGCCTCCGCCCCTAGCTGCCCCCCTGGCCGTCGCGTCCGCCCTCAGCTGCCCCTCTGGCCGTCGCGTCCACCCCTAGTCGGCCCCCTGGCCGTCGCGTCCGCCCCTAGCTGGCCCCCCTGGCCGTCGCGACCGCCCCTAGCCGGCCCCCTGGCCGTCGCGTCCGCCCCTAGCTGGCCCCTTGGCCGTCGCGTCCGGCCCTAGTCGGCCCCCTGGCTGTCGCGTCCGCCCTCAGCTGGCCCCCTCCGTCGCGTCCGCCCCTAGTCGGCCCCCTGGCCATCGCGTCCGCCCCTAGCTGGCCCCCCGGCCGTCGCATCCGCCCACAGCTGGCCCCCTGGCCGTCGCGTCCGGCCCTAGTCGGCCCCGTGACCGTCGCGTCCGCCCCTAGCTGGCCCCCCTGGCCATCGCGATCGCCCCTAGCCGGCCCCCTAGCCGTCGCGTCCGCCCCTAGCCGTCGCGTCCGCCCCTAGCTGGCCCCTTGGCCGTCGCGTCCGCCCCTAGCCGGCCCCCTTTCCGTCACGTCCGCCCCCAGCCGGCCCCCCTGGCCGTTTGCGCCCGCTCCTAGCCGGCCCCCTGGCCGTTCGCGCCCGCCCCTAGCTGGCCCCACTGGCCGTCGCGCCCGCTCCTAGCTGGCCCCCGCTGGCCCCACGCGCCCGCTCCTGGCCGGCCCACTGACCGTCGAGCCCGCTCCTAGCCGGCCCCAGCAGCGCCCGCCCGGCCCCTCCTCGCGCCCGCCCGGCCCCTAGTCGCGCTTGCCCGGCCGCGCCGCGCATGCTAGGCCCCTCCTAGCGCCTGCCCGGTCCCAGTGCGACCGCCCGGCCCCTCCTCCTGCCCGCCCGGCCCCTCATCGTGCCTGCTCGGCCTGCCGTGCCACCTCGGGCCCCGTGTCCTCTGCTAGCCCGCGCTGGGGCGCCCCTGAAGCCGCCCTACTGGAGAGTGCTGCCACCGTGTCCCCGTGCCGCTGTGCTCCTGCCGAGCTGTGGAGCTGTGCCGCTGAGTTGCTGAGGAGCTGTCTCGCTGACCCTGCACGATGGCTGACTTCGTGCTCCGCCTGGACGCTGAGGGCCACGCGGTTGACTTCGCCGCCTGGCTCTCCGATCTCCGCCATCAGCTTACAGGTCAGCGCCAGGATGGACACTCGCTGGTTGTCCATGCTGATGGCTTGCTCCCCCGCCCCCTTGCACCTGCTCCCCTCCCTGCTGACCCCACCTCCGCTGAGAGTGAGGCTTTCTCTACTGCTGCGCTTACCTGTGCGGTCTGGGACTCACGCGATGCAGTAGCTCAGGTTGCTATCAGTGACGCCCTCCCTGTGTCTGAGCGCTCGCGTTTCGCTACGGTTGATATGGCCAAAGGTTATTTAGACGTTGTTATTGCTCGCTATTCCACACCTGCATCCGCTTCTGCCGGCCGCCTGCTCCTCCCGATGCTGTTCCTAAACCTTGCTGCCTTCCCTACTGTTGCAGACTTTGCCACTCACTTGCGTGCCCTAGAGACTCGCTACCGCACTGCCAGCACTGCTGCTCAGCTCACTGCTCTCCCCCCCCCATTCTGCATGACCCTCTATTTTATCGCCATGCGCCTGCCGGACCGCCTAGCTAGTGCCCGCGAATGCTTCCTTAGCCACCACCCGGGTGACCTCACACTGACCGCCTTTGTCGACACCCTCACCGAGATCGAGACGCGCCAGCGCACTATCGCTCAGTCGAGCGGTGCGCCGGCAGTCTCTATCTTTCACGGCTGTGCCCCCTCCCAGTGCACGTTTACTGACGTTTCGGCTGCGGTCGCCACTGCGACCCCTCTTACCGAGTCGGCTGCTGCGGTCCACCCGCAGCAGCGTCCGCGCCGCCGTGGCCGTGGCTGCCAGGGAGGTCGTGGTGGTGGCACTGGTGGTGGTGGTAGTGGTGGTGGTGACGGTAGTCCACCTGAGGGGACTACCATTGGTGGGCAGGAGCAGACGCTGTCGCCTTTGCAGCCGGAGCAGCCCCAGCAGCAACCGCCGCCGTCGCAGCAGCAGCCGTCGCAGCCGTGGGCTCGTCTGCCACCTGGTTGGCCCGGCACCTCCGGCGGTGGTGGCCGAGGTGGTGGCCCGCGCAGCTTGGCGTCTACCGGCAGCTCCAGTGCTGTGACCTGCCAGTACGAGCTTCAGACCGGGCCTCGCCGCGGCACTGTGTGCCGCCGCCCGCACCCGACCGCCCGCTGTTTCCGCCGCCTTGACGATCTCTTTCGTCGTCGCTTTGGCCCGGCCCCTGACCTCCCCGACTGGCACAGCCTGCTTCGCCAGGGCATGCCGATCTTTGATTTAGATATGGATCAGATAGGTGCTGCTTTGCATGCTTTGTATGCTCACGCTTCTAGTGTTGCTGGATCTTATTACCCTGTGTACTCTAGTTTAGGTGTCTCACCCTTCTGTAGCTTAGCCTCCCCTGCTGCGTCAGGCGTAGGACTGCCTAGTTTGCCTAGCCTAGGTTCTGCACCGGCTCCGTTCCCAGCCTCCGCCACTGCCTCGCTGTCCTTCACTCTCGACTCCGGTTCTTCTGCGTGTTTCTTCCATAACCGCTCCACGCTCGCACCGCTTGCTGCACCTGCTATTGTCGCACTCGCCGACCCCTCTGCTGGTCCTGTCGTCGCTCGCAGCTCCACTTCCCTTCCCTGTCCCGCCGTTCCCTCCGGCTCCCTTACCGGCCTCCACGTTCCCTCGTTCTCCAGGAACCTGGTTGGTGTCGGCTGTCTTCAGGACCTCGGCGTTACCACCACGTTCCCTGGGCACGAGCGGTTTGCTGTGTGTACCGAGGCTGCCACAAGTTCCCCCCTTGCGGCGTTCCCCCGGGACCCGGTGTCCGGTCTGTTTAGCCTCGACACCACTCCCCCTCCGGTTGGTGCGTCCTCCCAGGTCGCTGCAGCTTGCTCGTGTCGGTCTCTCACTCACCCGTCCCTTTTGTGGCACCACTGCCTAGGTCACCTTGCACTCCCGCGTTTGCGTCTCATGTCCCAGCACGGTCTTGTCTTAGGCCTCCCCGCGTCGCTCCCCGCCCTTCCCCTCTCGCTTGCTCCACCGTGCACGACCTGCGTCGAGGGCCGGCTCCGCCGTGCCCCTCACTCCTCCTCGCTTCGCCCTGCTACTGCTCCCCTTCAGACCCTGCACCTGGACGTTTGGGGCCCAGCCCCTGTCCCCGGACCGCGTGTCGAGCGCTACTTTCTTGTGCTCGTCGACGACTACACGTGCTACACCACGGTGTTTCCCCTGGAGCGGAAGGCCGACGTGCCCCATGTTCTTCTCCCGTGGGTTGTGGCTGCGCGTCCTCACCGCGGTCTCCCCGTGTTGTGTCTCAACTCTAACCGTGGCGACGAGTTCGCTTCTGGTCGGCTTGGACAGTTCTGTCGTGCGAAGGGCATCACCCAGTCGTACACCTTGCCGGACTCTCCACAGCAGAATGGGGTTGCTGAGCGCCGCATCGGCTTGGACATGGAGGTGGCTCGTACCTCCATGACCCATGCCGGTGCACCCCATTTTCTGTGGCTGTTCGCCGTTCGCTACGCCGCTCTCCAGCTTAACCTGTGGCCACGCTCCCAGCAGCCGCAGGTTTCGCCGACCCTCCTTTGGACCGGGTCCCCCGGTGACGCGTCTGCGTTCCACGTCTAGGGCTGCCTTGCTCACGTTCGTGCCTCTGGCACGGACAAGCTCACTGCCCGCACTGTCCCCTGTGTCTTCCTTGGTTTCCCCCTGGACTCGTCTGACTGGCTCTTCTACCACCCGCAGTCTCACCTCTTCCTCCACTCTCGTGACGTCACCTTTGACGAGTCCGTCTCCTTCTACCGTCGCTTCCCTCACCGAGGTCTCCCGGTTTCCCGGTAGCCCCTCCTCCCCTCCTACCTCATTCTGCCCCGTCTGGGTTCTCCCATGTCACTCCCCTCCTGTCAGTTGTCCCTGTTGAGGAGTCTGGTGACTCTGGTGGTCCCCTCGCCCCGCCTTTGCCGCGTCCCCCTTCCCTGGTGTCTCCGCCCCCGCTGTCGCAGTCGCCGACGTCGTCGCCGCCGCCGCCGCCGTCGCAGCCGCCGCCGCCGCCGCCGCTGCCGCTGCCGCTCTTGGCCTGTGGGGGTGCTGGCGCAGAGGAGGGTGTTCGTCCTGCGGCTCTTGGCGTGGTCTGTCCCGGCGGGCCTGGCGGTGCCGCTGGGGCTGGAGAGGGTTCTCGCTCTGGGGGTGCTGGTTCCGGGGGTGCTGCTGTTGAGTGTTCTCCTGGAGGTCGTCGTGCCCCTGCCGGTTCGAGGGTCGAGCACCAGCCGCCGCAGCAGCCGCCGCAGTCGTCGCCGCCGGTCTCCGCTCTTCCCCTGCTCGGCCTTCCCTCCCCTGACCGCTCGCCGGTGTCTCCCCCACCTCCTTCTCACCTTCCTGTCTACGGCCCTGTGTTCCCGCTCCCGGACTCTTCTCTGGCCCGTCTTCCTCCTCGTTCCCCCCTTGTGTCCCCTCCGCTGTCTCCTGACCCTACACCTCCGTCCCACGTTTGGTCTCGCCGTCCCTCCCGTGCTCGTCCCGTCTCCCTTGTCCCGCACTCCCATCCTATGTTACTCTGTTCTCACTCGTCTCGTCCTCCCCTCCTCCCCTCGCCTCCTCCCTCGTCGCTCGTTGTTGCACCTCCCCCGCTGTCTGACTACCTCCGTGCCGCTAGTCCCCTTGTCCCTCGGGTCCTTGCCTTTCTTGTTACAGACCCGTCTGTTCCTGTCTCCTGCCTTGACACACGTGTTGCTGCTGTCGCTGACTTCGCCTCTACCCACCGCCTTGACTACGCTACCGCTCTGGTCTCTGACCCTGCCCGTCCTCCGTCCGTCGGGGGTGCACCTGCCCTTGGCAGTGACGTACTAGAGGACAGGAAGTACGAGCTTGCTTTCCTTTCCGATGCCGCTCCCCATCTCTGCTCCATGCTGTTAGTCCCTGAGGGTGACCCAGGCGCCTTCGACATCCCAACCCCTCGCACCTACGCTGAGGCCTCCTCGGGACCCTGGGCTTCTCAGTGGATAGCTGCCATGGAGCAGGAGATGGCATCTTGGAGGTCCACCGGCACTTTCGTCGACACAGTTCCCCCAACTGGGGTGAACGTAGTCGATGGTTGGTGGCTCTTCAAGGTGAAGCGCCCCCCTGGAGAGCCGCCTGTCTTCAAGGCGCGCTACGTGGCCAGAGGCTTCAGCCAGCGTGAGGGGGTTGACTTCTTCCAGACCTTCGCCCCGACCCCGAAGATGACCACTCTTCGGGCGCTGCTACACGTAGCAGCACAGCGCGACTACGAGCTTCACTCCCTCGACTTCTCTACTGCCTTTCTTCAGGGCAGCCTACACGAGCAGGTCTACCTGCGTCGACCTCAGGGCTTCACTGGTACCTTCCCCCCTGGGACCCAGTGGCTTCTCAGGCGCCCGGTCTACGGCCTGCGTCAGGCTCCTCGCGAGTGGCATGACACGCTGCGTGCCACGTTAGCAGACCTGCAGTTCTTTCCGTCCTCTGCTGACCCCTCGATGTTTGTGCGTTCCGGCCAGACTCCGTTCTACATCCTTGTCTACGTAGACGACCTGGTCTTTGCTACTGCTGACAGGGACGCACTGGCCTCTGTGAAGGCCGAGCTGCTGAAGAGACACACCTGCACTGACCTTGGAGAGCTGCGTCGCTATCTTGGCCTGCAGATCTCTAGGGACAGAGCAGCACGCACCATCACTCTGACACAGTCACACTTGGTGTGTCAGGTCCTTCAGAGGTTCGGTCTTCAGTTCTCCTCCGCACAGCCCACACCTCTACCTGTAGACCATGGGCTCTCCGCTCCCGTTCCTGAGGAGTCAGTAGAGCCCAGTGGACCCTACGCAGAGCTGGTGGGTTGCCTCATGAACCTGATGACTTGCACTCGCCCAGATCTTGCATACCCTCTCAGCATCCTGGCTCGCTTTGTGGCCACTGGCAGACTCCGGCCACAGCACTGGTCGGCCGCTAAGAGGGTTTTGCGATATCTAGCAACTACATCAGGCATGGGGTTAGTGCTAGGAGGACGCAGGCCGGTGGTCCTCACTGGGCACACAGACGCTTCTTGGGTAGACGACTCTGAGACTCTCAGGTCGTCTTAGGGCTACTGTTTTAGTCTTGGTTCGGGTGCTATCTCTTGGAGATCCACTCGCTCGTCGTCTGTTGCTCAGTACAGCTGTGAGGCTGAGATCTACGCTGGTGCCATGGCGGCACAGGAGCTCTGCTAGCTGACCTTCTTGCTCACTGACTTAGGTGAGCGGCCTAGCTCTGCCCCGGTCCTGTACGCTGACAACAGGGCCATGATACTCCTGTGTCAAGAGCCTCGGCTTGAGGGCAGAGCGAAGCATATCCAGCTGCGGTACTTCCTCCTGCGCGAGCTACAGCAGCGTCGCCAGGCCCGTGTAGTTCACTTGGCCTCCGGTGCCAACACAGCTGATATCTTTACGAAGGCGCTTGCGCCTAAAGATCATCAACGGCACGGCGTACAGCTTGGTCTTGTTCCTGGAGCTACTCACTTGTTAGGACCCTGATTGTGTATTCTCTACTATATATACCTGTCTGACTAGCCTTGTGGCCTTCCCACCAGTGGCTGGACTAGTAGTGCCGCCCTGGCTTGCTTTAGTTTTGTTTGTGTTCTTGCTGACTGGTCTTTGGACCCTTGCCTCAGTGGTTGGACTAGTAGTGCCACCCTGAGCTTTGTGCTTCTTGCTTGCACCACCCCTTCTCTAGCCTAGGGGGTGTATCAACTCATACCACATGTTATGCATGTAGAAGTTATAGGCTAGTATAGGTGTGTGCTCCTAGTGAGTACAACCCAACTGCTATATGTGTCATGTTTTCCCCTAGTAATTCATTTTTGTATTCTAACACTGTTTCCTGCCCTCGGGACTTCCATACTGCCAAGTTTGTCTAGGGTTCAGCTTGAGCCAGCTTGGCCAACTCAGACAGTTCTGCGCTTGCTTCCCTGTAACAGGTGCTCAAGATGATGCATCTTGAGCTGAACTGACTTGCAACCTGCCGGTCAGGTTCTAACACCCACTTTCCCTGGAGAATCCAAGGATTGTTCACATGGCTGACTCAGTACAGTAGCAGTACTGCTGCAGAATAGAAACCCAAAAGCAAATACCAGCAGGACTATGTTACAAACCAGATATGAAATAATTTCCAGCAAGCCATAGGTAGGGTGCGGCACCTCATTCTTGAGGTGGCCATTTGTTCCATGAAAACTCCTCTGAGAAGCAGAAGACAGCAGTCCACATCGGTGTACTGCCAAACCAATACCACCAGACCTCAGTTGCCGAACCTCTGCATGCCAAACCTCAAACCAAGACTCAGTATGCCAACTCTCAATATGGCTGCACCCCAATAGCCGAGGAAACGACATGCCCGTCAGTATCGCTCCACGTCATCCGGCCAAACGAGTAGTCTGACGATTTGTTGACAACAGTGAGCGTGACTGTAATGGTTTGCGTGCCTCTGTTAGCCAGAGTGAACTTGGTGGGCCGCACCACCACTTTCACATTATCTGGCTGCTCCAGGGTGAGGGTGTACTTGCTCGTCTTCCCGCTCACATTCACCACGCGCCGCACCACAGTGGCTGATTTCTTGAGTCGCGACACGCAGATGTTGGGCAGGTTCAGCTGGTACGCGGTGATCGGCGCTGGCGCCTGGATTGCGACTGTCGATTTTTTCGCGCCCTTGGAAGGTGTTTTCGTGGATAGAATACTCAGGCTCTGCGCTCTCGCCTCCTTGCTGTTCACCCCATACAGGAACGCTATGTACTCGTTATAAGTGATGTCAAAAATGAGGCCCGGGTCGATCGCAGCCGACGGGTTGATCTGCCCCGACCCAAAATTGAACGGTGTGGCATTGCTCTCATCCTGGTTGCGAATCCTGCTCAGGAGGTTGTTCTCCCTTGAAGCCGAGGTCATGATCGCTGATTTAATCGCCGCAGGGCTGAGAGTAGGATGCTTCTGCATGACAAGAGCAGCCACGCCAGCCACGATGGGAGTAGCCATGGATGTTCCAGTGAGGAGGCCGAAGGACACCTCGCCTAAGGGGGAGGGGGCAGCGGCGAAGAGCATGACGCCGGGGGCGACGATGTCGGGCTTGAGAATGTCGTTGGTGAAGTTGGAGAGGCCGGCGGGCTGCAGCGGGTTCACGAGCGGCCCGGAGGAGGAGATGGCGGCCACCATTGGGGCCTCGTCGCTGGTGCCCCAGTAGAGCGGGGAGAGTGTGCCGATGGTGCTGCGGGGGTTGTGGGGAGGGGAGGGACGCATATAGAAGGGCGGGAAAGGGATTCGATGAGAAGGCCGGAGAAGGAGATTGCAGCAACCACGGGGGATTGTTGCTGGTGTCCCAGTAGAGCGGGCAGAGCGTGCCGATGGTGCTGCGGTTATGAAAGGAGAGGAACAGGGAAAAGGAAAGAAAATGATTAGATTATTGAATCAGCAGACCAGAGGTCCTCTCGCTCTGGTGAGCTTCCTGGCAGTGAACGCATCATGGAGACGCCCAGTGAAATCCAAGACCAAGGGAACCTACCAAGATCAAGCTGCGTTGCTGTGAGTCCACTTATGGGTTGGCCCCATTGCCCAAGATGAGCTGCCTGATGCTGCAGGCGCCCCCGTAGTGCGCGACATGGACAGGGCACGTGAGGCGCCCCAAAAGCACAGGAGGAGGAAACACAGCCAGCATTCGACCCGCCACTTACGGGTTGGCCCCGTTGTCCTTGAGGAGCAGCCTGACGCTGTAGGCGTCGGTGTACGTCATGGAGAGGCACGGGAAGTCAAAGCCGATGCTCTCTGGGTCCGCTGACGGCCCGCGCGGCGCCAGCAGCATGGCAGCGCCGCCCGCCGAGGACACCACCAGCGCCTTGTCGTCCGCTGAGTTGCCGCCCGACATGCAGATCACCATCTTGCCCTGCACCAGCCAGTTGGCGAGCGCACCGGTGATGCACTGCTCCGCCTGGTGGGTAAGAAGGAGGGGAGGGAGAGAGGAACAAGGGGTGAGTGGTGCTGTGTGAGTCAAATCAAGGAGCGTTGCGTCTCGAGAGAGAACGGGTGAGGAAACAAGGGCGAGAAATCAACAGTTGGGGGGGGGGAGGGGGGGGAGGGAGGATTTGGGGCCTGCTATGGTTGATCTCGGAACATCAAGTAAAAAGACGCGAAGAAATGCACAACTCACATCGCTGTTGGACGCCCCTGGCCTCTTCACATCCACAGCCAGCACGATCTCCTTGTTCTTCGTGTAGTCGTCGCCACCCCGCCACGTCGCGCCGTCCACATACAGGCTCTTCCCCACGAAGGTGAGGCGGGCGAGGGGCGGGAAGGTTCGGCTGATAGTGCTGGCGCCGACGGTGAGGGCGAAGGGCGTCACGGAGATGAGGGCGGGCGAGAAGGAGTTGGGCGGCGGCATGCCGTTGTTGCCCGCTGCTTGCACCACAAACACGCCGGCCTGGAGAAATGGCAGAGAGAGTTACGGGGGCGGTGGATGGGAGAAAGGTGGGAGGGGAGATAAGAGCAGCAGTGGGGCGTGGAGGCATTGTCTGCAGCTGGCAGACGGCACGGCAGGTAGAGGGGTGAGGTCAGCAGCTGACCTTGGCAGCATTCAGCAGCGGTACTTCATCGAAGTACGAGTCAGGGAGCACGCCGATGGAGAGGCTCAGGATATCCACACCGTCCGCCACGGCGCGATCAATGGCTGCGAGCACGTCGGCCCACGAGCCGATCGCGCCGTTGGCCGTGTTCCAGAGCGCCTTGTAGATCGCCAGGTGGGCGCGCGGCGCCGCCCCTGTGGCGTTGCCCAATGACTGGCTGCCACGCATGATGGGCACGTTCCTGTTGCCCGCTGCCGCCCTGAGGAATGGGGAGAAGAGGGGCAAGGGAGGAGCAAGGCAAGGGGAGTGGGCGAGGGGTGAGGGGGTGTTCGAGTGTGTGAAGAAGTGGTGCTGTTTGCCAGCCATGTTGGACACGTCGCTGTTTCCTGCAGCGGCTCTTAGAAGAGGGGTGGGAAAAGAACGCAAGGTTGAGGGAACTTTTCTGAAGTGGGAAAGGCTAGGCATGCAAAAAGGGCAACCCAATCTGCCCGGTGAGCCTGTTTCTCGCGAACGAGGCCGGCCACGGGTTTTTCGCGAACAAGGTCGATTCGGAAGGGCGTGGCGAGGAGACTCACCCCGCACACCAGGTGCCGTGGCCAGTCCTATCGCGAGGCGACTTGGACTCGTTGAGCCAATCGATTTGCGAATTCGTATCGTTGGGGTCCTGCTCGCTCAGCAGCCCGTCCACGAACCACTGCGCGCCGATGAGCTTCGTGTTGCACTCGAACGGCTTCCACAGAGGAGGGTCGTCCGATTCTTCTTCCGTCGCGTTGCACCTGCCCTTCCACGTCTTGGGCGGCGCAGCATAGGGATTGATGGGGTCCTGAGATGATCGGGCAGGCACATAAAAGGAGAAATAAGTGGCGGACGGTCAGAGAAAAGCGACAACGTCTGTCGGGCAGTGAAAGAAACATGGATCGGACGGTCAGTCGAAAAGGTCGCCCTCGTTGCTTGCACAGTAAGCAGTACGGAGGGGCAAGGGGCACAAGGGCCGGGATGGGATGGGAGCAGCGGCTGACGTAAGCGATGTGGGGATGCTTACGTATGTCAGCGAAAGAAGAGATGCTTGCGTCAGCCAAAGAAGGGATGCTTACGTCAGCGAACGAAGGGTGGTCGGGCCAGATGCCCGTGTCGACGACGCCGATGACGATTCCCTCGCCCGCGTGCTCCGCGCCGCCGACGAATGGCCACGTGCCACCTGGCATGTTGAGGAAGTCCATTGCGCTGCTCGTGAACGCCTTCACCGTGCCCGGCCGCCGGATGTCCTCCACCGCGGGGTCGCTCTGCAGCCGCTCGAACTCCGCGGGCGACAGGCGCACGGTGAACGCGTTGGTGACGTACGTGTAGCTGCGAGGGACGGGGGCGGTGGGAAGGAGGCGAGAACAAGGGGCGGCTGATGAGACGCGCTCGCACTGCGCCGGCGATAGGCGCCCGTGAACGCGTTGGTGACGTGGGTGTAGCTGTTCGGGGGAGAGGAGCAAACACACGGACGGAGGGGGGAGGCGACAAGGGGGATCCGCGGCGAGGCGTTGGCAGTCAGACTCCCATCCTTCCCAAACACCCTCTCTCATCCCACTTCCTCCCTTCCCGCAACTGCCATCGATCACCCGCCCGCCTGCCGTCTGCGGCGCCTCACCTGTGCACGATCTGCGACGCGTCGATGTTGGCCTGCGCCACGGCGCGCCGCTGCTTCTTCTTCAGGAACCCCACGAAGCTCTTAACGAGCGGCGACCGCGAGTTGAACCGCACGCGGTTCCGCAGTTTCCGCAGCAGCCCGTTGCGCGACAGCCCGCTCATCATCGCGCTCGCGGCGCCAATCAGCCCGTTGGCGAGTTTCTGCGTGGCCTCCGCGATCGGCGGCGGCGCGGTGGCGGCGAAGCCGGCGATGCCGCCCTCGTAGGAGAGAACCGGCGGCGCATCGTTCATTCTGACGACGTACAGCTTCCGGCCATCATCGTCTGGCGGAGGGAAACGGCGGGGAGAGAGTCAAAGGGACGAGAAGGACGGGCAGAGAAAGAGGTATGCAGGATGGGCGGGAAAGTGGAGGGGAAAGAAAGTGATGCGGTTGGAGAGGGGACCAGCGGCGCGTCTCGCATTCTAAGATGCACAGCCGTCGCGTCGCGCTCTAACGATGCACAGCCGTTATTTAGGGAAAAGGGAAGTAAGGGAAGGGGATGGGGAGGGGAAGGGATGGGGAAAGGAAGGATTGGTGGCCGTGGGAATGGGTGCCGGTCGAGCTCAAGTTGACGCAAATCCGGAAATTTAGCCGGCTCCAGTCCCTACACCAAACTCGGCTCGGCTCCTGACGATGCATAGGCCCCTTTCGCTGAGTAATGCGCAGACGGACGACGAGTGGGAAGGGAAGGGAAGTGAGGCAGACCAGCGCTACGACGAGCGGCGCGAGGAGGGTAACGACTGAAACCCCGCGTTCCAGGACCGGCGACCACGGCTGGCACGACCCACGACCGCACAATTCACGATTCACGGTTGACGCCCTGTTAGCTGCCGCCGACTACTCGAAAGCTCCTTGCGCGGAACGAGCCATCGCACCGTTGCCTACTTGCGCTCCATGAATGACTACGACGGGAAGACCATGGCAAGGCGATGCCCTAATAACGCCGCCCACTACCGCCTCTCAACCGAGTTCCTTCGCGGACGCCGTGCTCGTCATCGCCTCGTTCCCTTAACCGGCGCCGTGCTCACGTCGTCCCTCCTGACGTCGTAACCACGCATTCATCGCGTAACCGTTCCTAAATGTGAGTCCCGTGCGTCTGCCTGCCTAGCACCGCCTGTCTAGCCCTGCCTGACTACGCACTTCGCCTGCTTCCTACAACCGAGCCAGCACGGAAGCGAGCCCACGGTAAACACCGCTACCCGAAAACGCTCAAGGCGCGTAATAAGCCAGTAAGGCACGGGAACAATAATCGTTTTTGCGGATTCTCTGACAACGCACGCCGAGCCATCCACTAGCAATAGCTCCTACCCGTGTCCACCCCGACACCGCCATATCCCATCGTCGCCATTAATCTACCACCCAGCCGCCATATCCCCTCATCGTCTTGCTCTGGTGAGAGGCACCGGCGGATACCGCCGTGGCTATGGCCCTTGTGCGTCTCGCAGGCGTGGCCGTGAAACGCACGCTGAGGCTCGTGGGCACGCTTCGTCACGTCGATGGGGGGGATTTGGGAATGGTGTTGAGCAGCTGGGGGATGCGCGGAAGGGGTGAGAGACGATAGGAGAAGCGACGGACCTGCGAGGGTGAGAGAGAGGACTGCGAGGAGCAAGCAAACGCGCGCAAACCACGGAGGACCCATCGCTCGGCTCGGCGCGCTGCAATGAGATCGGGGCAGCTTTGAAGGAGCGGATAGATGGAGAGGTTCTAGGAACGGTTGCGTTGGTCTACGACGAGCGAAGCTTTGTGATTTGAGGAGGGATTTTAACAAGGTATGGAACAAGCACGAAAAAGGCGGAGAAAGGAGTATGGAGTAATTGTACAAAGACGAATCTGTGGCTATTGCTAGCTAGGAGCAAGGGAGCTATTCTGATTGCGGGGAGTGCCTGTCGACGTTGTACGTGGACGTGGAGGAATGAGCGACTGGTGAGGACAGGTCCGGAAGATTTGCACGCTGTACCGAAACAAGTTGAACTAATGCGCTGAACGCACGGCTAGCAAGCCAAGCCGCTAAGTCTAGTGGCTAGCGGCGGATGAAGAGGAGATTAACGACCAGTCGTGAAACCTGGTAACTGAGCAAGACTTCTCCTCAAGAAAGGTACCCTACAGAACTATGCTAGGTAGTTGGGCGATGTTACAGCGATTACCCCTCTGGTGCTTGCTTCCACCCTGGGTAGGCTAGGGGCGGGGGGGGAGGAGGGTGAGGGGAAGTCCAGGAGAGGAAGGCTGGTGCTTTGGGGGCAAGATGCTGTACAGCAACATGACAGGGGCAAGGGGGATTCGTGTGCGGTGCGGGTGGTGTAGTGTGTGTGATGGTGCAGCCGCTGGTGTTGCCTGTGCTTGCATTCACTATGGGCAGCCAAGCCGCAGGTTGGTGTTCAAATCAGGCCTCTCGATATCCGGGTAATTATTCTGATTACTCCAGGAAAACAGGATGTTTCGTTTTTAATACCCTGATTTCTACGCATCCAGATTTGAAGTACACGTCCACTAGCAGACTAGGCAACAACATTCCACGTCCGATTTCCGAGTAGTGGAATGTATCGCCCTGTAACATCCGTCTGTAAGGCCTGGTTACCCAACATTGAAACCCTGCACATGCCGGAAAACCACCGAAACTGCCTTGCAAAAACAGTCAACATTTTTTGGTATACCCAGCTTGGACGAGCTGGTTGCGTGACTAACTCGGATTCTGCAGGGGGCCCTTCAGGGACATCGGGAGGCCTGGTTCAAATTGGTGGCAATCGGTCACCACCACCACAGTGCAGGTCGAGGAAGGGGGAATGGGTACTGTAAAGGAGCCCCGACTGACGGTCAGTCAGGGTTGACTTCAGCTCACGGCACCATGACACAAACCCAAATGCGGTTGCTTCCCTCAACTCAAGATTGAATGGTACACCTAGCCCGCGTTAATTTCACACCCTGAAACTGGGCGGCAGAAAAAGTTTATTTATACCCTGACCATTTCTGAGTGCGTAAACAGTACCCCCTTGTTCCTAAGGCCTAAGCTTGGCAGACTCCACGGGGGGAAAAACTTTGAGCACTGCCTAAGCTGACGTCGGGTTTCCTGACTCGAGAAACACTAAATCGAGCAGTAAGCGTTTTGTATAGAAAACCAAGTTCTGGTTATTTTCAAGGGTATCGGGATCTGGTCATCAGAAACAGCTTTCGGGGAGTAAATACCCTCTCAGCGGCACCCCCTGTGAAAATACTGGGTGTAAAAATAACACGGGCTAGGTGTACAGTGCAGTACAAAAGCACAGAAGGAACAGGTGGAACTGGAGGGGAGTTTTGGCAGTGGAGGGAAGGGGAATGTTGCCTTACGCGGTTTGGCGAAACTTTTGCACGAAGGTGTACCGGTGCGTAGCTGTGCGCATGCGACAGCTTACGCGGATCAGGCGCGGTGTTTCCCCGAAAACCACCTACTGTAATTCATGGATAGCTGATCCGAGTTCCTCATCGTCTTCATAGCCCTTCAACCCTAACGAGCCTGACATTACTGTACACACACAAGCATGGTCAGGTGCATGTCGAGCCCAGCAGGTGCTTTCAACAGAATCCAGTTTGGGGGAGACGTTCCGTCCAAACATACCGAAGTCGTTCCGTGACAACCGCTATAGTATCAGTTCAAGTGTCAAAGTGTAACACAACATCCACTAAAACAACATTTGAATGTCAATTAGCCTCCCCATGAAAATTGCCTATTGTCCTAAACTTCCTTGAATTGATGCATATCCTTCCGTAATGATGGCAATTTTTGAGTGATATTACTATATGGGGTGGCCCTTGGTACGGTTATTCTCCCAATAGTACAGAGGGTGTGTCGTGGCACTGGGATAGCCCTGTCGAACCTCCTCTCTCATGGAAGCTTTCCTTGGAGAACGTGGATATATGGAGCCCAACTCTTAATGCAAAGTGATGCGATCACAAGGGCTGTGAATTGTTCTAATTGAACACTACATCCAGAGTGATTTTACGGAAGCATTGTGATTGGCTTATGACCGTGACAGGGTAAATGTAACATAACACGAAGATTATAGCCGAAGGGATAAAGGGTTCACAGAGTAGTAAACAGGGTCTAACAATAATACATTCTACAGGGGTAGATTCCTTAGGGTTGAGATCCAGCTTTAGAACCCGCACACGACTCGAGTGGACTATGCTGTAATGAAGGGGTCGATTATATGTCATTTTTGTTGTGTCTGACTCTTGTCTCAGAATACATGAATGAATTACTAGAAGGGAAAACATGACACATATAACAGTTGGGTTGTACTCACTAGGAGCATACACCGATACTAGCCTATAACTTCTACATGCATAACATGTATGAGTTGACGCACCCCCTAGGCTAGAGAAGGGGTGGTGCAAGCAAGAAGCACACAGCTCAGGGTGGCACTACTAGTCCAACCACTGAGGCAAGGGTCCAAAGACCAGTCAGCAAGAGTAGAGATAAGACAAAAGCAAGCCAGGGCGGCACTACTAGTCCAGCCACTGGAGGGAAGGCCGCAAGGCCAGTCAGACAGGTATATATAGTAGAGAATACACAATCAGGGTCCTAACAAGTGAGTAGCTACAGGAACAAGACCAAGCTGTACGCAGTGCCGCTGATGATCTTTAGGCACAAGCGCCTTGATAAAGATATCAGCTGTGTTGGCACCGGAGGGCAAGTGAACTACACGGGCCTGGCGACGCTGCTGTAGCTCGCGCAGGAGGAAGTACCGCAGCTGGATATGCTTCGCTCTGCCCTCAAGCCGAGGCTCCTTATACAGGAGGATCATGGCCCTGTTGTCACCGTACAGGACCGGAGCAGAGCTAGGCCGCTCACCTAAGTCAGTGAGCAAGAAGATCAGCCAGCGGAGCTCCTGTGCCGCCATGGCACCAGCGTAGATCTCAGCCTCACAGCTGGACTGAGCAACAGACGACGAGCGAGTGGATCTCCAAGAGATAGCACCCGAACCAAGACTAAAATAGTAGCCCTGAGACGACCTGAGAGTCTCACAGTCGTCTGCCCAAGAAGCGTCTGTGTGCCCAGTGAGGACCACCGGCCTGCGTCCTCCTAGCACTAACCCCATGCCTGATGTAGTTGCTAGATATCGCAAAACCCTCTTAGCGGCCGACCAGTGCTGTGGCCGGTGTCTGCCAGTGGCCACAAAGCGAGCCAGGATGGTGAGAGGGTGTGCAAGATATGGGCGAGTGCAAGTCATCAGGTACATGAGGCAACCCACCAGCTTTGCGTAGGGTCCATTGGGCTCTACTGACTCCTCAGGAACAGGAGCGGAGAGCCCATGGTCTACAGGTAGAGGTGTGGGCTGTGCGGAGGAGAACTGAAGACTGAACCTCTGAAGGACCTGACACACCAAGTGTGACTGTGTCAGAGTGATGGTGCGTGCTGCTCTGTCCCTAGAGATCTGCAGGCCAAGATAGCGACGCAGCTCTCCAAGGTCAGTGCAGGTGTGTCTCTTCAGCAGCTCAGTCTTCATAGAGGCCAGTGCGTCCCTGTCAGCAGTAGCGAAGACCAGGTCGTCTACGTAGACAAGGATGTAGAACGGAGTCTGGCCGGAACGCACAAACAGTGAAGGGCCAGCAGAGGACGGAAAGAACTGCAGGTCTGCTAACGTGGCACGCAGCGTGTCGTGCCACTCGCGAGGAGCCTGACGCAGGCCGTAGACCGGGCGCCGGAGAAGCCACTGGGTCCGAGGGGGGAAGGTACCAGTGAAGCCCTGAGGTCGACGCAGGTAGACCTGCTCGTGTAGGCTGCCCTGAAGAAAGGCAGTAGAGAAGTCGAGGGAGTGAAGCTCGTAGTCGCGCTGTGCTGCTACGTGTAGCAGCGCCCGAAGAGTGGTCATCTTCGGGGTCGGGGCGAAGGTCTGGAAGAAGTCAACCCCCTCGCGCTGGCTGAAGCCTCTGGCCACGTAGCGCGCCTTGAAGACAGGCGGCTCTCCAGGGGGGCGCTTCACCTTGAAGAGCCACCGACCATCGACTACGTTCACCCCAGTTGGGGGAACTGCGTCGACGTAAGTGCCGGTGGACCTCCAAGATGCCATCTCCTGCTCCATGGCAGCTATCCACTGAGAAGCCCAGGGTCCCGAGGAGGCCTCAGCGTAGGTGCGAGGGGTCGGGATGTCGAAGGCGTCTGGGTCACCCTCAGGGACTAACAGCATGGAGCAGAGATGGGGAGCGGCATCGGAAAGGAAAGCAAGCTCGTACTGCCTGTCCTCTAGTACGTGACTGCCAAGGGAAGGTGCACCCCCGACGGACGCAAAAACGGGCAGGGTCAGAGACCAGAGCGGTAGCGTAGTCAAGGCGGCGGGTAGAGGGGAAGTCAGTGACAGCAGCAACAAGCGTGTCAAGGCAGGAGACAGGAATATACGGGTCTGTAACAAGAGAGGCAAGGATCCGAGGGACAAGGGGACTAGCGGCACGGAGGTAGTCAGACAGCGGGGGAGGTGCAACAACGAGCGACGAGGGAGGAGGCGAGGGGAGGAAGGGAGGACGAGACGAGTGAGAATGGAGTAACATAGGATGGGAGCATGGGAGAGGGGAGACGGGACGAGCACGGGAGGGACGGCGAGACCAAACGTGGGACGGAGGTGAAGGGTCAGGAGACAGCGGAGGGGACACAAGGGGGGAACGAGGAGGAAGACGGGCCGGAGAAGAGTCCGGGGGCGGGAACACAGAGCCGTAGACAGGAAGGTGAGGAGGAGGTGGGGGAGACAACGGCAAGCGGTCAGGGCAGGGAAAGGCCGAGCAGGCGAAGAGCGGAGACCGGCAGCGACGACTGCGGCGGCTGGTGCTCGACCCTCGAACCGGCAGGGGCACGACGACCTCCGGGAGAACACTCAACAGCAGCACCCCCAGAACCAACACCCCCAGAGCGAGAACCCTCTCCAGCCCCAGCGGCACCCCCAAGCCCGCCGGGACAAACCACGCCAGGAGCCGCACGACGAACGCCCTCCTCAGCGCCAGCACCCCTAGGGGCCAAGAGCGGCAGTGGCGGCGGCGGCGGCGGCGGCTGCAACGGCGGCTGCGATGGCTGTGGCGGCGGCGACGACGGCCGCAACTGCGACAGCGGGGGCGGAGACACCAGGGAAGGGGGACGCGGCAAAGGCGGGGCGAGGGGACCACCAGAGTCAGCAGACTCCTCAACGGGGACAACCGACGGGAGGGGAGTGACATGGGAGACCCCAGACGGGGCAGGACGAGACAAGAGGGGAGGAGGGGCTACCGGGAGAGAGGGGGCAAGGAACAAGGGGGGGGAAACTGGGAGACCTCGGTGAGGGAAGCGACGGTAGAAGGAGACGGACTCGTCAAAGGTGACGTCACGAGAGTGGAGGAAGCGGTGAGACGGCGGGTGGTAGAAGAGCCAGTCAGACGAGTCCAGGTGAAAACCAAGGAAGACACAGGGGACAGTGCGGGCAGTGAGCTTGTCCGTGGCAGAGGCACGAACGTGAGCAAGGCATTCCCAGACGTGGAACGCAGACACGTCACCGGGGGACCCGGTCCAAAGGAGGGTCGGCGAAACCTGCGGCCGCTAGGAGCGTGGCCACAAGTTAAGCTGGTGAGCGGCGTAGCGAACGGCGAAGGGCCACAGAAAATGGGGTGCACAAGCATGGATCATGGAGGTACGAGCCACCTCCATGACCAAGCCGATGCGGCACTCAGCAACCCCATTCTGCTGTGGCGAGTCCGGCAAGGTGTACGACTGGGTGATGCCCTCCGCACGACAGAACTGTCCAAGCCGACCAGAAGCGAACTCGCCGCCACGGTCAGAGTGGAGACACAACACAGGGAGACCGCGGTGAAGAAGCACAGCCACAACCCACGGGAGAAGAACGTCGGGCACGTCGGCCTTCCGCTTCAGGGGAAACACCGTGGTGTAGCGCGTGTAGTCGTCGACGAGCACAAGAAAGTAGCGCTCGCCACGCGGTCCGGGGACGGGGGCTGGGCCCCAAACGTCCAGGTGCAGGGTATGAAGGGGAGCAGTAGTAGGGGGAAGCGAGGAGGAGTGAGGGGCACGGCGGAGATGGCCCTCGACGCAGGGCGTGCACGGTGGAGCAGGCGAGAGGGGAAGGGCGGGGAGCGATGCGGGGAGGCCTAAGACAAGACCGTGCTGGGACATGTGACGCAGACGCGGGAGTGCAGGGTGACCTAGGCAGTGGTGCCACAAAAGGGACGGGTGAGTGAGAGACCGACACGAGCAACTTGCAGCGACCTGGGAGGACGCACCAACCGGAGGGGGAGTGGTGTCAAGGGTATACAGACCAGACACCGGGTCCCGGGGGAACGTCGCAAGGGGGGAACCTGTGGCAGCCTCGGTACCGACAGCAAACCGCTTGTGCCCAGGGAACGTGGTGGTGACGCCGAGGTCCTGAAGACAGCCGACACCAACCAGGTTCCTGGAGAACGAGGGAACGTGGAGGCCTGTAAGGGAGCCGGAGGGAACGGCGGGACAGGGAAGGGAAGTGGAGCTGCGAGCGACGACAGGACCAGCAGAGGGGTCGGCGAGGGCGACAATAGCAGGTGCAGCAAGCGGTGCGAGCGTGGAGCGGTTATGGAAGAAACACGCAGAAGCACCGGAGTCGAGAGTGAAGGACAGCGAGGCAGTGGCGGAGGCTGGGAACGGAGCCGGTGCAGAACCTAGGCTAGGCAAACTAGGCAGTCCTACGCCTGACGCAGCAGGGGAGGCTAAGCTACAGAAGGGTGAGACACCTAAACTAGAGTACACAGGGTAATAAGATCCAGCAACACTAGAAGCGTCAGCATACAAAGCATGCAAAGCAGCACCTATCTGATCCATATCTAAATCAAAGATCGGCATGCCCTGGCGAAGCAGGCTGTGCCAGTCGGGGAGGTCAGGGGCCGGGCCAAAGCGACGACGAAAGAGATCGTCAAGGCGGCGGAAACAGCGGGCGGTCGGGTGCGGGCGGCGGCACACAGTGCCGCGGCGAGGCCCGGTCTGAAGCTCGTACTGGCAGGTCACAGCACTGGAGCTGCCGGTAGACGCCAAGCTGCGCGGGCCACCACCTCGGCCACCACCGCCGGAGGTGCCGGGCCAACCAGGTGGCAGACGAGCCCACGGCTGCGACGGCTGCTGCTGGGACGGCGGCGGTTGCTGCTGGGACTGCTTCGGCTGCAAAGGCGACAGCGTCTGCTCCTGCCCACCAATGGTAGTCCCCTCAGGTGGACTACCGTCACCACCACCACTACCACCACCACCAGTGCCACCACCACGACCTCCCTGGCAGCCACGGCCACCGTGGCGCGAACGCTGCTACGGGTGGACCGCAGCAGCCGTCTCGGTAAGAGGGGTCGCAGTGGCGACCGCAGCCGAAACGTCAGTAAACGTGCACTGGGAGGGGGCCCAGCCGTGAAAGATAGAGATTGCCGGCGCACCGCTCGACTGAGCGATAGTGCGCTGGCGCGTCTCGATCTCGGTGAGGGTGTCGACAAAGGCGGTCAGTGTGAGGTCACCCAGGTGCTGGCTAAGGAAGTGGTCGCGGGCACTAGCTAGGCGGTCCGGCAGGCGCATGGCGATAAAATAGAGGGTCATGCAGAATGGGGGGGGGGAGCGCAGTGAGCTGGGCAGCAGTGCTGGCAGAGCGATAGCGAGTCTCTAGGGCACGCAAGTGAGTGGCAAAGTCTGCGACAGTAGGGAAGGCATCAAGGTCTAGGAACAGCATCGGGAAGAGCAGGCGTCCGGCAGAAGCGGATGCATGTGTGGAATAGCGAGCAATAACAGCGTCTAAATAAGCTTTGGCCGTATCAACCGTAGCGAAACGCGAGCGCTCAGACACATGGAGGGCGTGGCTGATAGCAACCTGAGCTACTGCATCGCATGAGTCCCAGACCGCACTGGCAAGCGCGGCAGTAGAGAAAGCCTCACTCTCAGCGGAGGTGGGGTCAGCAGGGAGGGGAGCAGGTGCAGGGGGGCGGGGGAGCAAGCCATCAGCATGGACAACCAGCGAGTGTCCATCCTGGCGCTGACCTGTAAGCTGACGGCGGAGATCGGAGAGCCAGGCGGCGAAGTCAACCGTGTGGCCCTCAGCGTCCAGGCGGAGCACGAAGTCAGCCATCGTGCAGGGTCAGCGACACAGCTCCTCAGCGACACAGCGGCACAGCTCCACAGCTCGGCAGGAGCACAGCGGCACGGGGACACGGCGGCAGCACTCTCCAGTAGGGCGGCTGCAGGGGTGCCCCAGCGCGGGCTAGCAGAGGACACGGGGCCCGAGGTGGCACGGCAGGCCGATCAGGCACGAGGAGGGGCCGGGCGGGCAGGAGGAGGGGCCGGGCGGTCGCACTGGGACCGGGCGGGCGCTAGGAGGGGCCTAGCATGCGCGGGGCCGGGCGGGCGTGAGGAGGGGCCGGGCGGGCGCTGCTGGGGCCAGCTAGGAGCGGGCTAGACGGTCAGTGGGCCGGCCAGGAGCGGACGCGTGGGGCCAGGGGGGGGCCAGCTAGGAGCGAGCGCGATGGCCAGTGGGGCCAGCTAGGGGCGGGCGTGAACGGCCAGGGGGCCGGCTAGGAGCGGGAGCAAACGGCCAGGGGGCCGGCTGGGGGCGGACGTGACGGCTAGGGGGCTGGCTAGGGGCGGACGCGACGGCCAAGGGGCCAGCTAGGGGCGGACGCGACGGCCAGGGGGCCGACTAGGGGCAATCGCGACGGCCAGGGGGGCCAGCTAGGGGCGGACGCAACAGCCAGGGGGCCGAGTACGGGCGGACGCGACGGCCAGGGGGCCAGCTGAGGGCGGACGCGACGGCCAGGGGGCCAGCTAGGGGCGGACGCGATGGCCAGGGGGCTGACTAGGGGCGGACGCGACGGCCAGGGGGCCAGCTGAGGGCGGACGCGACGGTTAGTGGGCCGACTAGGGGCGGACGCGACGGCCAAGGGGCCAGCTAGGGGTGGACGCGACGGCCAGGGGGCCGGCTAGGGGCGGTCGCGACGGCCAGGGGGGCCAGCTAGGGGCGGACGCGACGGCCAGGGGGCCGACTAGGGGCGGACGCGACGGCCAGGGGGCTGACTAGGGGCGGACGCGAGGGCCAAGGGGCCAGCTAGGGGCGGACGCGACGGCCAGGGGGCCGACTAGGGGCGGACGCGACGGCCAAGGGGCCGACTAGGGGCGAACGCGACGGCCAGGGGGGTCAGCTAGGGGCGGACGCGACGGCCAGGGGGCCAGCTAGGGGCGGACGCGACGGCCAGGGGGCCGGCTAGGGGCGGACGCGACGGCCAGGGGGGCGGCTCGTGGCGGGCGAAAGACTAGAGCGCGGGCCGAAGCGGGCAGGTGAACCTTACCTACTCGATACCATGTTAGAATACATGAATGAATTACTATAAGGGAAAACATGACACATATAGCAGTTGGGTTGTACTCACTAGGAGCACACACCGATACTAGCCTATAACTTCTACATGCAGAACATGTATCAGTTGACATCTTGGACTTCTCGCAGTTGAGTGCCATAATAGCGATAAAGAGGTTGATTAATATTGATATATACTCAGCAAAGTTACCATTTATGCATTCCTGATATAATATTTAGATTGTACTAGTAGCGTGATAATTTTATAGTAACGAACTGACTAGAATGGAGGGTACCGTTGTTAGAATAGGAGAATGACTTGAAACAAGAGAGTACAGGGGAGATACAGTGACGGAAACAATTGTCAGGATTTTTTTTGCATTAATTAGGGTTTTTTAGCCTTTCGACCAGTGTATATAAAGTCTGAATATTTAATGGTGGTACGATTTGGGAGGGGTACATAGTGGATGTGTTCACAGTGCTAACTTCCATAGTAGTACATTGGATCTAACTTTGTGCCAAAAGATATACAAAGAGTACATCGGGACAATTAGTTCCCAGGACAAAGAGCAAACTTCCGAGCAGCGTTTCTAGTACCTAGTCCACCAGTACTTGGCCTTGATAACCACCTGCACCCTCCTAGGCATGTTGTCTACGAGGTTAGTGCAAACCTTTACATGGATCCTCTCGCACTCTTCCTGGACCCACGCTTTTGCATAAGGGGGTGCGCACTAGGAAAATTGCAAAGTATTTGAATGTATGCAAGAGTATTGTGCACGATTTCAGATTGAATGTTATCTCTAAGACTAGCCACACTGAGGTGTGGCCAAAGATGTCATAAGTCAATTAGTCCCATCTTATCATTAATCGTCATCGTCGTACCGTTGTAGGGTAAAATTACGAGCAGAGTAGCGAAAACTAGCGTGTCCACCGCGAAACTTAGGGTATCATAGCACGGTCGGATGTGCACCCATTCACTAATAGAATCACGTTAAAATCTACGAATCTCGTCACGGTGCAGCAGTCGAAGAAGCCCCGACTAGTGGGGAAGAATATCCGGGTTCAGGTCTGGTGAGGAAGAGGGTCACTCCAGTGCTACAAACTCATGCTCTCCAAGCCATTCCAAGCCTAAGCGGGACACATGGCTTAGAATGGCTTCGAGAGCATGAGTATGTTACGCTGTAGTGACCCTTTTCCTCACCATATCTCAAACTGGATATTCTTTCTGAACCGTCACGACTTCTTCGACTGCTGCACCGCGACGAGACCTACGGATCCTAGAGCGATTCTTATAGTGCAAGGATGCACAGTCAACCATGCTATGTTACCATAAATTTTGCGGCAGATACGCTAGTTTTCGTCACTCTGCTCGTAATATTACCATACAACGGTACGACGAAGACGATCCATGATAAGATGGGACCGATCGACTTATGGCATCTTTGGCCACACCTCAGTGTGGCTAATCTTAGAGATAACATTGAATCTGAAATCGTACACAATACTCTTGCATTCGCTCAAATCCTTAGCAATTTTCCTAGTGCTCACCCCCTAATACAAAAGGGTGGGTCCAGGAAGAGTGCGAGAAGATCGCTGTGAAGGTTTGAACTAACCTCATAGATAACATGCCTAGGATGGTGCGGGTGGTGATCAAGGCCAAGTGTCGGTTGACTAGGAACTAGAAACGCTGCTCGGAAGTTTGCTATTTGTCCTGGGAAACAATTATTCGGATGTACTCTTTGCATATCTTTTGGCACTAAGTTAGATCCAGTGTACTATCATGGATTTTAGTGCTGTGAACGCATCCACTATGTGCCCCTCCCAAAGCGTACCACCATTAAACATTAAGACTTTATGTACAGTGGTCGGAAAGCCCAAAAACCCAAAATAATGCAAAACATCCGGACAATTGTTTCCGTCACTGTATAGGGCTGGAGTTGTCCTCTCTAAGAACACAAGCCTATCTAGCCTATAACTTCTACATACAAATATATGTTTAAGTTGACTCACCCCCTAAGTTAGAAGGCTAGCTTAGCTAGGAAGCTAGGAAAGGCATGAGGTTTAGCTAGGAGGAGCCATGAAGTGGCCTGAGGTTTAGGAAGGAGAAAAGTTGAGGAGAGAAAAGAGGGATGGAATAGAAAGAGAGAGGCATACAAGGAGGGGATTGTACCCTCTACAGTAAAGTTCGGTAACCTACCAAGCCTAACAATTATATAACTCAATATATAATTTAACACCCAAGGCTAGATAAGGGGCGGTACTGAGCAAGAAACATGCAGCTCAGGGTGACATTACCGTAATCCCCCGGATATAGGAGCATCCCTTTATTTGGCCCATTGCGCTTGTGGAGTGCAAGTGCGCTTATATCCGTTATGTCATTACAAGTGCACCCCTATTTTTGAAAATGTATTTCCTATAGACGCATCATATTTTTGTCAAAACGTGTGTTAAACGGGGGATTTCCATATCAGAGATTATGCCGTGTCCCTTCCGAGCGCCTCCCGAGCCAGAAGCGCGAATCTCGCTCAATTTATGTTGGCTCTGATTGGCTCACAATGGTGGATATGGTGGCGGAAGCTTTGTCAGCAAGCTTCTCGCGCTTTGGCACAATGATGCCCATTGGAAACACATGCGCTAGAATGCAAATGTCAAAAATACATTTTCACGTGCCCAAATATATTTTCCATAAAATCCCTTTCAAAAGCCCTGGGCTTATAAAACTTATTCGATTACAAGCGCATGCCACTTTTGCTAGGTATTTCCTATAAGCACATATGCGCCTATACCCAGGGGATTATGGTACTAGTCCAACCTCTGAGACAGGGGCCCGAAGACCAATCAGCAAGAGTATAAGAAAGAAAAGAGCAAACCAAGGTGGCACTACTAGTCCGACCACTGGAGGCGAAGCCAAAAGGCCGGTAAGAAAGGTAAATATAACGAGGAGTACATGATCAAGGTCCTAGCAAGTGAGTAGCTACAGGAACTAGACCAAGCTGCAAACAGTGCCACCGAAGATCTTTAGGCGCAAGCGCCTTAGTAAAGACATCAGCTGTGTTGGCACCGGAGGCCAAGTGTACGACGCTGCAGTAGCTCGCGCAGGAGGAAGTACCGCAGCTGGATGTGCTTCGCTCTGCCCTCAATTCGAGGCTCCTGATACAAGAGGATCATGCCCCTGTTATCAGCGTACAGAACCGGGGCAGAGCTAGGCCGCTCACCTAAGTCGGTGACCAAGAAGGTCAGCCAGCGGAGCTTCTGTGCCGCCATGGAACCGGCGTAGATCTCAGCCTCACAGCTAGACTGAGCAACATACAAGGAGCGAGTGGACCTCCACGAGATGGCACCCGAACCAAGCCTAAAACCTACGAGATGGCACCTGAGGGTCTCGTGGACCTCCACGAGATGGCACATGAGGGTCTCAGTGTTGTCAGCCCAAGAAGCCTATGTGTGCCCAGTAAGGACCACTGGCCTGCGTCCTCCCAGCACTAGCCCCATGCCCGATTTACTCGCTAGATAACGCAAAACCCTCTTAGCGGCCAACTAGTGCTGTGGTCCGTGTCTGCCTGTGGCCACAAAGCGAGCCGGGATGCTGAGAGGGTATGCGAGATCTGGATGAGTGCAAGTCATCAAGTATATGAGGCAACCCACTAGCTCTGCGTAAGGACCACTGGGCTCCACAGACTCCTCAGGAATGGGAGCTGGAGCCTATGATCTACTGCAGAGGTATGGGCTGTGCGGAGGAGAACTGAAGACCGAACCTCGGAAGGTCATGGCACACCAAGTGTGACTGTGTGAGAGTGATGGTGCGCGCTGCTCTGTCCCTGGAGATCTGCAGGCCAATGTAGCGGCGCAGCTCTCCTAGGTCAGTGTAGATGTGTCTCCTCAGCAGCCCGGCCTTCACGGAGGCCAGCGCGTCTCTGTCTGCAGTAGCGAAGACCAGGTCATCTACGTAGACAAGGATGTAGAACGGAGTCTGGCCAGCACGAACGAAGAGCGAGGGGTCTGGAGAGGACGGAAAGAACTGCAGGTCAACTAGCGTAGCATGCATCATGTCGTGCCACTCACGTGGCGCCTGTCGCAGGCCGTAGACCGGGCGCCAGAGGAGCCACTAGGTCCCAGGAGGGAAGGTACCGGTGAAGCCCTGTGGACGGCGCAGGCAGACCTGCTCGTGTAGGCTGCCCTGAAGTAAAGCAGTGTAGAAGTCGAGGGAGTGGAGCTCGTAGTCACGCTTTGCTGCTACATGTAGCAGCACCCGAAGAGTAATCATCTTCGGGGTCGGGGCGAAGGTCTGAAAGATGTCCACCCACTCTCGCTGTCTGAAGCCTCTAGCCACGTAGCACGCCTTAAACACAGGCTTCCCGACCCCTCTCCAGTGCGAGGGGTCGGGATGTCAAAGGCGTCTGGGTCACCCTCGGGACTAGTAGTATGGAGCAGAGATGGGGAGCAGTCTTAGACAGGAGATAAAGCTTGTGCTGCCTGTCCTCTAGGACGTCACTGCCAAGGGCAGGAGCACCCCCGACGGACGGAGGAAAGACAGGGTCAGAGACCAGAGCTGTGGCGTAGTCAAGGCGGCAGGTAGAGGCAAAGTCAGCGACAACAACGACAAGAGTTTCAAGACTCCAGGCAGGATCAGACGGGTCGGTAACGAAGGAGGAAAGGACCCAAGGAACAAGAGGACAAGCGGCACGAAGGTAGTCGGACGGGGGGGAGGCGCGACAGCGATCGGCGAGGAGGAGGAGACAGGAGGAGGGGAGGACGAGACGCATGAGAACAAAGCAACATAGGGTGAGAATGCTGAACATGAGAGACAGGACGAGCACGAGAGGGACGGTGAGACCAGACGTGAAACGGAGGCGTCGGGTCAGGAGACAGAGGAGGAGACATAAGAGGGGAACGAGAAGGAAGTCGAGCCAGAGACGAGTCCGGCAGAGGAACACGGGGCCGTAGACAGGATGAGAAGGAGGTGATGGGGGAGGCGCAGGCGAGCGGTCAGGGGAGGGAAGGCCGAGGAGGCGAATGGGTGAGTAAGCGACTGACACGAGCAAGCTGCGGCGACCTGGGTAGACGTTGGGATCGAGGAGGATGCTTCAACCTGGGGGGGGAGCAGTGTCCAGTGTAACAGGCCAGACACCGGTTTTCGGGGGAACGTCGCAAGGGGGAACCTGAGGCAGCCTCGGTACAGACATCATACCGCTCATGACCAGGGAACGTAATGGTAACGCCGAGGTCCTGAAAATAGAGGACACCAACTAAGTTCCTAGAGACCGAAGGGATGTGCAGGCCTGTAAGGAACCCAAGGGAACTGCTAGACAGGGAAGGGTAGTGTAGGTGTGAGCAACGACAGGACCTGAAGAGGGTCAGCAAGTGCGACAGCGGCAGGCGCGACAAGCGACATGAGTGTGGCGTGGTCACGGAAGAAGCAGGCAGACGCACCGGAGTCAAGTGTGAAGGACAGTGAAGTAGTAGCGGCAGACGAAGGAGGAGCAAGTCTGGAGCCTAGGCTAGACAAAGCAAACGGTCATACGCCTGACGTAGCAGTGGAGTCATTACTACACACAGGTGCTACGCCTAAGCTAGAGAAACACAGGGAAATAAGATCCGGACACACTAGAAGCGTTAGCATACAGAGAATGCAGGGCAGAACCAATCTGATCCATGCCTAACTAAAAAACAAGCACACCGTGGCGCAGCAGACTGGGCCAGTCACGGAGGTCCGGTGCTGGGCCGAAGCGGCGACGGAAGTTGTCGTCGAGGCGGCGGAAGCAGCGGGCAGGTGGGTGTGGGCGGCGGCACATAGTGCCACGGAGGAGCCCGGTCTAGAATTGGAACTAGCAGCTCATAGCACCAAAGCCGTTGGTAGACGCCGAACTGCGAGGGCCGCCACCGCGGCCACCACCTCCAGAGGATCCTGTCCACCCTGGCAAGAGGCAGGCCCACGGCTGCTGCTGCTGCTGTTGCTGCGGCTGCTGCTACAAACTGCTGCGGTGGCGTCTGCTGCAGCTGCTACTGCTCCTGGACAACAGCCCCAACCCCCTTGTCAGAACCACTATCCCCGCCACCACCACTACCACCACCAGCGCCACCACCACTACCACCACCAGCGCCACCACCACGCCCTCCCTTGGGGCCGCGGCGGCCCTGACGCTGTCGTTGCTGCGGGAAGGCCGCTGCTGAGGTCTTAGTGGCAGGGGCAGCTGTAGCCACCACGGCGGAAACGTCAGTGTACGTGCACTGGGAGGGAGCACAGCCCTGAAAGATAGGGACTGCTGCGACACCGCTCGACTGAGCGATAGTGCGTTGGCAAGTCTCTATCTCAGACATGGCAGTGACAAAGGTGGTCAGGGTGAGGTCACCAGGGTGCTGGCTAAGGAAGTGGTCGTGGGCAGTGGCTATGCGGTTAGGCAGGGGCATGGCAATATGGTATAGGGTAGCGCAGAATGATGGGAGGAAGGCAGTGAGCTGGGCGGCAGTGCTAGCATTGCATTAGCTAGTATCTAGTGCACGGAGGTGAGTGGCGAGGTCAGCGACAGTGGAGAAAGCGGAAAGATCGGGGAATAGCATGCGGTGGATCAAGCGGCCAGCAGAGGCGGTGGCGGGTGTGGAGTAGTGCGCAACTACTGCATCTAGGAAATCCTTGGCGTTCACGACAGCAGTGAATCGCGGACTCTCAGACAGGGGAAGCGCATGACTAATGGCGAGTATACTTCAATACTCTGTCGAGATGCATACCCAGGGAGTGCCCATCCTGGCTCTGACGTGTCAGGTGACAGCGAAGATCGACAAGCCAGGCGGCGAAGTCGATCGCATGCCCCTCCGTGTCCAGGTGCAATACAGCGTCCGCCATTGTGCAACCTCAGCGTCACAGCTCCACGTTGGCACTGCGTCACGGCAGCACAATGGTATGGCGACACAGCGGCAGAGGTATTCAGTGGCACAGCTGCGTGGTGGCAGGACTCTCCGGCGGGAAGACCGTGCGGAAGGCCGAGCAAGGCCCGAGGTGCACAGGGCCCGAGGCACGCAGAGCCGGCAGGGCGCAAAGGGCCGGCGGAGCGCTGGGGCCAGGTGGAGCGCGAGGGCCAGTGGGTGCTCGAGGGGCCGGCGGGGCGTCTAGGGCTGGCAGGCGCGAAGGGCCGGTGAGGCGCCAAGGGCCAGCTAGGCGCTAAGAGCCGGCGAGGCGCGAGGGCCGGCTAGGCGCGAAGGGCCGGCGGGCACGAAAGGGGCCGGCGAGGTGCTTGAGGAGCCGCCGGGGAACATGAGGGGCCGGAGAGCAGGCGAGGGGCCGCCAGGTGCAAAGGGGCCGGCGAGGCACGCGTGGGGCCGGGCGGGTGCGCGAGGGGCCAGCAGGGTACGCGAGGGGCTGGCGATCACGCGAGGGGCCGGCGAGTTGCGAAGGGCCGGCAAGGCGGGCACGCGCTGGGGCCGGTGGGCACGCAAGGGGCCGGCGGAGTACTCGAGGGGCAGGCAGGGGTGCGAGGGGCCGGCAAGGCGCGCTAGAGGCCGGTGGGTACGCGAGGGGCGGTGCGGCGCGGAGGGGCCGGCGGGGTGCGCGAGGGGCCGGCGGGCACGCTAGGGGCCGGCGAGCATGCTAGGGCCGGCGGGGTGAGCGAGGGGCCGGCGGGGTGCTAGGGGCCGGTGGGGTGCTAGGGGCCGGCGGGGCGCGGTAAGGCTAGGGTACGGTGGGGCGGTAGGCTAGGGCGAGGGGCGGAAGCGGGTGGGCGGACCTAACCTACTATGAGACCATGCTAGAATAGGAGATTGACTAGAAACAAGAGAGTACAGGGGAGATATAGGGTTGGAGTTGTACTTTCTAAGAATACAAGCCTATCTAGCCTATAAACTTCTACATACAAATATATGTATAAGTTGACAACCGTACAGGGAGAAATTGTGCTAGTGAGTTGTACCCTCTAAAAGCATGCACCTATCTAGCCTATAATAACATATGCATATATGTTGACAGATTCCTCATATGGAAGGATGAGCGTGATGACGTCAGCAATAGCGCGTCAACGCGTAAATAATAGGTTCGCGCGTATAGTCACCTGAAGGGTTGCGCCACTCTCAATTACACAAACAGTCACTAGTCATCTCATGCTAATAGTCGCGATACACTACGAACTGATACATTCCGAATAGGTACTTTGTAGAAGTGAACCACGTGTTTAGGGTGGCTAGGATCTAGAGTTGGTTGAACCACGAGTAAAATTCAGCGGAAGACTTAATACACCATTTATTGGAAATGTTCAAAATGACAAGGATAATAATAATATGTAATACAGCATATTTATAGTCTAGGAAGTACATATTCACTTGACACGACTAATGACTGTTTGTGTGGACTAAGAGTGGCGTGACCCTTCAGGTGGCTATACGCGCGAACCTACTGTTCACGTGTTGACTCGCTACTGCTGACATCATCATGCGCGTCCTTTCATATGAGGTATCGCGCTACTAGTAAAGTCTAACTGTTACATTAGGAATGCATAAGTAAACTCTGTCAAGTATACTTCAATACTGCCCTTCATTTCCTGAGTGTATGTCTCCGGTAAGTGTCGCCGTGTTTGCAAATTCCAACCAGATGGGAGCAGTACTTAAGCTTGCCGCGTGGGAGTTTCTTCGTCGGAAAATCAGCTGCCATTTCTTCTGTAGGGCAGTATTTCATGATGACCTTCCCTTTGTCGATTTCGTCCTTGACGAAGAAGAAACGGAGGGCGATGTGTTTTGTCCTGTTGTCGAAACCGGGCCTGTATGCAATCTTGATTGCACTCTGGTTGTCGCAGAGTAACTTGAAGTTACGAGTCGTTGCAACTTTTGCCTCTTGATGTACTCTTGAAGATAGAGTCCTTCGCGAACTACAGAGTTTGCTGTGACGAATTCTGCTTCGGCTGACGAAAGTGCGATGACTTCCTGTTTCGTTGAGTTCCAAGAAATGACACCACCCGGTTCAAGTTTGAAGATGAACCCTGTACGCGAACGCCTGTTGTCGGGGTCAGCAGCGTGATCCGCGTCAACGTATCCAGTCAGTCGAAATTGCTGCAGTGTTTGTCGTATAGTTGATGCCAATTGTAGGAGTAGATATGAAATATTAGAGGTCTCAACGCCAACACCTAGGAGAGCATCAACCGCTTCCCCGGAACTAGCCAGCATGAAGCTGTCCAGCCACCTGTGCAGTAAAGAGGTGCACCAGACTGGCGACGCCGCCGCTGCTGCTGTTGATGCTGCGGCTGTTGGAGTGCCTCAGGGGTCGGTGTAGAGCTTCGAGGTGGCTGAGGTGCTAGACTCGCTCGGGGATGAACCATTACAAGGAATAGAGAGGTGAGCTTCAAGCGCATGTTGGCCTGATGCTGCTGCTGTTGGGGTGCCTCAGTTCGGTGGAGAGCTTGGAAGTGGCGGAGGGTGCTAGGCTAGCTCAGGGGTGCCCGGTTGCACGGAATAGAGAGGTGCGTTGCGGTTGGGAATGGAAAATTCGTGTGGGGCAGGGGTGGATGGTAACACGACCGCTGCTGTTGCTATCGACGCTGCTGCTGCTGGAGAGGCCCGGGGGTTGGTAGTAAGCCCAGAGTTGGCTGAGGGTGCTAGATGTGCCCAGGGGTGCCTGATTGCACCGAATAGAGAGGCGAGCTCGGTATAAGGGTGGTTGGGGTGGGGTACATGCATGAAGGGGGGTATCAGGTACCTTTAGGATCGCCAAGAGTCTCGAGATGGCTGAGGGTGCTAGGCCCTCTGGGGGGTGCTCAAGTGAGCGGAATAGGGAGGTGGTTTGCTGTTGGGGGGGGGGGGGGGGATTGAACGAGGAGTCTATTGTCAAGGTGCCTAAAAAAAAGGGAGTGGGCTGCTGTTGGGGGGGAGGCGAATGCATGATTGAACAAGATGCGGCATGTCTTGGGGTCCAGTGAGAGCCCAGAGGTGGTGGATATTTTTATTATTTTTTTCTCCCCAAGGTGGTTTGCTGTTGCGGGGGAAGACACTCCATGATTTAAACAGAAATAGCACGCATCAGGGGCTGGTGGGGAGTCTTGACATGGCTGGTGTGGTGGTGCATTGGCTATAGAGCATCTTGTTGGAAGGAGCTGAGGCGTGAGTTTCTCTTGGGGGGAAGGGTGCTTGTCTACGGATCCACGTGGTGCCCTTGGGGTCGGTGGGGAGTATAAAAAGGTGCTACCTTGGCTGGGGGTCGGACTGGGCGGAACAGATGGGGAACTGATGTAGGGGGGGCAGGGGACTGGAGGGGACTGTACACTGGAGAAGGGAGGAAGGGGAAATGGGTGTGTCAGGGACTGTGCATTGGAGAAGGGAGGAGGGGAAATGGGTGTGTCGGGGACTTTGCACCGGAGAAGGGAGGAGAGGAAAATGGGTGTGTCGGGGACTGTGCACTGGAGAAGGGAGGAGAGGAAAATGGGTGTGTCGGAGATTGTGCACTGGAGAAGGGAGGAGGGGAAAGTGGGTGTGTCGGGCACTGTGCACTGGAGAAGGAAGGAGGGGAAAGGGGTGTGTCGAGGACAGTGCACTCTAGAAGGGAGGAGGGGAAAGTGGGTGTGTCGAGGACTGTGCACTGGAGAAGGGAGGAGGGGAAAGTGGGTGTGTCGGGGACTGTGTACTTCCTAGTCTATAAACATGCAAGTATTATTCATTATTATTATCCTTGTCATTTCTGACAATTCCAATACAAGGTGTAAAGTCTTCCGCATACTTTTACTCGTGGTTCCACCACCAACTCTAGATCCTAACCACCCTAAACACGTGGTTCACTTCTACATGGTATCAGAGCTAGTGGAGTTAAAGGAACCAATACAAGCTGATTATGATTACACCCTTAAGCTTAAGTCATAGATCTATAATGATGTTAGCTGCTAAGACAGGAAATTCAACTATGAATTCTCCTACTTCTGGTCTTTCTACTGACGATCTACCTGACTTAGCTTCCTTGATGGCTAATTAGTCTACTCAGCAACAACAACAAGCTCCAGCGCATCCTACAGCTTCTATGAGCCTTGATAACTCTAGTTCTGCAATAATTGCTGTTGCCACTGGGCTTTCAGCCCCTGGAGATGAATCTGCAGGGTTTTTTTTCCTTCCATGGCCGACCTGCTCAACCACAGCAACAACGACAACCACAGCAGCAACAACATCAAATGGCAGAAGAAAGACCATTTGGTGCAGAAGCTGTCGTAAATCAAGCAGATTTTCTAACGCCAAGCTAAAGACCTCAACTTACTTTGATGGCTGCGACTTCTATACTTCGGGATTCGAGTTTGAACTCCTCCCGCAATCTTCTGGTACCTGGGGATATTTCGACAGTTCAATCCGTTATCCAGAGACAGGAACGACCGAAGAATAGGCATGTTACTACAAGTATTCGCTCATGGCCTATACACTACTGGTGCGAAATCTCTCACCTGAAGAGTACTTGGGAGTTCGGTGCTTAAAACTTTCACTCGCTCCAGCCTTCTACACGTGGGACTACCTATGAAAGTGATATCAAGCACAAGATTCCGTTACACAGAGCCAGCTGTTAAGTCAACTTACAGGAATGCAAATGCTTCCGGGAGAAAAAGTTGGCAGCTACATTAACAGGTGCATAACACTTCGGGATTAGCTCAGCAAGTGCGGAGGAAACCTCAGCAACGAGCTCTCGTCACTATCCTTCTGGCTGGACTTGGACCCAAATGGAGGTAGCGCAATTCCCTTCTTTGTTCCCAAGGGAACATCTCATAAACTTCTCTGTGCGCTAATCTAATGGCAGTGCAACAGGACTTGGACCTGTACAATGCAAAAGGAGGCAAAGCAAGAGTGAGTTAAGCTTCTATACAGGTGGATCAAGTCAAGGGGAGCAGACAAGAGGTGCATCAAATCAATGGGAGCAGACAAGAAAAGGAGGAAAGGGCTTAGATTGATTGTGTCAGAAACTGAAGAACAAGAATCGGGAGAAGTCGGGTGAAGCCGCCCCTGTCAAGACTATCTTGCCGCCTTCAGCTTCTTTAACTCAACCTGCAAAAGGCAAGGCAATCATTAATTGCATGATTGGATCACACTGGTCTAGTGGTATATGCTACTAGAGTCGATGTGACAATGACAGTGACAGTAACATGGAAGAAGTAGCAGCCAATCTACCTCCACGTCTTCATCCTCGTTCCGAAACTCCAGAACCAGCAGTCATTAACGAAGAAGAACCAGAGCAGCCGAATGGGTTTCCTTGACGGTTGAACGGGCAGCCGTACGCCCACATCGCCAAACGTTTATATCCCAAGCATGTTAACACTTGGTTTCTTGACAGCTTCTGCGGTTACCACATGGCGTCTTCAAGTCGCTATCTCCTCAACTGGCGAGACCTGCCAAAATAAGAAATATACAACATCACAGTAGCCACAAATCAAGTTATTGAAGCCACAAGAATTGGAGATGTGATACTAGAGTCCAACGACACCGAAGTTTCACTTCACCTTAATAAGGTTCTAATTGCTACGGGACTCGGCTTCAACTTATCATCACAAGCGCAACTGATGAAAAGTGGCATCTGCTTTGTCAACACCGCCAACACGATGCTCACGGAGTTGTACCTGGGAAATAAGAAGGAAGACAAAAGTAATTTAGTCGGCATCGCAGAAATTATAGACGGCATTTATGTTTTACAGTTTTCACATGTGAAGGCATCTGGTGACTGTGAGAAGAATGTCTAACTTGCTCCTTGGCATCATCATCGGGAAACAGATCTTCAATGCCAAGAGACCATTGTGGTCTCAATATCTTTTGCGTCACGCCTCAGCCTTCTCGCACCAACTCTCTCGACGAACCTTCAGCAGAGCCAACAGAAGCAGCATCAGCAGCAGTAGAAACAATTATGGAGATGGAAATTGGGGTTACAACAATCAAGAACCAACTGCTACAGTCAAAAAACCTATGGAGGTTGAACGCACATGGGGCAAGAAAGAGTTAATCGTACCTGATGCTTGGGCGCGTCGCCGACATCTCGGCATTCCTTGGGTTGAAACTGCAGAAGAAGCCAAGTTCATCCAGCTCTCCCCGCACCGGCCGCTTCGTTAACTCTGCGCCAACGATTCATCTTTCGCCGGCCTAATTCCTTCACTCCGATTTGTACCTGCATTCAAAGGGATATAGGACTACAGCAAAAGGCACAAGCGGTTAGGTTATCCCTCACAACTCTCAACAACTGTTGGTGCAAGCCTACGGCTTGCACTCGACTTGTCTTCCTTGTTCGTGTGTGTGCATGCATGGTATGGAATGACCTGTGAGTCTATGTCATTGCTATCTAGTGCTTGTGTGTGTGCTTGAATGGTGTATCACAATGTGGTTTGTGTCGGTCAAGACATTAGCGAGTTTTCACAACTCGCATGTCAAGTCGTCGTTTGCGTGTCGCATGTGTTTTCTATTTTGTCGAGTGTGAAGTGTCCATTGCATCGCAGA